>OZ037771.1:10641479-11038979 GCA_964035545.1 Bugula neritina
TTCAGTGATTCAATCGTGAAGGTTTGATATGTTTAGCCCGTGTTCTCTGAATATTCTTTCAGCCTCATCAAACACTTCACCGTTCACAACTCCAGAGATGCAGTAGGCAGAGACCGTCTAGAATAGTATTTAATAATGGCAACCTACTAACAGCTAGAGCTGGCTATTCTTTTCTTAATGAGTTGATTTTAGTAGCAGACAAATATATTGGAAATTTGATAAAAGTTTTTCTATATAGGTCACATGACCAAAGTATAATATATAGGTCAAGAGGTCACATGACTAAGCATATCAGATTTAGTATAGTAGATGAGGAATAACAGTTTTATGGATGTTTCCCAGTCAAGGAAGCATTAAAGCTGGTTTACTTCTTTGCTGATGAGTATTTCCAACAATAATTATTATCTAGATAAAATATATGATTATATGTCTCATAACACAATTAGGTTGTTGAATATTAGCAGCGTGTGTATAATGTGTATCTCTGAATTATTTACTATGCGCCATAATGAAGCATGTGCATGCTAACAAGCATAACATAGTACTGTATAAGCTGATTAAACAAAATAAATTAATGTATCAAAAGATAGAAACACAAACATGCTTGTAGAATTTTACCTAAGCAAAATATAGTTTGCAGCTGTTATGTTATACATTATTCTTTGATAGCAAAAATACAAAAAACTGATACTTTTAAACAACATTGGCATGTAAATGCTGAAGAAATTCATTATTTGACAAGTTTTCTGTAGGAAATGGCTGGTGTTGCTGTTTTTATGATGGGTATTTCATTATATAGTCTCTCTGCTTTTAAACATTGCACTGTTAAGTGACAGCATAACTCTTTGAGAACATAATAAACATTAGTAATTGTATTTTGTCTATCAAATCTATGAGTTCTTCAGAGTAAACTTGCTCTCCATATTATAAAAAAGTTGTTAACTTTATAGCTTTAGTAGCTTATAATCTTTGCTGGAATTTGACTTCAACAGCTTCAGGTAACATCTCCTTAAGTTTTCATTTAGAAATTTGGCAGTCAAAAAAGTTTCTTATTTGCATGAGGGGAAGTTTAGAGCAGCAGACAAGTAGAAAGGAACTAGTATTTTCTTTTAAAAAGTTTCATTGGTACAAACAGAACCTGCATGAATGTTGTGTACCTTATAGTAATGATGAACACGCAATCAATATTTTAACCTTGAAGTACCTTGGATTGGATGTAATTACAAACTACATATATACATCCTAGAATACTTTACAAATATAAGGGCAGCTGGCTATAGATTGTATAATCAATATTCTAACTCCTACGTAATATAGTAAGCATGCTATTCAAAAATGTATGTTATCCCTGCAGTTATAATGGTATGTGTAGATTATATAGATGTGGTAATGAATGAGGAAATATATAATCAATAGAGAGCAACTGGGCTAGCTATAACAGTAGTATATTTACACTGCTTGTCTCTAATTACATTTATCTCTACTCGTACTTCAAACTGGAAAAGATTCTGAGGAGGTGGAGAAGATTCTGAGAAGGTTATAGGGCAATCTGACTGGCAAGTTCACTCACTGTTTAACTTTACAATTCATAAACAGACTCTGAAATGCAAACACTGGTTCATTAGTAAGCTTGGCAGCATTACCAGCTCAAATGTGAGTTTTTATATTTGAATGTTTTCACAAAACTGTCAATAAGTTATCTCTTGTGAAGAGTGTGTAAAGCTTAGTTTACATTCTAGCTGTGTAATGATGTGTTACATTATCTAACACATACATTGCATACAATAACTGTATATCTGATGTATGGGCTCAAGTAAAGGTCAACATGAAGCTACAGTTCAAGTCTGAGTAGCTGTTATTATTTTGCAGCCATATAAGTTTGTATAATAACTTTGAGACAGTATCTTATATTCTATTAAATGTCTAACAGTTCATTTATATTAGGTTGTTAAATAGAGCTGTGAAACTGATTGGCATAAATTTGTAGAATCAATACAAGCTTATATATGGAAACTGATAGGCATAAATTTGTAAAATTTTAAGCTATGTTTAACTTTTGTCAGTTGTCATGCTCTTTGGAAAAGATATTATCTACCTTTTGTTACAATATTTTAATTGTTTTATAAAAGCTACTCCTGCATTATTTTCACAGAAGTCATTAAATAAAATGAATTTAAACAAAAAATTCAATAATTTTATTCATGTTTTCTGTTAAGCAGTGCTTGTTTACTATATAACATACTGCAGCCTGATTTTTAAGGCTCAATAAACTTCTTTTGCAGCAAAAGCCATGTTTGGACTTTCAAACTGATTTTTACCAAGTGCTTTATCATATTACACAATGTATTGTATGCTGAATGCAATGGTTGCGTTTGTAACTATAAATATGGTTAATTAAACATTACGTTACATCACAATAACAAAGATATTTCAAGCTTTTACAAAGTTCACAAAGATTGACTTTAGTCATAAATATGACACATTTCCCAGGATGCGGGACTGTTTAGAGAAAACAGTGTTCTAAAAGACTGTCAGGAGAATGGATGGTAGACCAAGCACCAGTACTGCCACACAAATGGTATTTTCCTCCTACTTTTATGTTTTAAGTGTATAGAAATATTTATTGTTGCAGACTGAAAGAATATAGCAATGTGAAAAAGGTTATATCATAAGTTCTAAGTCGCAAGTTACAATTGTGAAATGCAAGGAATAATTATGGGTTTTTATACTAGTCAAAAAGGTTAGCTATTGTGTAGTAGCTATGATGACTGTGGAAAAAGCATATAAATATAGCTGGCATAGCTGAGATGATATATGAAAAGCAATCATGCATTAGGGAAAAGCTATCCCAGCTTATGGAAAGTCCCAACAAAGACTTTTGTGCTTTTGTTTATAGGTATACGCCATGTTTCACTTAAATAAAATATATTGCCTATGAAATCATATATCAATAAATTCATAAAACCGCAAACTTGTTTTTATTTGCGATATTCAATGCTTGTGAATAAAATAAAAATAAGGATAAGAAATATGTAACTCTCGAAGTTGTCACTGACACAAGCAAAGTTTAAATATGCATTTTACAAGTAAATGGTAAATGAAATAACAAATTCAGTAGTAAAAGATAATTATTATACATATCTGCTCAATAGTGTAACAAGTTAAATTATAAATAGCATGCTTTCATATTTCTGAACTTTATGAAGATAATACCAGATCATATGAATGTATACATTTAAAGTCTTGCAACTGTTATATGTTTACAGAATAATCAGAGATTTCCCGTTCAAAGCAAACTGTTCAAGGATCCAATATACGACTACATTGAAGTTCACAAAGCAGCTCTTCTCATCATAGACACTCCTCAGTTCCAGAGACTTCGTCATATCAAGCAGGTCTGACAGTGTATCTATCCACTTCATAACAAAGCTACTACAGTTAAACATTGCAGAGTTATTAGTTACAAGGAATAAAAATATTCTTATCTGAATCAAATTTATGCTAAGCAAGTCATCAGTAACTAAATTTCGCATATGCATGGTTGAAAGATTTTGTATAGGAGAAGTTCTGATGAAAGGAACACAACAGATAAGGACTTTGCTGTTATCGAATGCCATGAGATTAGTGCTGCAGTACTCCACTATGTCAGCTGATGATATCACGACACTTGCTATGCTATTTATAACTGTTTAGTCAAATGGAGATGAGTCAGTCGATTGGAAATGCTTTCAAGGAAATAATTTTTCCCTTGCAATACAAAAGCATATAATAATGCAGATATTTTACATCCTGCTGTATAATACCTCCATTTATTTTAAAACATATCACAGATAAGATCAGATGCCGGTTACCATGATGTCAAATGAACTTTCCTTTTCTTTTTGAAATAATTTTAAAGTTTGTCAGCCAAGTAAAATATATTACACTTTTTAGATGACTAAAACTCAGAATGTAACTCTGATAATCACAATCTTAAAAGCCTTGAGTATAAAATGCTATAGTGAAGGGACTTGCATGGTAATAAATATAGATTTTGAATTTCATAAAATATAAAAAGGACACTTGGCGAAGGTTTCTGACTGTTTTTTATTTCATATAGCCCTATAGTTACAAAGTTGTTTGTCTATTTAGTTGTCCACCGTACACTATGTGTACCCTGGAGCTAATGGCACGAGGTTTGATCATAGTCTGGGAGTCTATCATCTAGCAGGCAAACTTGTACGGTGTCTAAAAAACAAGCAACCTGAACTAGGACTAACAGAAGTAGACTGTCTTTGTCTGGAGGTAAGAAATATTTATGGCCCGTAAAACCGGAGCCTTTAGCTCGAACTAACAACTATGAAGCTGCTTATTCCCTTTATAGTCTGAGAACTTGACACGCTATGAAGATGTTGTTTGGGCTCATGCACAGCTTTGTCAATCATATGATGATACAGAAAAAGTTTGTCTTTCCCCTGTGTGTAGCTATCTAAAAACCAATTATTTGGGTGCAAAATTCTTGAAATTATTGCTTTGAGGGCATTAAATCAATTAAAAGTAGTATTTTCATTTTACATAAAGTTCCTTAGTCGAATTACTAATTACTATAACTAATGATTGTCTTTTGCTTAAAAACCTCATTATTTTCTTCTAAATAGTGAGTTTGACTTTTTATATTATGTTATTTCATTTATAAGTTGATTAAATGAAGTTCTTATAATATATTGTTTTATTACAACTCACACAATATATTCAGAGATATATGATATGGTAATATAATTATTAAATATAGTCTTTCAATATACATGTTTTATCATATAGAGCTCCAGTCATATGATACTGTTATACTTTCAGTTGGCAGGACTTTGCCATGACTTAGGCCATGGTCCTTTCTCTCATATCTTTGATCAGCAAATTCTCCCAAGGCTAAAGGTCAACCACTCTCACGAGACTCTCTCTGTGAAAATGCTGGACTACATGTACTCTATGAATAACAACCAACTCAAGCAGGAGTTGCAAGCATGGAACATAACAGAACAAGATTGGGAGTTCATAAAATCTCTCATCATCTGTGAACCATGTGAGGTAAAAATTACAAACCAATAAAGATCTGTTCAGCTCCTCCCATAATAAAATATGGTAACAATTTGTGAATTGAATTTAGCTTTTAACCTATTTAGTTGTCATCAATATCACAAAAGCAGCCAATTGACTGTAAAAAGCAACAAAAACTGTGTTTCATAGATTTTAAATATGTTAGTATAATATAGAGCTGCTAAAGATTGTTTTGAATCAGTGATAAAAAATTAGATGCTAGACTAAAAAACTTTATGAAAAATTAAAATACTATTTTTAATTGATTTATTGTTTTCAAGGGCTAGTATTTAAATATTTTTGTACCCAAATAATTTGCTTTTAGAATGCCACAGGCAGAGAAAGAAACAAACTCTTTCTGTATGACATTGTGTCCAACAAAGAAAGTGGAAACGATGTTGACAAATGGGACTATTTGCTACGAGACTCTCACTACCTTGGTAAGTATAGTACCACATGTGATAGGATGGTAAGTATACTACATGTGATAGGATGGTAAGTACACTACATGTGATAGGATGGAAAGTATAGTACTACATGTGCTAAGATGGTAAGTATACTACATGTGATAGGGTGGTAAGTATAGTACATGTGATAGGGTGGTAAGTATACTACATGTGATAGGGTGGTAAGTACACTACATGTGATAGGATGGTAAGTATACTACATGTGATAGGGTGGTAAGTACACTACATGTGATAGGATGGTAAGTATACTACATGTGATAGGATGGTAAGTATACTACATGTGCTAGGGTGGTAAGTATAGTACATGTGCTAAGATGGTAAGTATACCACATGTGATAGGATGGTAAGTATAGTACATGTGATAGGATGGTAAGTATAGTACATGTGATAGGATGGTAAGTATAGTACATGTGATAGGGTGGTAAGTATAGTACTACATGTACTAGGGTGGTAAGTATACTACATGTGATAGGATGGTAAGTATAGTACATGTGATGGAGGATGATTATGTTATCATAGCATTAATTCTAAACAAGGTGTTTAGGTGTACTTTCTGTCATGAAGGGTTTGACATAATTTGGGACTTTTAATTTATCAACACCAAAATTTCTAGAAATGTGGAGTAAAACGCCTTTTAAAAAAAAAAATTTTGTTTGTTTAATATTTTTGAACAATTTTTTCATAAGAAGTTGTGACTCATTTGCAAATGTAATAGTTGCATGCTTTTATATGATAGCGTCTATTTAGCTATGTTTTGGTATTCATCTCTTTTTCTTGTGTTCACAACTGATGTTATTGCCTTTCCAACTTGATCTTTTCTACATACTTGCTTATGTCATTCTAGCTTTTTCTTCCTCATCAACAAATCTTCTCTGTTTATCCCTGCACTGTCTCAAACTGCTTAATTGTATCCTATTCAAGGTTGATTTCATGAATGTTTGGGCCATCTCCATTTCCATAGGTGCTCTAAGTGCTGAATGAGTGGCCATATCACATGTTGGGCCACCAGCTAGTACCTGCTGTTCAGTATTTCACTTGCTCAGTTTAAAACCTCCCTCTTCTAAAATTATTTTCCACATCTCTTGTCTCTTCTTTATGGTTTCCCATTCACCATCACACAATACTAAATTGTCTGCAAGTAGCATTGCCTATAACACCACTTCCTTTCTTATCTCCTCTGTAAGGAGATTAACATGATGATGAATAACAATGGGCTTGAGGCTTAAATTTCCTATATTATGTTAGGTTTAAAGCACAGTTTTGACTATGAACGAATCCTGCACTATGCACGAGTTATCAAAGATGATGAAGGTAGGCCACATATCTGTGTGAGGGACAAGATGGTGGACACAATATATCAGCTCTACTCTACAAGATACAATCTGCATAAGCATGGTACATGACCTTTATTTGCTTTATATAGACATCAGAACTTCAATCTGACCAACAGATCTTTAAACAATGGTCACAGCTACTAACTTAGATCTAAGCTAACTAAACATCTCTGCATCCTTAACAAGAGTTAATATTTTGAAATATACTCACCGAAGTTCTCATGAAATTATTATTCAATACTAAGATATGAGTACTTAGCAGGAATTTGTATCAGTTTTTATTTTGTATTTATAAGCTTTCCAATTGCCTTTGTGTACTGGAAGAAATGAAGTCTAATTTAGGTGGTTTCACTATGAAACTCAGTTTCAATTTCTCATGAAACATTTGTCTTAACTTGGAAATAGGTTTAGTATAAAGATCTGATTAGCACTGGTTAAATAGTGAATTAAGTATTCCATGGCCATGCCACCAGAGAAAGAACTTCTCACTAAGCTAAAGTTAAGAAAGAATAGTATAAGAAAGTTTAACTATTCCACTAAAACTAAATTTAATTATCCCATCAGACTAAATGAAAGTTTAACTGTCCCAGTAAGTAAAAGTTAAGTCCAATCATAGCCATATTATAATGCAGTGCATCTGGTTCAATAATTGTGCTATAAGCAATAACTACCTTCAAAGGTTATGCTTCACATTTATAACTTACCCCTTATAAAACACACTTTGTCGTATTGTAGACCGTAATGTAAAATGTCAGCCATTTATACCCAATGAACTTTTTTGAATCAATCAGTGCTTGATCCTGAAGTACCACAACGTCATACAAGAATCTCGGACATTTGTAAAAACGACTGACATTTTTCGTTACAGCCTACAGTGCTGCGACAAAGTGTGTCTAGGAAAATATTTATTACATATATGACACAAAGCTAGCTAATATTTGCCTGCAGTTATGAAATAAGGTTTACAGTCACTACTATGAGTAAGGAATTCCAAAACAATTCATAAAGCCTTTCTCTGCAGATACTTTTCTCACTCAGAAAGTTCTTAGTCTTTGAGACAAAGTTATTTTTAAACTGCTAATACAAAACTTGATGCAAACTCAATCATTAAAGAAAACTGAATATCTAACAAAGTGTACTACTTTAGCCTACCAGCATCCGGTAGCCTTAGGAATTGCTTTGATGGTTGAGGAGGCTATAGTGAAGGCATCAACCTCGTTGAAGCTTTGTGGCAAGAGTATAGTAGAGTGTTTGGATGACATGGAGACCTACACTAATCTCCATGATGGAATATTCTACATGGTAATTACTACAAACTAAGCTAAATTTCTTAGTTTAATTTTCAGTTTTTTCAGCTTTAATATTTTGTTTACACTAGAAACATAAGTTTTGCTAAAATAATACACAATATTTATATAGATTAGTATGGTAACTTGCAAATTGCATTTAAGTTGTCACTGTTGGAGTTTTCACAAATTACTTGGCATATACAATAAGGTCATCATATTATATTCAAAATACAGTATTAATATATACAATACAGTGTTAATGCATACTTATAGACTTAGTGTGTACAGTGCAGTATTATTATTATATACGGTATTAATATTATATACAGTACACTACTAGTGTTATATACATTACATTATTATAGTGTATATATGGTACAGTATTAGTGTGTACAGTGCAGTATTAGTGTTATATACAGTACAGTGTTAGCATATACACAGTACAGTATTATAGTGTGTACAGTATTAATGTTATAAACAGTGCAGTACTAGTGTATTATACAGTACAGTATTAGTATTATATATAGTACAGTATTAGTATATATGCAGTGCAGTATTATACCATGTTATGATATGCAGGACCCGAAACCTTGTCATAGTATTACTGGTTACTTTCAGTTGCATATACTTTAAAGACACTTTTAGATAAAAGACAGTAATGATCCGAGATTGGAAGAGGCAAGACAACTCTTGAAAAGAATAGAAGAGCGTAAGCTGTATCAAAGGGTTGCACATGCTACATATAAAAGTATGAGTTTGTCTTTCAACATACATGTAGTTTACATTATGTAATACAACAACCCATATATATATATATATATATATATATATATATATATATATACACACACATATATATATATATATATATATATATATATATATATATATATATATACATATATAGATATATATATATATATATACATATATATATATATATATATATATATATATATATATATATATATATCTAAGAGCTACAGTGTATAACTTATGTCATGTAATACAACACCACATAAATATCTAAAATGCGATATTTTCTTTTCTTTCTGCTGTAGAAGATGAATGTCAACCTTCAACCGCTGATCTTGAGGAAGAACTGGAAAACCGTATACCCGGAAGAAAGTTTAAACTTGTTTTTCGCCAACGAGATTTCGGCAAAAATAATGAAAATCCAGTAAAATTCATCAAGTAATTACTACAAACTATGCTCACCCTTTAATTTACTTTTTATTATAAATATATCTTAATCTTAAATCTTAAATCTTAATCACAACATTCAAATGAATAATTCAAGTTTTAAATTACATAAATTGGTTCAACTTTTAAAAAACGTTGTAGTTTTTTGTTTTTGTTTATAGAAAAAAGTGTTTATTTGTTAAAAACACATTTTCTTTTTTTTACACAAAATGTTCTAACTAGTTTGACATTTTTTACTTTCGTAAGCATGTACAGTGTAGAAAATCTATGTGCTATAACCAAGACAGTTTTATTTTCTGTTTTTTTTTTAAATTGGTGAAAAAAGACTAAAATCTAAATTTTCTGTGTCATTCATAATATTGTTCAACAAAAGTCATTTCAGCCGAGGTTTTCCGTTGGTCAAAATTTAATGGAATTACCTAAAATAATTAGCAAAAAAATTAAGAAAAAATTAGAACCAGAATTGTTAAAAAGTAGAGTTGGGTTGAATCAGACTGTACCTAATGAGTAGAGTGTAAACTTCAGACTGTTTGTTGTTTATACACACTTGACTGAAAATTAAACCTCAGACATAAAATTTATTTTAACTTTTTTGGAAAATAACTTTGAATAAAATTATTTCATTTGAAATGTTGTTTTACAAATGATTGAAAACATATTTTCTTTGAAGCATAATTTCACACTTGCTATGCAGATTTTACTCGAAGAGAGAACCTGACAGAGTCCAACCTTGGAAGGACAACTCTTTGGTATTTCCCAATGATTTTATGGATGAGGTCTGGCTGGTTTTTCTACAACATAGTTTAATAATTTGTTCACTCATGTTTTCTAATAACTGCCTTCATTTAACACCTAATGGCATAAGTTACTATCGTAACTTGAGGTCATGCTATCTTTTTCTATCACATTTAAGCGGCAAACTACTTTTTGTGTAGGTTTTATTACTGGAAACATGTTTGTGTTATAACTATGTTATTATATATTGATATATTTATTTTACACTCAAATTCTTCATCAGGTTATGTAGTATTATACCTTTTAGCATGCACATGCTTTATTATGGCACACATTAAATAATTTAGTGATTCATATTATGCACACACTGCTAATATTCAACAACCTAATTGTGTTATGAGACATGTACTCATATATTTTATCTAGATAATAATTAGTGTTTGAAGTACTCATCAGGGAAGAAGTAAAACAGTTTTAATGCTTCCTTGACTGGGAAACATCCATAAATATGTAATTCCTCATCTACTATACTAAATCTGATATGCTTAGTCATGTGACCTCTTAACTTATATATTATATTATGCTTGGTCATGTGACCTAGATAAAAAAACTTTTATCAAGTTTCCACTATATTTGTCTGCTACTAAAACCAACTCATTAAGAAAAGAATAGCCAGCTGTAGCTGTTAGCAATTTTTCATTGTGAACCACTATTTTAGACTGTCTCTGCCTACTGCATCTCTGGAGTCGTGAACAGTGAAGTGTTTGATGAGGCTGAAAGAATATTCAAAGACCACGGGCTAAAGGTATCAAACCTTCATGATTGAACTAAAAAGTAGCACAGCCATTCTGCATAGATAAGCTTTTTACCAAGCACTATACATTTTATCTTTCGAATGTAATTTCTGATGCTTTTCTAAGTGTAGTAGCTTCTAAATTGGTTTATTTTATGATGTCATGCTTTATGAAACTGTTTGGAAAAATATTTTTATACTATATAAGTAGACTACGGGTAAATCTAAAGTAGCGTTTCATTACTTTAACTGATGACAGGTTTTGACAATTTGCTTTTGCAGTTAACAGTAGATTAAAGCGTACTTTAGCTTTTCTTTTTGTGAAAAAAATCTTTATAACTGTTACTCGTAAAATATTTGGTTTGAAGCATAATTTTACCTAAAACTATATACAGTGGAAAGTAATTATACAACTATTTTTTATATTTGCAATCTCTTTTATGCTTTAAATATTTCTGTGAAAATAAAATAATTTGTTCTATGAAATTGGCATGCTTTTATAAATGTAGGCGTGTAGATTTCTGCTTGGCCTGGTTTTAAAATTGTTATTTTAGATGTTAGCTGTGAAAACTGATTGTTTTATTTCAATAGAACTAAGACTATTTAACAATAAAACTACATTTCTTTAATTTACACTTGGTTTATTGTGTGATATAATTTTCCACAAGTTTTTATATACACACTTATGCATATGCACAAGCGCACATGCAGAAAATACAAGTGTATCATAACATCAGTTGCTGTCAACCAACATCAGTGTTTATTGTGCGTCCGTGCGTGTGTTTGTGTGTGTGTGTGTGTTTGTGTATGTATATGTGTATGTGTGTGTGTGTGTGTGTGTGTGTGTGTGTTTGTGTGTGTGTGTGTGTTTGTGTATGTATATGTGTATGTGTGTGTGTGTGTGTGTGTGTGTGTGTGTGTGTGTGTGTGTGTGTGTGTGGGTGTGTGTGGGTGTGTGTGTGCGCGCGTGTGTTTGTGTGTGTACATGTGTGCGCGTGCGTGTGTGTATGTGTATATGTGTATATGTGTATGTGTGTGTGTGTGTGTGTGTGTGTGTATGTGTATGTGTGTGTGTGTGTGTGTGTGTGTGTGTGTGTGTGTGTGTGTGTGGGTGTGTGTGTGTGCACGTGCGTTTGTGTGTGTATGTGTATGTATATGTGTATATGTGTATGTGTGTGTGTGTGTGTGTGTGTGTGGGTGTGTGTGTGCCCGTGTGTTTGTGTGTGTATGTATATGTGTATGTGTGTACGTGTGTGTGTGTGTGTGCGCGTGTGTTTGTGTGTGTGTGTCTGCGTGTGTTTGTGTGTGTGTGCGCATATGTGTATGTGTATGTATATGTGTATGTGTGCGCGCGTGTGTGTGTAAGAGTGTGTACGTATGTGCGAGAATAGATAAAATAAGGTGTGTAAAGTTATCACATAGCATAATTATTTCAAGTTGTAAAAGCAGCATAACGTAATGAATATCTAACAGTTTATCAAGCATTCAACGTTGCGTTTAGCCAACGTTCCACTCAAATAGATGATCACATCATGTGATTATCTCCTATATACGCAACGCAACGACTGCAATAGTTGTCGATTCATTAATTAGATAACAGCACGCCCTCGCCCATTGGCTGTGGCTTTACGTCTTGGCAGCCCGGATGTTTCAGTGCAGACGTTGAACCTACAGTTAGTAGAATAGTAGCGCGCTAGCAATGCAAGTTCCATCGCATAAATAACAATCAATTTTAATGATATAATTAACAAAATATAAATGAATTTGAATTGGAATTAACTTAAAGAAGCACAGGTTAGTTTTGTTTTTTTAGTATTTGTAATAGTTTGAAGCTTTCCTTAAGTATTTTTATCTATTTCAACTTAATAATAAATATTTGGTTTATTTAACATGTTTAGGAGTTTAACAAGTTCGAAATGCCAGTGTGGTCAGTGCATGATAGAATTCATGGCTATGTGTTTACTTTATAATATATTTCTCATAAAATTACAAATTCTTAAGGCAGGCTCTCCAGTTATTGATCAGATTGTCACTGGATAGAACCTTAATTTGTAGCTTAAAGTTTTACTTTTACTCATAACAGTAATTCACTGCAACTACTAATTCAAGTCAACTTTAAATACAAGTTCAATCTTTGTTTATGTGATACATGCACTAATACTTGCCTTAACTGATAATTAATTAACTTTGTCTATGGCAGTTATCATTTGTTGTGGTTTTTAATATGAACTTTAATATTTTTAGTAGACCTACAATGTCATTTCCTAGAGTCAAACTCACCCTAGCTAGCCACTAAAAGAAGGCAAGAGCTGATTAATCTAAAATCTGCATATATGTTTGAATACTTTAGAATGTCATAAATAATTTTCTGTTTGTTTTGTTTTAAAAACCTATTATAATTGTATATATTAACCTACTTTTATAGTTTCTTACGGCAGTTGGAATAAGTAAAAATAAAGTTACTAACACCAACACCAGTACAACTCATCTATAGTTAGTGGCGACGCTAGAAGGTGAGTTAAGTAATGTTATGATATACACAACCAAGTACCAGTATTAAGGAAAGAAGATATCATGGTGTACACAGCAAGGGTTCACTCCACAGAAACCTTTCACTCTACCTGTAAACAGCCCACTGTTTAACTATTTCTTTCCAAGTTCTCTCTACTCCATATATTCAGAGTTTCATGATAATGTATACATATATACTAGATTATATTAATTTCGATACAATAGGAGATGCACCCTTTTTTGTTTATTTGATTCACAAGTTTGATCAACTTTATTGGCTAGCAGACCTGCATACACAAGCACATAGCATACAAAAAGCAGTAATAAGTGAGTTCTCTGCTACTAAACATGCATAAATTTACTCTTTTCATCACCTCTATTGTATTTAAACTACAGCAGTTAAAATATAATTTTAAGTGCATATGCAGAGTAACGAAGAAGGAATTTTACAAGAATAACAATAAACAACTACTTTCATATTAAAATAAACAAGCTATATTCTATGTTCAAACTCAAGCTATGACCTAATAAGCTGACAGACTCAATCTTACCTGTGCAAAGATGGTAAAGTGGTAACTTTGAAACAATTCTATAGATAAGACAGCAAGGAAGTTACTGCATCAACAGAGATGGTGGCTGATCAGTTTTATACCGATTCAGTAGCAAAGGAAGATTTAGTTCATTAACTGTTTAGCAGTTTGTATTGGGTGTTGCTGGAGGTTACACTGTTAATCCTATAGTTTAAGGTATACGATTGGTTGATGTTAGCAGACGACAAACTCCGATGAATGTCTGGTTGATTAATACAACACTTGCTTTATAAATTCACACTTTATTTTTATAAACTTTAGAAATGTATCACACAATAAAAACATGCAGATAACCAAGTGTGAGGCACAAAACTATAGTTTTTTGTCCTTTTTATAGTATGAAAGGTTGTCTACCTGAGAGAGAAAGCAATCAGATTTTAAAGCAAAACTTCAAACAAAAGCATTGTAAACATAAACTACTGTATTCAGAGTCTACATAAAATATTCATACATTTATAAACCTTGTAAACAAAGAAAAATCAATTGGAAAACTTTTACAACAATTTTTTTCAGGAATATTCAAAGAGTTTCATCTCAGATAGATGCTTCCCAAGTTAGAAGCTATTTTTTATTTTGGGAAAATATTTTCTGATATAACTTTACTCTGCAAAGCAAATCACTAAAAGACTTGTCACTTTGCCAAATCTCTTTGTAGTATTATAGCATGTACTAAAGTTCTACAAAACACAAACAAGAGCTTCACAAAAATGTCATCATAAAATGAAATAACACAGGATGTGGAAACTGAAGCAAACCCAGAAAAGCGTCAAAAGTTAAATACATAATGGCAATGTAATGTTTAAAAATATCTTATTGATATCCCACTATGCACTTGGATGTGCAGTTGATTGATTCAAGCATGAAGGTTTGATATTTTTAGCCCGTGTTCTCTAAATATTTTTTCAGCCTCCTTAAACACTTCACTGTTCACAACTCCAGAGATACAGTAGGCAGAGATCGTCTAAAATAGTAGTTTATAATGACAAACTAATAACAGCTACAGTGCAAATGATTTGTTGTATAGAACACAAAAATGTTCCTATATGTAAGTCATGTTATAGTTCAGAATATTGTTTAAAACAGTTGATTGTTTTCCATGAGAGTATTTAGTTCTCAAGCTCTGATTAGATATTTGCATGACTCAGCATGCATATACTAAACAGGGTAGAAGGTCACATGACTATGCATTTAATATTTAACCTCCTAGACACACTTTGCTGCACCGTAGGGTAACGTAAAATAGCAGCCATTTTTACAAATGTCCGAGCTTCCTGCACATCATTGCGGTACGTCAGGATCAAGCACTGATTGATTCAAAAGTGTTGAGACGGGCTCCTATTGGACAAGAAGACGTTCGCGTCAGTTCATTGGATATAAATGTCCAATGAGATGTCATGGTTCGTACCCAATAGCGCACTTTGGGAACGTCAGTCTGGACACACTATAAATGGCTGACATTTTATGTTACGGCCTACGGTGCGGTAAAGTGTGTCTAGGGGATTAGTCGTAGAAATCATATGACTCACTATAAAATATGTAGGTAACAGAGGCTATTTAAGCAACTACTGGATATAAAATTTTCATGTTACTCTGTATTTTGGTATTTTAAATATAGTCCCAAAAAATACTTGTATCTAATGTGGTCTGAATTAAATATATTCCTTAAGTAGTTTGACTAAAATTATAATTTGGGAAGACAAATCTATAAGAAATGCTCACACACAGATGAGGAAACATCTATAATTAAACTATATTAAAGCTGTTTTATTTCTTACTTCCTTGATAAGTACTTCAAACACTAATTATTATCTAGATAAAATATAGGAGTACATGTCTCTTAACAGTGTCAAGTTGTTGAATATTAGCAGTGTGTGTATAATGTGTATCACTAAATTATTTTATATGTGCTATAATGAAGCATGTGCATGCTAAAAGGTATAATATTGAATAACCTGATGAAGAATTTGAGTGTAAAATAAAGATCTATCAAGAGATAATAAAATGGTTATAATGTAAACATGTTTTTAGTAATAAAACCTATGAAAAATGTTGTTTAAAGCTGTGATAGGACAAGATAACATAACCTCGAGTTAAGTACAGAAGTAACATATGCCATTAGTTGTTAAATGAAGGTAACTATTAGAAGATATGTGTAAGCAAATTATTAAACTATGTTGTAGAAAAACAGAAAGCCGGACCTGATCCATAAAGTCACTGAGAAATACCAAAGAGTTGTCTCCCAAAGGTTGCAAGTTGTTGGGTTCTCCCTTCATGTAGAATCTGAATAGCAAGTATGAAATTATGTTTCAAAATAAATACGTATAATTTGTATATAAGAAAGCTCTCCATAATCCATGATGAAACATATGTTAACAATATAAAAATTGTGCTCTTTGTGTGAGTAATCATTTTGTTATCCAAAGAAAGGCAAAAAGCAGTTTATAAACATAATGTAAGTGATCGATCAGAGGTGCATGAAACACAGACATATTCCGGTTCTTCAAAAATATACGGTTGTAATCTTTTTATTGCCTATGGAAAGACATTTGTTATTATGTTTTTGTAGTCAATATTCTAATGAATTTTGAATTATCAAAATAACTCCTGTTTACAACAACTCTGCTAAGTGATATGAATGGGACAGAGCAACTTTCATCTGCCCTTTTTACCAATTTAAAAACAGATAATGGCTGGTGTCTAATGACCAGAGTATAATGTGTAATGTTGCTGCAGTAAAACACCTTATTAACACATGGATTCCCTACACTATACATGCATATGGCTGCTTAGGAATATGAAATATCTTCAAATTATATAGAATTTTCTTGATATAGTTAAAAATCAAAATTTTGCACTGGTCCAAGAATTGAAAAAAAACTTTTTTGCAAAGTAACTAAGAACTGCAGTAACCTCAAAGGAATCTATTGAAAATGTATATTTAAGAGCTAAAATGCTTTAAATTCATGCTATATTTATGGGTTGTATTCTATACTCAGCAAAATTATAACCAGATAGATAATAGATGGCAAGCATGCAAGCTTACTTGATGAAGCTTAATGGATTTTGATTGTTCTTGCCAAAGTCCCGTTGGCGAAGCACAACTTTGAACTTGTTGTTGGATAAACGAGCTTCTAGCCCATCTTCAAGAGTGCTGGTTGAAGGTTGAAGCTCACCAACTACAGCAAAAAGAGACACATTTTATGAAAAGATTATATATTTAAATAGGAGAGGGTGGGGCTATAGTTGAGCCACGGGGCTAGTTGAACCACATGCTCTAATTGTTCTCCTTTAAATCATTGCACTATTTACCTCCTTTATATGTAAGAACTTTCTAAGTGAACTACCAGACATTTTGAAAAATATGGAATCAAAGCAGATGTTTTCAGGTGAGCGACTATTTTTCACATATTTTGTGTAAAAACTGAGCAAAGTTAAAATTCATTTTTCATAAAAATTGCATAACGTCTCAAATTTTAATAGCCCAGTCAAGTAAATTTAAGCATGCATTGTCAAGATGATTTTAAAGCTGAGCAATGACCTAAAATTGCAGAGATATCTTATTCACAGCAGATATTGGTAACAATTTGTAGTGTGACAGTGTGAGACTAGTTGAACCACATACGTAGTGGGGCGAGTTGAACCAGGTACAACTTGCTCCACTAATTATTTTCACTATGTTCATTGTCATAAATTCTGAGTGTACATATACCTATAGGGTTTTTCCCAATGATTATACAAGAATGTTCATAAATATTCTAGACTGATCAAAGAGATGGTCATTGTTATTGTTTTCATTAGTCATGTTAACTACTGCCCAACAATGTAAACAAGATGTTGCGCAATAATGAGAAATAACCATGGAAATTTCAATGTTTTGATTTGTTTTGATTTTCTATCTAAATAGTATTGGCATGTGGGGAATGTTTTCTACTAGAATTTTTTGTACTGGAATGCTTGAGAATGTTCTTGAGTTTTTCTGCTTACTATAAATACTGAGGCAGTTGTGTTTACAAATCAGTTTATTTTCATAAGTTCATCTGTGCATATCTGCATATCTTACTGGAGAAATAAAGTCTACTTATATTCACAACTCTATTTACTCTCAACTGGATTAGCAAGCTGTATACTACTTGTCTATAAACTTCTGACTACCAGACTTTTCGAACTCGTCACACTGCTAACATAGTTTTGTGACATTCATTATAATTGGGCAAGCAAATTTTTGCATTAAAGTTTATCTTTTCCTAAATATCAATATTTCTGCTATCAATATATAACTGCAAGCATACATTTAGTCCTAGAACAAATGAAAATGGAGGTCAACAGTGTAATTAAACTATTCTGCAATTTTTTCTGAATGGCTCAAAATTACATATGGAAAACAAACAGGGGAACAGATAAGAAAAAGCTTAACTACAGCAATGAACATGGTAAAGCAAGGCAGTGGCATAAATCACCTGCCATTGTTGGGAGTCTCCACACGGCCCTCTAAAAATGTGGGTTATGCTCAACCATACCATGTATTTTCTGATGTCATATACATATATATATATATATATATATATATATATATATATATATTGTTATGATTTTGCGGGTTTAATGAAATAGACTAAGTATAAGTCTGCATGCCAATACTTGTGATTGTTGAATAAAAGTCTTTGTAAAATGTTGATTCTAATAGTCTTTATTGATAGATATAGTAGTTTCCTCTGCGAGCTCCAGTGTTAGACTGATTTGATACTGGAGATGCTCGCCTTTATATACTGCAAAAAGTTCCGGCCATGATGGGGTCCGAAATTTGGCCAAATTCGGAGTTCCGGTTGCCGACTTCGGAAGAATCTGTCCGAAATCGGACACATTCTTCCGAAGTCGGACATACCCCTTCTGAAATCGCGCCCTGGGTTCCGACTTCGGCTGAACCTCAGCTCACATAGATTATTGCAGATTACTATAAAAAGAAGTGGCGGGGAAACATAACTCCAAAAACTATTACAGTAACTTAAAAACAAACAATAAAAATAGGAAGGCAATTCACAATTATTACGCTATTCACTACGCTAAGAGCTTAGCTATAATTACAACATTTAACAGTATTTACAAAGTTACGCCAAGTCCATTATAATAGTGACGCGATATAATTACTAGATCGTTAAAATCCATTACATTCTCCCCCCATCGAAAAGCATCTCCCTTTTCGATAACAGAAAAACAATTTGGTCTTCGTCCGGGGTGTCGAATGCTGGTAGTTCGCAGTTGTTGGTCTCAGTCATCGGATTCGGCGTATCAGGCTCTCTATCTCCTTTGTGCATTGATCGAGGTGGCAGGAAAAGGCCTGGATTCTTCCGTCTAAGTCACTTCCCTGGGTGAGGTCAAGGTCGTCGGTAGGTCTAGGGCACCGTTGCCCACTTGGGTTAACACTAGGTGGGTGGCCGTCTACTACGTGTCTGGGCTGGTTTGCGAGTTGCTGTACCTGGAGTTGTCCTGCACTTTCAGGGCTACTCTGCATCCGAGGCTTGGAGTCTTTACCCGTACTGGGTAAACAGCTCGATGACTGGGGGCCAGTCAAATGCCCTACGTGATAATCAGCCAAGTACTTTGGGGGTCTTCTGTCTCTTCTGGCTCTCTCCAAAGTGTTGGAGACTGAGGTATCTGGCCGGTCTGGAGTGTTGTGTATGGGGGGTACTTCCTCCAGGATTCCTGGTGGTGTGACTGGTCCTGGGTTATCTGGCAGTGGTGGGGGGTCCTCTATCTGAGTGGGCCTGGTGGGTGAATCCGGGGTGGGAGGAATTGAGGGTGGGTTCTGTGGCTGATGTCTCAAGCTATTGTCGACTTCCTCGGGATCACGAATAAAAATGTCCCAGTCTCTGGGTCGATTCCTCCTTCCACGGGATATGGGTTGTTGTGCTGGTTCGAGCAATGGTGGTGCCTGTCCTGCGGCTTTCAGGCTACCGCAGTAGGGTTTTAACCGCTGCTCGTTTTGGACAGACATCTGTCCTGAGCGCTCCACACGATATGTATAGTTGGGTAAAACCTCTACCACGCAGTAGGGGCCGACGAATTTAGGCTGTAATTTAGCCGATTGTCCGCGCCGCCTATGGTAGCTGACCATCCACACCCAGTCCCCTTCTCGGTATAAGGGAGGCTCCTCAGAGTCCTCTGTCCGCACTGTCCACTGTTTCTCTCTCAATGCGTCATGGGCTTTCCTCATGGTCTCGACCAGCTTCCCCACATATTCATGTACGGAAATTCGGGAGTTGAAATATGGTAAGCAAGATGCTCTGGGACCCTAGTTTCATGGCCCAACATCATCAGATTAGGTGTTTCTTGTGTACTGGAGTGAGGGGTACTTTGATAGGCTCGCATAATTCGTGGTAACATGATGTCCCACTCTTCTTGGCTCCTCCCCAACAAGAGACTCCGGAGGGCATCACCCAGCATCCGATTATTCCTTTCTACCACTCCGTTTCCTTGAGGGGGGTACGGGATGGTCCGGCTCTGATTCACCCCCATACTTGGCAAAGGTCCTTCAATAGTTGTGATTGAAATTGGGCGCCCTGGTCAGTGTGGATCTGTTCTGGTAGGCCGAAATAACAGAACACGTGTTGGTCCAGGATCGGAGCTACTGTGGGTGCCGATGCATCGGGGATAGCCAGGGCGTCTGCCCACCGCGTGAAATGGTCTGTTAACACCAAAATTCAGAAATTCCCCCTGTCTGTTGTGGGCATCGGTCCCACAAGGTCCACGGCTACGACCTGCCAGGGCCGGCCGGCGTATAGCCGGCGCCGACCCGTGGTTTCGGTGGGGCGCCCGTGTTTGCTGGCCTGACAGACTTCACATTGCCGAATTCTCAGTCGCACATCCCTGGTCATTCCGGGCCAATACCATCGCATCTGTAGGCATCTGATGACCCGACTGGCTCCAGCATGGGCCTGTTTGTGGGTATCCCAGATGATTTCCCGACAAAGAGCGTGTGGGCATACGACGCGATCCCTCTCCTGTTGTCAGTTGTTCGCTGCGAGTGTCATCGTCAGGAGACCGTCTAAACGAATCTGGAGAGAATTCCAGCGGTGGCAAAAGAACTGGAACTCAACGTTCCCTTGTCGTTGCTGTTCTTCTGAGGGCCGTCGGCCTTCTTTCTTGGCCCAGAAGATGTCAGCTACCGTTCCAGGGAGCGTCTCCTGCAGCCGACACAGCTCCTTGACGTTTTGGTACAGCATGGGGTTAGCACGAAGTGCCTGGACGTCGTCTGAGTGGGTTTCAGGCCGGAGATGGCCGTGCTCCAAACGATAGACGTTGCCGCCCCCCAACTGTGCCTCGACGTCAAGGCGAGCAGGTCCCCCATCACATTTCTCGATGTGCAGGCATTGCTTGCAGTTCTCTACCGGTCGGTGACTCATGCCATGAGCGTTCCCGTGCTTCTTGCCGGCACGGTGCTCTATTCGGTAGAAGAACTCAGCAAGAATCTCTAGCCAATGAGCCACCTGGCTCGAGGGCTCTGCACGTTCACACAGCCATATCAGTGATGCATGGTCTGTTCGCAACCGGAACGTTCTCCCTTACAGATATGGCCGAAAGTGTTTGACCGCCTTGACTACTGCTAGGAGTTCCTTCCTAGTGGTGCAGTAGTTCTTCTCGGCGGCCGCGAGAGTCTTGCTGTAGTAAGCCACGACTACCTCACTTCCACCCTGGACTTGAGACAGAACAGCTCCCACACTGTGGTCGCTGGCGTCGGTGTCAAGGATGTATTCCTTGGCTGGATCAGGATACGCCAGAATCGGCGCTTCCATTAGCCGTTGTTTGAGGTGATCGAGTGCCTGCTGCTCCTCCTGTGTCCACTGCCACCGGACCCCCTTTGCGGTTAGTCGATTCAAGGGCTGAGCCACCCCTGCAAACCCGGGTACATACTGCCTGTAGTACCCTACCAGGCCCAGAAATGCGCGCAATTCAGAGAGGTCCCAGGGACGGCCCACTCCTTTACAGCCTGTACCTTCTCTGGATTGGTAGCGACCCCGTTGCGGCCAACCACATGGCCCAGGTACGTGACTTCTTGCTGTAGGAGTGCACACTTGGAGGGCTTCAACTTCAGTCCAGCAGGCCGGAGGCGGTCAAAGACCTCCCGCAGATGACTGACAAGCGTCGTAAAATCTGGGGAGATGACAATGACGTCATCCAGATAGATGAGGAGGGTCTTCCGGTGTAGACCACTGAGGACCTGCTCCATGAGTCGTTGGAAGGTTGCCGGGGCGGACGTAAGTCCGAACGCCAGTACTTTCCATTTCCAGAGCCCATCGCGAGTAATGAATGCTGCCTTGTCCTGAGCATCAGGACTGAGGCGTACTTGCCAGTACCCGCTAAGCAGATCCAGGGTACTGAAGTATTTGCTACCCGCGAGGGCATCCAGAGACTCATCTATCCGTGGGAAAGAGTAAGCGTCCTGGACGGTAACGCTGTTGAGTCTGCGGTAGTCCACACAGAACCTCCAGCTACCATCCTTCTTCTTGACCAGGACTACTGGAGAGCTCCACGCACTGTGGGCAGGCTCAATCAGATCCCGGTCGAAAAGATCTTGCACCTGCCGGCTCACCTCCTTCTCCTTTTTCGGGCCTAGACGTCGGGTTAGCTGCCTGATGGGAGTGGTGCCAGCTGCCAGGGGTATCTCGTGGGAGATAACCTTAGTCAGCCCCATGTCTTCATCGCCACGACTGAAGACATCGCTGTACTCCGCGAGTAGTTGAGCCAGTGCTTGGCGTTCAGTACTACTCGTACAGTTTCCACATGTTCCACTGTACAGGTCAGCCACGTGCTCCGGGACTGCTCCTCGGCGAGTGTGAGGGGGGTTTCCCTGGGTGTCGGTTACTGTTTCCAGTGCTGGACCCACATCCGCCTCTTGGATGGAGTGGTACTTCCCCACCAGTGCACCAGCCGACAATCGGACCGATTCCGCAAAGGGGTTGATGCATTGTACGAGGAGCTCCCTCCGACAGTCCAGCCGATTTAGGCTGTTTGCCAGTCGAATTGCTCCGTGCGTTCCCTCCACCACCCCCAGTGCGGCGATCTTCTTGCAGTTAACCCTGCATCGGAGAGTAGCCTGGGATCTCCCTGGAATCGTGCAGTCCTGCACTACCTGGACTTCGCCCACCAAGGGCCTACCAAACTTGTCCACACAGGCAAGTTCCTTCCCAGCCATCACCACCGCCGACTTCTGGAAATCCATGTGACACTGGTGTTTCTCCAGAAAGGGCATTCCCAGAATGGCGTCTTCCTTCAGGTGGCTGACAATGAATGTCTCGTGAATTACTTGATCACGGACTCGTCCAGGTAGTGTGATAATGCCGTAGAAGGGAATACACGATCCGTCCTCCAACGTACCGTGTGCTCCTTCGTATGGCTCGAGGCTCGCCCGCTCTCGGGCACCAAGGGTGTCAAAGAGACGCCGACTTAGCAAGTTTGTAGTGCACCCTGTGCCCAGTAGGTAGGTGGCAGCTTTACCCGAAATTTTTCCGGGCAGGAAGTAGCTGCTTCCGTATGGCTGGATGCTCCTGGGTCGGTCAGTCTCTGGGGGGGGGGGGACACCTCTTGAGTCCTTACAGTGGGCCTCCTCTTCGTCTTACAGACAACGGGGGTTTTCTGAGGCTGAGAGGGTAGCTTTGGATACTCTTGCGAGTAAGCTGAATCTTCCTCTACAGCCTCTTCGGGCAATCCCGCGAACCGGTTTTGGAGTGGCCAGGCCGGAGGATCGGGTAAACTTTGCGATTTTCGAGATCTCCGAGGTGCCTGCATCTTGAGGTTCCATCCGGATAGTAGGTGGCTGGGTTGAAGGGTCGGGCAGACCTTGTGGTCTCCGACGTCTCTGCTGCGCCTGCCACGCAGCATCGACGGGCCTGGAAGAGGCTCCTTAGGTCGTCTCTCCCCGAATGGGGTTGGCTTGGGGCCCACGGTTGGCGGAAATTACCATGAGCCTCGGGTGTTTAAAGACACCCTCCTCTCCTGGGGGCACTGTCTCCGGACATGTCCCCTGGCTCCGCATCCCCGACATGTGAGGTGTGAAGTACTGATTGGTTCGCCCCGAGGTTTGGGTGCCCGCCTATCAGTCTGCTCTTGTTACATTCGCTTCATGTCAGCCTGTAGGCCTTTTACCATGCCCATCAACATGATCATCTGGTCAGGTGACGGAGTAGCGGTAGCGGCTGCCACGGTCTGTGGGTTTGGCTGGTCCGGCTTCATGACCTCTGGTTGTTCTTCAACCTGACAGACAGTGAATTCCGCGCACTGAGGTTCATCCACTTGGTAGTAGGTCTTGCCTAAGGCCAGGGCTTCTTCTATGGTGGTGACCTTTGCTGCCAAGTAATAACGCTGTAAACCAGGGTTATTAATGGTGTGGAAGAAGGCCTCATACACAGCGCTTCTTTGTGCTTCGGGTGTGTCATTGCTATGGGCTACCTGTACTAGCGCCTCAATAGCATTGGCATGATCTTGGAGTGAGGTCCTCCTATCTCTGCGTATGGTGCGCAGATGGTCCCTGGCGGCGCGGGCGGTTAGCCCAAAGTGCGACCGGGGGGCCTGGAAAATGTGCTTGGTATCAGGCCCAAGAGCATAACTCTTTGCTTGTCCTGTCAAGCAGGTACGGAGGTGAAGAAGGCGCACCGGTGCCGGCCATTGGGCGAGGGTGGCTACCTCTTCAAACTCCCTGATGAATTGCTCGATGTCTTTGTCGCCTCCAAAAATCGGGGGCCTCAGGCGATACCTGTCTCCAGGTGCTGCCTGCCTGGCCTTGCCGACTTCCCGGAGGGCCGCGATGAGAGTCTCCATGGTGAGACTATCCTCCTCTCTTTCTTCTCTCACCATCTCTACCTCTCCTTCTTCTCCCATTTTTTCTTCTTCCTTTCTCTAGTATGGCTGCCTGTCGTACTTATCTATTTCATCCCACCGCTGCCACCAATGTTATGATTTTGCGGGTTTAATGAAATAGACTAAGTAGTCTGCATGCCAATACTTGTGATTGTTGAATAAAAGTCTTTGTAAAATGTTGATTCTAATAGTCTTCATTGATAGATATAGTAGTTTCCTCTTCGAGCTCCAGTGTTAGACTGATTTGATACTGGAGATGCTCGCCTTTATATACTGCAAAAAAGTTCCGGCCACGATGGGGGTCCGGAATTCGGCCGAATTCAGAGTTCTGGTTGCCGACTTCGGAAGAATCTGTCCGAAATCGGACACATTCTTCCGAAGTCGGACATACCTCTTCCGAAATCGCGCCCTGGGTTCCGACTTCGGCTGAACCTCAGCTCACATAGATTATTGCAGATTACTATAAAAAGAAGTGGCGGGAAACATAACTCCAAAAACTATTACAGTAACTTAAAAACAAACAATAAAAATAGGAAGGCAATTCACAATTATTACGCTATTCACTACGCTAAGAGCTTAGCTATAATTACAACATTTAACAGTATTTACAAAGTTACGCCAAGTCCATTATAATAGTGACGCGATATAATTACTAGAGCGTTAAAATCCATTACAATATATATATCTTTACGAGCTAGTAATTTAATTATGAATAAATATACGAGAAACATTGTGGTTTTATTACTTTATATTAGGCAAAGTAATTAACTAATTTTTTGGGCACCACTGTGCCCATCTTCAGAGTAACAATGAATGATGAAAATTTAAAAGTTATGGCGTTACGTTAAACACTATGCATGACACAAAGTATAGAAAGTGGCAGTTATTTCAAATTATTCAAACTGAGGGTGATAATCTTGTTTTTTTATATTACATGCTTAAAAATTATACTGATCTTTTTGCATAAAAATGAATTAGAGTTGACAAAATATAATTATCTGAATATAAAAACAACATGGATTAGCTATGAAAAGTATGTAAAAGTTTTATTTGTTTAATGTAGAGAGCTTCGGCTTATTTTCGATGGTGGATTCTTTTTAATGACTGATTCAGAACTGTTACGTTGTCTATTGATATGCTTCCGTAGTTGGTAGTGGAAATATGTTTATATAATTATTTTCGAATTACTGTAATGGCAATGCTCATTTATCCTGTGTGACAGGCGATCCCCGGTTTCGCCTATATAGGTTTGTTGATGCAAAGCTTCAGGGCAGGTTATTTTGTAAACTATGTTGTGTAGGTGCTCTTTATTAGTTTTGTCTTTGAGGTTGAAATGTGAACTTAAGGGAGTTCCTTTGAATATGATTCGGGCGTTAAGTTCAATTAGAAGTGAGTCTGCAATTAATTTGTTGAGGGAATGAAATGGCTTTTCTCCTGCTACTCCTTTATAAGGTAGTTAAAGTAAAATGTATTTCCTGTTCTCCTTTTCACCGAGTAGTCCGTTACTAATCACGGGCTTTCCATGGATCGATCTCAGATCGATCTCGCTAAGATCAATCTGAGACATGTGCTCAGATCGATCGTTTTTCCACGAGAGCGTCAGATCGATCTTGCGGAGTTGCCTCCTCTTAAGTGAAGAGTACTTCAATAGTATAATTTTTTTACCCACCTGAGTGATAAAAGCTACTGCTGTTAAAAAACAAAATTTCCATAGTCTAAAATTTAACGCCAGCTATAAACTCTGCCCAGTAAAGCTTTTAATATGAAGTAATTTGGCCAATTTAAGATAATTAATTTTAATGTTTTAGCTTGACAGCTTATATAAAATCAATATCTGTTGTGCAGATTATTCATAAACTTATGGGACTATTAGGCTTAAAATTACGCAGCAAACAACTAATGAAAGTAAGTTTTACTAGTAATTTAAATTCAATTTAAATGCTCCAATTTTTTCTATTTTCTATCGTCTATAATTTTACATAATTGAGTTTTCTTAATCATTTTGATGGAAGTCGAAGTTTTGCCACCTGAAAAGGTAGCTATCATAATTATTAAGTACTTTGCTTAGTAATTAACAATAATTTATCATTTTTATTAGCAGACAACATTTTAGCAAGCAGTCATTTTTCTACTTCTCAGATCGATCTTTCGTCTTTCCATGGTCTTATTGCCTTGAAATCAATTTGAGTTCAAGCTCTACAGACCGACCAGCTCAGGACAAATGAGATCGAACTTTGACGTCTTTTCATGGATTGATCTCCGCAAGATCGATCTGAGATCGATCCATGGAAAGCCGCTGAATGTTGTTATTAGTTTTCTCTATTTTGTTCAAAAACATTTCCAATATATTTTAGCTTTTAGGTCTCAAGTGCTGGAGTAAAACAGATTTTATTAGCCCTTAATACTGGCAATTTCAGTGCGCTTAACTTCCAAGTTTTAAGTGAGAAAAGGTTCCAATAAAAATATGTATTATTGTGTGTTGGCTTACGGAATACTGTAGCTTCCACTGAGCTGTTATGTCGCAAAATTTGTAACATCCAAAAGAGAAAGTGATTTATTGGTTTCTACTTCGTGGGTAAGTTTTATGTTAGGATGGAAAATATTAAGTGTGTTGAGTGTTGTGTTAATATAATCAGGGTCTATTGTTGCAAATGTATCATCCATGTATCTTACCCAAGGTGAGATTGAATTCAATTTTGGTATTAGTTTTTATTCCAGCTTTGTCATAAATATATTGACAATTTTTGGTCCCAGAGAAAATCTCATAGCAACCCCATCCGTCTGTGTATAAATGATGTCGTTGAAAGAATACCTACACAACATAATTTACAAAAGAACCTACCCTGAAGCGTCGTGTCAACAAACCTATATAGGTGAAACCGAGCATCGCCTATCACACAAAATAAATGAACATTGCCATGGCCTAAATTCGAAAATATATCTCTACGAAAGCATATCAATAGACAACGTAACAGTTCTGAATCAGTCATTTAAAGGAATCCACCATCGAAAGTTAGCCGAAGCTCTCTATATTAAACAAACAAAACGTCAACTTAATAAACAAAATTACTTCATACCACTAAAACTATACTAACAAGTTCTATAACAATTAAGTTTTACACTACTCAACCTTTACATACTTTTCATAGCTAATCCATGTTGTTTTTACGTTCAGATATTTATATTTTGTCAACTAACCCATTTTTATGCAAAAAAATTAGTATAATTTTTGACTCATGTAATATAAATAACAAGATTATTTTTCTCAGTTTAAATAATTTAAAATATAACTGCCCCTCTCTATACTTTGTGTCATGCATAGTTTTTAATGTAACGTCACAACTTTTGAATTTTTATCAATCATTGTTACTCTGAAGATGGGAACAGTGGTGCCTGAAATATAATATTAGCTAATTACTTTGCCTAATAAAGTAATAAAACTACAATGTCTCTGGTATACTTATTCATACACATACACATGCACACGCACACGCACCCATGCATTACACGGTATAAGTTTGACACTTTAGCTTTTAGATACACACACACACACACACACACACACACACACATATATATATATATATATATATATATATATATATATATATATATATATATATGCATAGTGTTGTATTATTTTATATTGAATTGAATTGTTGTATTACAAAAGATAAACTATGCATTCCAGCTTTTAGATACATTGTATTACACATAATGTAAACTACATGTATGTTGAAAGACAAACTCATACTTTTATATGTAGCATGTGCCACTCTTTGATACAGCTTACGCTCTTCTATCCTTTTCAAGAGTTGTCTTGCCTCTTCTAATCTCGGATCATTGCTTTCTTTTATCTAAAAGTGTCTTTAAGGTATGTGCAGCTGAAACTAACCAGTAGTACTGTAACAAGGTTTCTGCTCCTGCATATCATAACATGGTATAATACTGCATACTGTGTATACTAATACTGTACTGTATATAACACTAGTATTGTACTGTGTATAATACTGATACTGTACTGTATATAATACTAATACTGTACTGTGTATAATACTAATACTGTACTATGTATATAATACTGTACTGTGTATAATACTAATACTGTACTGTATATACTGTACTATGTATATAATACTGTACTGTGTATAATACCAATACTGTACTGAGTACACTAATACTGTACTGTGTCTAATACTGTACTGTATATAATGCTAATACTGTACTGTGTCTAATACTGTACTGTATATAATGCTAATACTCTACTGTGTATAATACTAATACTGTACTGTGTATAATACTAATACTGTACTGTGTATAACACTGATACTGTACTGTGTCTAATAATAATACTGTACTGTGTATAATACTAATACTGTACTGTATATAATACTAATACTGTACTGTATATAATACTAATACTGTACTGTATATAATACTAATACTGTACTGTATATAATACTAATACTGTACTGTGTATAATACTAATACTGTACTGTGTATAATACTAATACTGTACTGTATATAATACTAATACTGTACTGTATATAATACTAATACTGTACTGTGTATACTAATACTGTACTGTATATAATACTAATACTGTACTGTGTATAATACTAATACTGTACTGTGTATAATACTAATACTGTACTGTATATAATACTAATACTGTACTGTATATAATACTAATACTGTACTGTATATAATACTAATACTGTACTGTGTATACTAATGCTGTACTGTATATAATACTGTACTGTATATCCTATGTTATTTGTGACAATATAATAATATTTTCAAACAACTGTGAAGATTTAAATGAGTATTGTGCCTTATTTTAGCAAACTGGTTGCTTTAGTGTAAGCAAAACTTTAAAGTTCTATTGAGTGAAAATGAAACTAATAATAATTACCATGTAGAATATACCATCATGGAGATTAGTGTAGGCCTCCATGTCATCCAAACACTCTACTATACTCTTGCCACAAATCTCCAATGAGTCTGATGCCATCACTATGGCATCCTCAACCATCAAAGCAACTCCTAAGGTCACGGAATGCTGATAGGCTAAAATAGTATACTGTGTTAGATATTCAGTTTCCTTTAACAATTAAGTTTTCATTCAGTGATGCATTAGCTGTTAAAAATAAACTTGTTGTGAAAGCTAAGAACTTTCTGTGTGAGGAAAGGGTGTGTGGAGAAAGGCTCTATGAATAAGGTTTGGGATTCCTTACTCATAGAAGTGACTGTAAACCTTATTTCATAACTGCAGGCAAGCATTAGCTAGCTTCTTGTCTTATATGTAATGACTATCTCCATCTTCTTGTCTTATATGTAATAAATATAAGTGGCAGAACTGTTTGTTACCCTTAAACCAGGGTGCCTAGGATTACCAAATGTACCAATTAAATCATGTATTAGTTTTAGTGAGCCAATATCATTCTAGATTAGATATCCAGCAAAAAGAGTTATGTGCCTCAACCTAAAATTTATTAAAGAAATTCAAAGAACTTTGGCTATCACAATTTCACCACTGCTGCTCCTAAATGCTATTTACTAGAGAATTATTGATAGCTGGGGTGGTACATGTTTTGTTCAACCTTCAGTGCACAGCTAGTGTTACAGTTGTTACTGTATTCTCTAGTGCAATACTTGCATACACTTTTATATGTGTAGGTGATCTCAGTGGAAACAGATTGAGTTCCATGTTAATGGCTACTGTTTAGTTTATGGTTCCTTTTAGCATTCATAAAGTAAGTTATTTATTTTTGTCATTCATTCAATGGTATGAATATATAAGTAGCCATGTTGCTAAAACTACGATATTATCAATTTATGCAACTTTTTACTTGAATGCTTAATTTAGCTCAGCTATTTTTAAGTTAAATTTCCACTACTGTTCAGATATAGAAAGAAGATAATCCTACATTTGATGTTTAACCTTTTTGTAAAGTTGAAAAAAGTTACACCAGGCACCTACCTACAAGAAAGCAAGTTGCTTTGTAGGTATAATAAATCTATTAAATGCTAATACCACCTAATGTTATAATTTATACCCAGTACGCATATTGATAGCTTCATTAATTACAAATATATTAGGTGATGAGCGACTGACAACAGTAAACTCTTGCATATTCTCCAAACAGATTTAAGATTTAAACCAAACTATTGTAGTCAGTCTGGAAAATATCTAAAATCTTACACAACTAGTCATTTAAGCTACTTGCAAAACCCTACAGTGCTTATTATCCACTATAAAAATAAATAGGAAAAACCTAATTTTTGGAAAGTCAAATTAAAACTGATATTTATATTTTAGATATGCTAAAAAAAGGAAGCATGAACACGGTTTTAAGTATTAATAGAACTGGTAAAAGTGCAGATGCTCAACGAGCATATTCAACAAGAATGCATTGAATTTTGTTTATTACCTGCAACTATTCTAGTTTAAATTTTGATATGGTTTGAGTATATTCTTACATATGTTATGTAAGTAAGTAGGCTAGTAATACTATTTTACTGCATATGCAGCATGTAATGTTTATATCTATAATTTAATCACTGTATTGCTGCTGTAGTATATATTAAATATTAATAGAATAATGATATTAATTAGCAAGAGGTCTGTGATGTAGCAGACAGTGCACCTAAGCAACAGTAAGTCATAAATGTGAAGCATAACCTTTGAAGGTGTTTATTCCTGATAGAATTACAAATCTTGAATCAGCTGTACCTGTGTCATATAGTATGTTTTAGTAGTATTTGAAATAGCATTTTACTTGGTGGGGCAGTTATATTATTTACCAAAATTTAGCCTACTGAGATAGTTAAACTTGTCTTTGGACTAGTGAAATGATCAAACTTACTTTGACTTTAGTTTGGTGAGATAGTTGAACCTTCAATATACTTGGCTTGAAAACTATAGGATACTCAAGTTATTATCTAACTATGTGCTAGTCAAAACGATTGATAACAAAAACCATGATATTTTTTCTACTTTGCCATTACAGAAATTACTATTTCACCAAGCTACTGGACATTGTTTTTTGCCATAGAAGGCATTATGACTGGCTTAACAATTGTAGCTTTGATGCCTGAAATCGGAAACCATTGACATGGCTGGAATAGCATTATACTATGATTATTTTCAAGTCAAGATGTATGCTTCATGCATCTGAAATTGGGGACATGCTTCAAAACAAAACCACCTGAATTAAACTTCATTGCTTCCAGTACACAAAGTCAATTGAAAAGCTCATAAATACAAAATGAAAACTGATGCAAAATCTTGTGATGTACTCATCTCTTAGTATTGATTAATAATTGAATAAGAAATTTAGTGAGTATACTGTATGTTGAAATGTTAACTCATTCTGAGGATGCAGAGATGTTTAACTATGAGGTGAGATTTATAAGTTAGTATAGCTGTGACCATTGTTTAAAGACCCGCTGGTCAGATAGAAGTTCTGATGTTTATATAAAGCAAATAAGTGTTATGTACCATGTTTATGCAGACTGTATCTTGTATAGTAGAGCTGATATATAGTGTCCACCATCTTGTCCCTCACACAGATATGTGGCCTGCCTTTATCATCTTTGATAACTCTTGCGTAGTGCAGGATTCGTTTGTAGTCAAAACTATGCTTTAAACCTGACAAATAAAATGTATGTTGCTTTTCTCCAATTTGCTACTTTCAATTTACCATGTAAACATCTAATGTAAAACACTTTATGAATTATAAAGACCTTAAAGTTATTTTTGTAGGCTAAAACTATGTGAAATCTAACAAATAAAGACCATAATCAGCCAAGTAAAGTCATTGAAGTAAGGTATTGCTTAACATGCAACTGTGAAAAATAAACTTGCAGGCAAAACTTGGAAATAAGTGAACAAGTTTTAAATTTTCTTAAAAGAAAACAAACAATTATATCTAAAACATAATAACAATTTTAAAAAAGCTTAATTAGAAGCTACAACGCTGCATTATGCAAATAAGTATTTTATAAAAAAGTGGTTCAACGACACCAAACTTACACATTATACAGTCACTCCATGTTGCAAGATGTTTTGGTGTTGATAGAATAAAAGTCCCAAATTATGTCAAAGCTTTTATGACGGAAAATACACCTAAATTTCTTGTTTAAAATTAGCATTATGCGAACCATTTAACCATCAACCTAGCACACGTAGCACACTTACCATCCCAGCACATGTAGTACTATACTTTCCACCCTAGCACATGTACTATACTTACCATCCTATCACATGTAGTACTATACTTAACATCCTATCACATGTACTACACTTACCATCCTAGCACAAGTAGTATACTTACCATCCTATCACATGTGGTATAATCACCACCCTATCACATGTGGTACTATACTTAACATCCTATCACATGTAGTGTACTTACCATCCTAGCACATGTAGTATACTTACCATCCTATCACATGTAGTGTACTTACCATCCTATCACATGTAGTATACTTACTATCCTAGCACATGTACTATACTTACCATCCTATCACATGTAGTACTATACTTACCATCCTAGCACATGTAGTATACTTAAGTAGTATATGAAGCCTGTTTTCAACAAGTTACTTTTGCTAACATCTTTGCTCTTTAATTCTATAATAACTTTTCAGCAAGTTAACTTTTGTTTTATTGGTTGTTTGACAATCCTGTTTTTAACAAGTTACGTTTATTGCCACCTTGTTGTTCCTATTAGCATTTGAACTAGTTAATTTTATGGCATTGGTCATCAGGGTAAGCTCTGCAAGTGTAATAACCACTCATAAAACTATCTTGTGTAGGGGTATAGCTTACAAAGCTGAATTATGCAATTCACTATTCCTATTATGTTGTGTTAAGTTAAGCTTTATTAAATGCTAACTGCTCAACTTCACTTAATTTATTAAACCAAGGAGGCACCTAACTCTTTGATTAAATCGAAGTAGTGGTATAAATAGAGTTATAGAAAGCTAACTGTGATTATATCTGTGTATTGGTATGCCACCAAACTTTGAAGCTTTCTTGCTTTATCAATACTTTCATCAAAAGCTATTCTTAGCTGGCAGTGCTGTTACTATAATTCACTGCACAGCACAGGTCAGTGTGCTCTATTCAAGCAGCAGCAGAGGAATATTTATTAACTTCTCTCTTCCAACAGACGGCTCACTATATTCACTACAACATTATATGTACACACAGTTCTATACTCTAACATTTACACTCTGAATAGACCACTGGTTTTGACATTGGGATAACAAAAAATCTTATCTGTGCATCAATCTTGTAAGTTTCATTCGGATTACAATAGCTAATGTCTCTCTAACCTTTTGATTTATATTATTACTTACAACAGTTTATATAATTTCTATTTTTTCCATTATTTTTCCAGGGTACGATTTGATAGTCAATAAACTTAAGAACCTGTTGCCAAGTTGGCTAATAGATAAAGTATATCACAATCTAAGTCACCCAAACACTGTCACAAACCGATACAGTACCAAGATTGATGAGGCTGACATGGACCGACAAGCCATAGTTAATCTCAAGAAGCAAGGTACTACTCTAAGGTCTAAGGTAACAATGCTAGCTAATCTCATATAATCAGCAATCTCTAGTAGCAGCTCTACACAAGTAGAGTGTCTGCAATCTCAGCTTGAATCTACATATCAAGAGTTTCTAACTATCCATTATGACTTTTCGGAATACGTTTCATCAGATGAGTCAATGGAAGACATTGCTTATGTTAATAAGATGAGTCCAGTAGAGTACCATCTAGCTGTAAAGGCTATTTATGACAAAACTCTTTCTGACTGCATAACTTGGCATAGCAAATTCTATAAAATCAAGCGCAGCCTTATTTTAGCAATTAAGAAAGCCAATGGAATAATTACTGATTGTACTGACAACACTCTTCTCACTGAACATCATAGTAAATGTGCAACTCTTTCGGAAATTTTGGTGGATACCATAGGTTTTTCTGATTTAATATTAGAACTAGACGAAGTTATTTTATCTTTAGATTATTGCATGTCTAAGTCTATTCCTATGTCAAGGGTTCAGTCACAGAGCATGAATTTTGAACACCATGAATCTGATCCGTCCGGTCCGGTCTTGTGGAGATGGGCATGAGTGGGGGCGCGGGTCATGCACCGACTATGGTCATGTTGGATTGGTTGTTTCCTTCTAGATCACACCCTAGCACACGTGAGGCTACTCTTGCATCAAATTCAGGTATCACAGCAAACGGTAGTGACAGGCAGGTACTACGGGAAGATCATACATCCAGTGAAGCTTTGGCATCAAATCCAGGTGTCATAGCAATTTGCTAGCAGAGCATTTGCTAGCAGTTGAAGACCAAGAAAACATTGGGATGAAAAAGTATGGTAGTCAGGTTATAGAAAGCCTGCCTAAGTGTTCCAAATTCAAGTACTTGGGCACAATAATCCACCAAAAAGGAGGCTGCTGGAGGCAGCTTGAGTTGAGAATATCCAAGGCTTGGAATAAGTGGAGAGAGTTGTCTGGTGTGCTCTGTGACAAAAAATGCCTACAAAACTGAAAGTGCTGATTTATAAAACAGCTATCAGACCAGTGCTGCTATATGGAAATGAGACATGGCCTATCACAAAATCTCTGGCGGGTAAGATGTCATCATGTGAGATGCGCATGCTGCGATACTGTTTAAACGTCAGTTTAAAAGATCATAGGCCAAATGAAGAAATAACAGCAGAAGCCAGAGTGATGCCGATTAAAGACCTGATGAGGAAGAGACGAATGCAGTGGTATGGGCATGTTAGAAGAAGAGAAAGTGAGGATGACATCTGGAGAGTGTCAGAGATGACAGTTGAAGGAGTTCGACCTAGGGGTAGACCGAAGCAAAGATGGTGTGATACAATAAACTCAGACCTTAGATGGCTTAATCTAGATGGTGCAGATGCTGAAGATCGAGTTCGATGAAGAAGTCTGATATAACTTGGTATCAAGCAAAAACCCGCCACGCGCGCAGGACCACGCCGGTGAAAGGTGACCAATTTAAATGTTGAATTGTAGAACATTCCCAAAATATTCATCTCAGAAAAAAAAGAAACTATTCTGAATATTTTATGATTCTTTTTACTGTTCTCTAAACATTTCCATTGACTTGCAGGCATGATATATAAACAAATGCTTTTAAAGCATATATAGCTATCTGCTATGTTTGACATTTTTAGATCAGATATTGTTTAAAATTACAAATTTAATCTATCTATTTTAATACATATTTTTATATCTGTAATAATATTTTTGGTAAGAATATTAAATAGTAGGGTGGCCTAGTTATTTTTATAGTATAGATGTTTAAATACGTGAACATGTTAATACAAATGAGTCAGTGCCTTCATAAACGTACAGGCTTGTGTTCCAACCCATAATTTGGATCATTTGGATTTTAGTAAGACAGGGCTGACTAGTGTAGCTATATTGTGTGAGATGAGCATGCTATTATTGTCCTAAGAGTTGAAAAGTTAACAGTTCTAAACAGAGTGGTGACAGCCAGCAAAACAAATGATAATATGATAGCTGCCAGCTTCAGAATTGCTCAATTACCCAAAACCACAAATATGGTTTAAAGTTTTCTTTTTGTGAAATTTATCAAAAACACAAATTTTTAAAAAATTTCCAAAACTGCTAATATGTGTCTTATCCTAAAATATTAATCTCAGAAAAAATTAAACTCATACTAGTAATAGTCTTCACTCAAACCTTATATTTCTACTAATTTCATGGGCCTTAATCTATATATCATGGAAACTGCCCTTCCGCCTGGTGGGAGGAGACTACTTCAAAATACAAATGCCCCTAGAAGGACATCTATTCATTACTTCTTCATCAATGTGAAGCGTAAAAGAATTCAACGAAGAGATAAGAAAGATATATTCTCGTGTTAGCTATGTCTTACATGTTTGGACATAGCTGTTTGGCAACAAAACCTAAACTAGATTTGTTCAACAATCTACCAACGCAAGCATCAATTGAAAATGGGTTTCATGCAGAACATATGCCAACAATATTGCTAACAGGTTCTGGACCCATTAAATTCTCTGTATCAGGAGATTCAAATTATTATATTGTGGTGGCTCGTAGAGCTACCAGCAACACAATACGCAAGGTTGTGTATTGACCCGGAACGATGTACTAGCCAATTAGCTAAGCTGCTTATGAGTAATAGTAGCAGCTTCGCGCTACTAGCTCAGTTGAGGATAGTGCTGTAAATTAAATAGACGTGCGTATAATTACTGTTGTATATTAGATTTTATTATGTATTCTTGTATTCAAATATAACGATATCTACTCGAATTATCTCGGTGAAGTTTCTCTAGTAATAAATAGACTCTCTTGGTTGCACATCGACCCTAAATCCGAAAATCATAACAGTGGTGGCAGCGGTGGGATAGTGTACATCAAAGATGGAGACTGAAAATGCTAGAATGCAACCACCCCCAGTAGAAGGTGAGCGTAGAAATGATGTTAACCCTGTGAATCGTGAGGGAGAAGAAGCTTATAGATATTGCTTGAAAGCTCCCATCCTTTACTGGGTCAGAAGATGTCGAACAGTTTATACAAGAATTTAGAGAGGTAATGGAGATTGCTCAATGGCCGCATAGAGTGGCCCTTATCCAATTGCGGAGAGCGTTGACGGAGCAAGCCAAGCCGTACGGAGTGGGAACGGACGTAAAAGGGATACTGGCTGCGCTGCGGGCCCGTTTTGGCATCTCCGAAATAGACGCTAGGACCAAGCTACAGAGATTGTGCTGCACCCCGCGGACCTCGCTGCAAGAACATGCCGCGACGGTGAAGAAGCTGGCACAGATTGCGTATAGTGACCTACCAGCGCAACACCAAGAGCGTTACACATACGACGCCTTTGTCCAGTCGCTAAACGACCTGGGCCTACACCATCAACTTCGAGCTAAAGGGATAACCAGAATAGAGAATGCCCTGAAGGCTGGAGAAGCTTACCTGTTGGCTACCCAAATGCATCGAGCACAACGGAACCCACCAGTAGTTGGAGTCAGTGCTGCCAGGGCTACAACAGGCCCCGAAGCTCCCCCGCTGGAAGCCGAAGTGGACCGTATGGTAGAGATGCTGGGACAACTGGTAACAATTCTGGCCGGCGCTGGCCCCGGTCAGGCCCTGCGGGTGCCACCAACACCTGTGGGGCAGGGCTGGAGTAGTGCTGGTCAGGACCACGGACAGAAAGGACGACCCCAATACCAGGGGGCGTTAAACTGTCACGGCCCGCGGACACTCTCCCTCCCCGCGGGCCACAACTGAAGGAGTCTGGTGGGACACGCCGTCGTCTGTCCGTACGGACACGACGGAACACTCCCCCCGAGTGGCAGGTACCACGCAGGACTAGCAGGCCCGCGCAACGGCCAAGTACCTTCTCCATGCCACTCGCCAACCGGTTCCACCGGTTACCTTGGGAAGAGGAGCCCGCCACTGAAATGGAGCCGGAAGGCCCAGTGGAGAGCCCCAAACCCCGCCGGCACCAACCTCGCCGCCGGAAACCCCGTAAACCACGGGTGAAACCCCCGCCGTCCTATCAATTTAAGACAGCACATGCGGGGGGTGAAAGTACAACCACATGGAGAGAGCTATTTCCTACCCGGAAAGGTGGCCGGCAACGCCCTCACTTTCCTGCTCGACTCCGGTTGTACTACCAACCTTCTCAGTCGTAGAGTCTTTGAGGCACTGCCCCGCCGGGACAGGGATAGAGTACGACCGTATACGGGGGAACATGGCACCCTGGCAAACGGGTCATGTATTCCCTTCTACGGTATTATCGAGCTCCCTGGGCGTGTCCGAGACCAGGCTGTACAGGAGACTTTTGTCATAAGCCAACTGGAGGAAGATGCTATCCTCGGAATGCCCTTCTTGAAGCAACACCAGTGTCGAATAGACTTCAGCAAGTCGGTGGTGCTGATGGGCGGGCGAGAACTCGCCTGTATGGATAAGTTTGGGCGTCCTCTGGTGGGCGGTGTTCAGGTAGTCCGAAACTGCACCGTGCCCGGACGCTCCAGAGCTACTATCCACTGCCGAGTGAACAGCAACCGGATAGCCAGGCTCGGGGTCGTTGAAGGCGCGCACGAAAGGATCCAACTCGCTAGTAGTTTAAACCGACTAACTGAGCGAGGGGAGGTCTTAGTGCAGTGTGTCAACCCCTTTACCGAGCCCATTGAGCTCCCAGCTGGGTCAATGCTGGGCCGGTTCCACTCCGTCCAGGAAGAGGACGTGGGCCCGTCGCTGGGTGACGCGACGGAGACACCCCCTCGACACCCTACTCAGGGGCGAGGGGCAGTCCCAACACATCTCCGAGAGTTATATGAAACAGCCTGTGGCGGCTGTGCGAGCAACAAGGAACGCCAAGCGATGGCGAAGTTGCTACGCGACTACGGTGATGTGTTCAGCAGCGGAGATCATGACGTGGGGCTGACGGGAGTGGTCAGACACGAAATACCGCTGACTGCAGGGACAGTCCCTGTCCGGCAACCCACACGCAGGCTGGGGCCGGAAAAAGAGAAGGAGGTTAGCCGACAAGTACGAGATCTTCTGGACCGCGGCCTCATAGAGCCCGCCCATAGTGCGTGGAGCTCACCGGTCGTACTGGTCCGGAAGTTGGCAGTTGGCGGTTCTGTGTGGATTACCGCAAACTCAATAACGTAACAATACAGGACGCCTACCCTCTACCTCGTATTGACCAGTCATTGGACGCCCTAGCTGGCAGCAAGTACTTCAGTACGTTAGACTTGCTGAGTGGCTATTGGCAAGTCCCTCTGAGTCCCGACGCCCAGGAGAAAGCGGCGTTTATCACACGGGACGGGTTGTGGAAGTGGAAGGTGCTGCCCTTCGGGTTAACCTCCGCCCCAGCCACCTTCCAGAAGCTGATGGAGCAAGTCCTTAGCGGGCTCCATTGGAAGACACTGCTGGTCTACCTCGATGATGTCATCGTGATCTCCCCAGACTTCGAGACACATGTCAGTCGTCTGCAGGAGGTTTTCGAGAGACTCCGAGGTGCCGGTCTTAAGCTCAAACCTTCCAAGTGCGCTCTATTGCAGCCGGAGGTCAAGTACCTGGGGCACGTTGTCGGTCGGAACGGCGTGGCAACGAATCCCGAAAAGGTACGGGCGATAGAAGACTGGGTCACCCCCCAAGACTTGACCGGACTCCGGGCTTTCTTGGGGCTGGTAGGGTATTACAGGCAATACATACCGGACTTTGCGGGCATAGCCCAGCCGTTAAACCGGCTCACCGCAAAGGGAGTGACGTGGCAGTGGACCCCAGTCGAACAAGGAGCGTTCAACCGCCTCAAGGGCTGCCTGCTAACGACGCCCATCTTGGCCTACCCAGACCCCACTCTGGAGTACATCCTCGACACGGACGCCAGTGACCAAAATGTTGGCGCTGTGTTGTCTCAAGTGCAAGAAGGCCAAGAGGTAGTAGTAGCCTACTACAGCAAGTCTCTCTTACCCGCTGAACGAAATTACTGCACTACCCGCAAGAAGCTTCTGGCAGTAATCAAGTCAGTGAAGCACTTCAGACCATACTTATACGGCAGGAAGTTCCGGCTGCGTACGGATCATGCCTCGCTGATCTGGTTGTGCAAGAGAGCAGAGCCCTCCAGTCAGGTCGCCCGGTGGCTCGAAATCCTAGCTGAATTCTCCTACCGGATCGAACATCGACCGGGCAGGAGACACAGCAATGCGGATGGGTTGAGCCGCCAACCTGATGGAGGTTGCAAACAGTGTCTCAACATTGAGAGGAGGGACGGAGGTCCCCCGCGATGTGAGTTAGAGACGCTGTCTCGCCATGGAGCACCGTTTGACTGGGACCAGGGTCAACTCAAACAGGAGGTTGACGAGTCCCCGGAGGTTGTACAAAACCTCCGCGCCAACCCTGTACTGGCCGATAATGTCCGAGAGCTGAAGAAGCTCCAAGAAGAGCTACCTGGAGTAGTGGCAGACATATATCGGGCCAAAAAGGAAGGGCGACGACCCAGCGAGGAACGCGCAAGACAGGGATGCGCCGAGTTCCGGCTATACTGTCAGCGTTGGGACTCGCTGCGGATCGGGCAGGATGGTCTACTGACCATTTCTCTAGCTGCCAGCGGCAGACACCCGGAAAGGAAAAGGGTGGTCTGTCCCACTGCCATCCGCCGTGAGCTGATTTGGGACACTCACAAACAGGCCCACGCAGGGGTCAAGAGAGTGATCTCCAAATTACGGCTCCGGTGGTATTGGCCACAAATGGAGCGTGACGTCCGACTCAGAGTCAAACAGTGTGAGATCTGCCAGGCCAGTAAACATAGCCGCCCCCCTGGTGAAGCGGGACGGCGGAGGCTATATGCTGGAAAGCCCTGGCAAGTAGTCGCTGTAGACCTGGTCGGACCCATGCCCCTGACCCCTAGAGGCAATAGTTGGATCTTAGTACTGGCCGACCACTTTACTAGGTGGGCGGATGCTCTGGCTATCCCAGATGCGTCAGCCCCAACAGTGGCCAGGGCACTAGACCAACATGTATTCTGTTATTTTGGTCTCCCCGAACAGATACACTCTGATCAAGGCGCTCAGTTCCAGTCTCAACTGATGAGCAACCTTTGCCATCTCTGGGGAATAAATCAGAGCTGGACCACCCCCTACCACCCTCAAGGTAACGGGGTGGTGGAGCGCAACAACCGGATGCTAGGTGATGCGCTCCGGAGTCTCCTCCTTGGACGAGGCCAAGAGGAATGGGATACGGTGTTGCCGCAAGTCATGCGTGCATACCGTAGCACCCCATACACCAGTACTGGTGAGACCCCAAACCTCTTGATGCTCGGGAGAGAGACTCGTGTCCCTGACCATCTTACCTACCACGTTCCAGAGCAAGACAACTCGGTTCACGAGTATGCCAGTGAACTAGTGGAACGGATGAAGGCCGCACACGATATACTGCGTGAACAGCAGTGGAAGGTGCGGCACGAAGATTCTGAAGAACCACCTCTCTACCAAACGGGAGATAAGGTGTGGATGGTCAATTACCGTAGGCGTCGCGGACAGGCTGACAAACTAAAGCCTAAGTTTGTAGGACCCTACGTGATCGTCGAGGCTATGCCCAATCATACGTACAAGATTGAGCGCTCAGGACAGGTGTCTATCCAGAATGAGTCTCGCTTGAAACCGTATTGGGCTAGCCCCGACCCGGTGGGAGAAGCCCCCCCGTTGTTGGAGCCCAGGAGGCAGACAACAACACGCGGGCGACGGCGGCATGGACCTGAATACGAAGTGGTCATACCGCGGGAAGAAAACTTGGTGAGAGAGGAGCGACAGCTTTTGCCAACGGAAGCGTGTCCGCCACCGCCAAGTCTAACTCCATCACTTCCAGAAACCGAGCCGGTTCCGGAAGTGCAAACCCCCACGAAGGGAGGGGCTCCATCCGGAGAACAAGAAGAGGTGACCGCTAACGGTGAAGTAGAGACGCCATTAGAGGCCCCTACTAACGAACCGGTGAGCGTGTCACCCCCCCTAGAACGGGGACAGCGTACGAGGAAACCCCCACCATATTTAAAAGACTTCGTATGTGACTGCATTAGAAGCGGCACGCATGAAAGTCTAGGGGAAAACCGTACGATAAAATGTTGGAGTTGTGAACCCCACGCAAATATCAACTTTTGCGAGGGCGGAATAGTGGGAGGAATTAATGCGCGTAAAGCAAATAGTTCCGACCTCGTGCCTCAGAAACGATGCTCAGTCTTTTCTTATGCTGACATCGCCAGAGGCAGACGTATATCACAACCAACTCCAATCTTACCAAGAACGTTGAGTATGGACATTAATACCGAGTTTACAGGTAAGCCAGTATAAGTCTTGTATTCCTATCCATGGAAACGGGCTCGATGCCAGTAAATTCTGAACTAATTCAACAGATTGAATCAGAATTACTGGGAACCACGTTTCACGTGAATGACGATGAAGACACTGTAATGGCCGACGGTCTGTTAGACCTGGAGCTAGACACTGTTCTTGGTCAGTCCACACATGATTCACTGGTTCCTCGAGTGCATTCTAAAAGTTGTGACTCTCAGGCTAGTAACAGTCGACCGTCACTAGAATTATGTTGTAAAGATCCACCGTGATCTAACAATAATTCTACTTTTGTAGACACACTCGCGCCCGTCTCTCCGGGCATGCCTTCTCTAGAGATGGCATGGGACCCAGAGCCGGCCTCACCAACTTCCACAACCGGACAACTGCCACCCCAGTTGGAAGCAACCTCTAACTGGACTACCCCTGCCACAGAGAAAGAGATCAAGACTCATAGAGGAGATGACAGTAACCGCAAATGTCGCCTATGTCAGCAGCGGTTTACAACCCATCGTAGGCTGAGAGTCCACTTGCCGCAGCATTACATCACAACGTTCTGCCCCTGCGGAGAATATACACAAGATAGTTAAGGGCATCCTCACTAAGAATATCATAAATTTCTCTCAAAATGTAGTTCGGGTTCTTGAATAATATTGCTCTGCGGGTGGCATGTGTGTTGCCTACTTGTAATTGTTTAGCCTAAGATTAAACTACAACCAATAAGCAGCAACCTTCGTTAGGGCTGCGTTATCTATCAACATTCCATTATTGGTGCTACATAAACAAAGTACAAAGCAAGCTATTCATTATAGCCTGCCAGCTAGCTAGGCTGTAATTATTATGTAGGCGCCAATATCTTCTCATCCCTACGTGCTCAGTGAAGCGTGAAGTGCTGCGAGCTGCTAGTTTCTTATGAGAAAATATGGCATTTTCAGTGTATAAATCACCAATTTATGAGCATTCTAGCAGAGTTATTGAAAAAAGAAAAAAACCTACACTGGAGAAATATCTTAGGATTCCAGCAGTGCAATTTTTATTCAGATATCATGCTTTGCTGCTGAGATATTTTACTGGTACTGAAAAGTCAGCTTTTCAGGCAAAATTGGGCAAAATTCGGCAGTTTTTTGTCTATAACTTCGCAAAAAAATGAAAATTGAAATTTCCAAAAAACTTACACTGGAGAAAAAGAAGATCTACAACATAGTTTTTAAATTTTGACTCTAGCACAATTAGGTGAGATTTTATTTTACTGGTACTGAATTCTTATATGATTACAATGCAAACCTCAGCAAGGCAGTTGCAGCTAAAAGGTTGCCCTTAACTATCCTGTGTAGTTACAATCGTGATTATCTACTGCGTCACCAACGCACTATGCAGTGCTTTCAAGGACACGTCTATGAAGTAGACAAAGCATCATATCCCGCATTCCTTAACGCCATCAGACCCCTCATCACTGACTCAGCTCTGCTGTCTCTCCTGGAGCAAGGCTTCCCCTCCCCTCGACCCATCATCTCTGAAACCATGGATAAGCCTACAAAATCAACTAACTCCCCACCTCTCAGTCCTATACCTCAACCGCATACACTTCCCCGTGTCGTACTACAGAGGGTAGACACGAAGGCGTATACACTCCCTCCCCCACTTCCATCTTCAGAACGAAAACGGCACAGACAGCAGACCTTCTCTCGTTCATCTCCTCTGGCCCGCAACTTACGTGAAGTAGAAGCTAGGGCCCGCGACCTGGAGCAAGAAGTGTATAGACTGGCCCCGCGCATGCATGCTGCCTCCAGTGAGCTCAAGTATCTACAGGAGTCTATTAAACGCATGAGGCGGGCGGCCCACGATTAACATGAGTCCATCTCCAATTCCATACTACTCTTCCCCCTTACCTCTCTGTGGCATTCCCTCCTGTTACGGTGGCACGTACTCTACATGTAAATAGGACTTTCTTTTACATACTTGCATCATTCATTGTGCATATATTTTTTTATATATACCTGTATCTCTTATCAGTTGGCTCTTGTATATACTTTTGTATCATTCTCTCTCTGCCCACTGATGTATAAGTTTTTTTACGTGAATTATATTTTTATCAGAAAGAGGGCTTTCTGCTGGAGGGGGCAGTGTGGTGGCTCGTAGAGCTACCAGCAACACAATACGCAAGGTTGCGTATTGACCCGGAACGATGTACTAGCCAATTAGCTAAGCTGCTTATGAGTAATAGTAGCAGCTTCGCGCTACTAGCTCAGTTGAGGATAGTGCTGTAAATTAAATAGACGTGCGTATAATTACTGTTGTATATTAGATTTTATTATGTATTCTTGTATTCAAATATAACGATATCTACTCGAATTATCTCGGTGAAGTTTCTCTAGTAATAAATAGACTCTCTTGGTTGCACATCGACCCTAAATCCGAAAATCATAACAATATGGACCTTAATGGTAGTCATATTATGCTAGAAGTAAAAATTACCAAGGAAGATGGAACTAATATTGACAATTTTGGTGATGTTGGTCCTGTAAATCTCATCACACATTCACTCTTTCAGCATATAGATGTGAGTTTAAATGATGTTGTCATTAGTAACGCATCAAATCTTTATCAATATCGAGCAGAGTTAGAGACTTTACTCAGTTATAATCAAGAAGCTAAGGAATCACAATTGTCAATGTTATTGTACTCCAAAAACACATATGAATGATGTCAATGATAATGTTCACCTGGCTGTTAGAAAAGCTATAGCAGAAGCTAGCCAAGTTGTACAGTTAATGATGAAACCTCATGCAGATATATTTGTTCAAAACTGATTCATACTAAATGATATGGACTGAAAACTGAAGTTAGTTAGAAATAATGATAATCTAGTGCTTATGGCCCCTCAAAATTCCAGCTTCAAAATGAGGATTTTGAATGCATCTTTCTTTGCGTGAAAAGTGAAAATTAACTCTGGCATACAACTGAAACACATTGATAAATTAGACAAATTATTGCAGCTAGTTAGCTACCCTGTTAGGAGAGTAGATATAAAATCATTCAACTGAATCACTATCTTGAAACGAAGAAAACTTTTTCCACGGTATACTAGTAATAGCAATGGTAAATTCTAGAGCATATGAAGGAACTTATGAACTGAACTCCTTCAACTTTGTACATAATAATCTTAAATACTGTAACTTGCTGGTTGATGGTAAAAGTATGCCACAGAAACCTCTAGTTTCAGATTTTACCAATCATAGTAGGTACCCTAAGAAATTATTTCATGCAGCTGAAATCAACCGGAAAGGTGTTCAATAATGGTGGTTTGGATATAAACAGATCAGATTATGAAAATAGCTATAGTCTATTGGCATTTGACTTAACTTCAGCTTTGGATGAGAGTGGTTGTTATCACGTTATAAAGAAAGTCAACATTCAATTAGAGTTTAAGTTTGACCACGGACTTGACCAGCCTGTTAACGTAATAGTGTATTCTGAGTTTGATTCAGCTATAAAAATAGATAAAAATAGAGCTGTACTTACCAACTTCTTCACACAATGAACACAAAAGAGATGTACTCCATTCTCAACAGTGATGACAAAGTAAAAGAGATGAACTTTCTCGGCGTGTTGCCAATTGATAGAATTTCAAAAGAAGCTCTTCAGGGTTTGTGCTGTGCAGTCATCAACACTAAGCCTCACACCCATCGGTGAGAAAACTGGGTATGTTTTGTCAAGACAAACAATGAAAGAGCTATCTACTTTAATAGTTTTGGCTACCAACCCTATAATTTAGCACAGATGAATGTTGTTCTTGACAGTGTAAGTGAATGAACTTTTAATTCCTTTCAACTACAGTCTTTATTTTCTACAGTATACATACAGTATGTAATATTCTTTTTAACACATTTTGCTAGAGGGTTTACTTTAGAGCATATTGTTGAATTGTTAAATGTTTGCAGTGACACATTCGCCAATGATGCACTGATTTTTAATTATATCAAGAACAAATACTCTAAATTTAACACTAGTCACCTAGAAATTGTTGATTTTTTTTTATATTTAACCAGTCAGCTTATCCACTAACATTTTAATTATCAAAGCATAATGTAATATTGTGCACTTATTTATTTGACAAAAACATACAAATATAATCACAGTTAGCTTTCTATAACTCTATTTATACCACTACTTTGATTTAATCAAGAGTTAGGTGCCTCCTTGGTTTAATAAATTAAGTAAAGTTGAGCAGTTAGCATTTAATAAAGCTTCACTTAACACACCATAATAGGAATAGTGAATTGCATAATTCAGCTTGGTAAGCTATACTCCAACACAACATATTTATAATAAGTGGTTATTAAACTTGCCGAGCTTACCCTGATGACCAATGCCATAAAATTAACTAGTTCAAATGCTAATAGGAACAACAAGGTGGCAATAAACGTAACTTGTTGAAAACAGGATTGTCAAACAACCAATAAAACAAAAGTTAACTTGCTGAAGAATTATTGTAGAATTAAAGAGCAAAGATGTTAGCAAAAGTAACTTGTTGAAAACAGGCTTCATATACTACTTACTTACCATTCTAGCACATGTAGTACTATACTTACCATCCTGGCACATGTGGTACTATACTTACCAAGGTAGTGGGAGTCTCGTAGCAAATAGTCCCATTTGTCAACATCGTTTCCACTTTCCTTGTTGGCCACAATGTCATACAGAAAGAGTTTGTTTTTTCCCCTGCCTGTTTTTCCCTAAAAACAAATCATTTGGATGCAAAAACTTCTAAATAATAGACTTGGACAGCTTTTAATCACAGTAATATTTTCATAATGTTCTCTAGTCAAATTATACTAACCTTTTGCTATTGAACCAAAAAAACTTTTAGCAGCCCTATCTCATACTAAGATAATTAAACGCAGTTGTTGCTGCTTTTTTACAATCAATTAACTGCTTTTGTAATATTACTGGTAGCATAACAGATGTGAAGCTAAGGAAAATTCGTGGATTTGCGCTATTATTGGAAAATAAACATCTTTATTAGTCAGTGACTTTTACCTCATGTGGTTTACAATTGATGAGAGATTTTATGAACTCCCAATCTTTTTTTGTTATTTTCCATGCTTGCAACTCTTGCTCAAGTTGGTTGTTATTCATAGAGTACATGTAGTCCAGCATTGTCACAGAAAGAGTCTCGTGAGAGTGTTTGACCTCTAGCCTTGGGAGAATTTGCTGATCAAAGATGTGAGAGAAAGGGCCATGGCCTAAATCATGGCAAAGTCCTGCCAACTGGAAGTATAACAGTATAAAACAACTACACTAAGGTTAACTCTATATGAGAAAACATGTACACGTATTCAGTTGGCAAATAACGTCATTACAGCTACATAAGTAAGTAGGAAATGAGAAGTGTGCAGGGACACGTGCAAACGTGTTAAACTGATAGGGATTAGAGACAACTCCAAATTTATTATATTATTTTCATGATAAATATGGACTTATGTTTACTTTACACTCAATGACTTAAATGAGCTCAAGCATGCATACACATTTATACTAAACCAGTTCAATGATCTAAAATACCAAAAATATCTTCAGAGTTCATTCTATTTATTCAGTTAAAATATCATTACAATATTATTTTGCAACTTTAATCTGCTTATCTTATAAGTTCTCAATGTCATTTACTATTAAATTACAAATTTTATTCTCTATATAAACAGCTAAAACTTATACATGCTGCTTGATTAGGCTTTTTATCTTCTCAACAACAACACATTTTTTCTATAAGTAAAACCTTTTGCCTTGACCTTCTTATTGCAGGCTTGTCAGCAGGTTCTTTAGGCTTATTCATAAAGAATCTGAATACTTTTTTTACTGTGCTTGTTTAGCATTTGAAATAAATTTTATAGTAACTGAGTATTTCTGAAGAATAGTAAAACCTATAGCAATCATATTTGTAGGAGCAATGTATTTTCCCTTATCATGTCATGATTGCACCGTTTTGTCAGTCCAGTATAGAAGGTGATCTGTGTAGAGGTTATGAACTCAGTTTTCTTATCTACTACCAGACCCTGAATTAAATCACTATTGGAATAGCTTGTTAAATATAAAAATTTATTATTTGTACATACCTGAAACATAATTTCTTTTAGTTAATGCTTATTTTAAAGAAGTCAATTGTTTTTTTTTTGAGTTTGATCCACCAAACTTGTATATGATACTCATTTATTAAAAAAATAGATTTATGACTTTCTAAGAAAGAGTCTTTACTACTAGATACTGGTTTCATCCCAGATAAACGCTTCCCAGTTGGACGCTAGACTAAATTTTCTACTTTGACGCTTTCCACTTGGACACTTCCCAGTTAGATGCTATTTTTTATTTTGGTACAATTATTATATACCAAAATTGTACCAGTATATTATACTACAGCATAGTATAATATAAGCTGTAGCAAGATATTGCTGTATTATCAACAAGAAACTTCATTGTTATGATCAATGCAGACGCCTGTTCTATAAGTGATAAGTACAATATTGTTTACAGTATTGCTTTAAAGAAATACTCTACTAGATTGATTTCTCATTTTATCGAATCTCAACTAAAAAAAATAAAAAACAATCCTCGCAAACGATATTTGAAAGTTGCTAGCTAGTATAAACAAGCTACTGTGTTGCTATAGTCTGACTGGCATACTCATTTACTATAAAATTTACTTCAAAACCTAAATAAACCAGGGAAAATATAAATAAACAAGTAAATCTCATTAAACAGCCATTAAAACATTACATATTTTCCAATAACTTACAAATTGACAATTATTGTTAAGGAAAAAATGTATTTATGTTGGTTCATATTTATTAATGCACTGTGCTGTTAATAGATGTATTGCATTAAAATTCAACCCTCATTTTCGTCGCAATAGGTGATCAATAAAAAAAACGTACACTATCAAATTCTTTATGAATAAGCCTAAAGAACCTGCTGACAAGCCTGAAATAAGAAGGTCAAGGCAAAAGGTTCTACTTATAGAAAAAATGTGTTGTTGCTGAGAAGATAAAAAGCCTAATCAAACAGCATGTATAAGTTCTAGCTGTTTATATAGAGAATAAAATTTGTAATTTAATAGTAAATGACATTGAGAACTAAGATAAGCAGATTAGAGTTGCAGAATAATATTGTAATGATATTTTAACTGAATAAATAGAATGAACTTTGTAGATATTTTTGATATTTTAGATCATTGAACTGGTTTAGTATAAATGTGTATGCATGCTTGAGCTCATTTAAGTCATTGAGTGTAAAGTGAACATAAGTCCATATTTATCATGAAAATAATATAATAAATTTGGAGTTGTCTCTAATCCCTATCAGTTTAACACGTTTGCACGTGTCCCTGCACACTTCCGATTTTCTACTAGTTATGTAACTGTAATGTGATAATATACCGCTAAATATATTGTGTGAACTATAGTAATATGTAAAGTCGGTGCTTGAAAACAAAGAAAAAACAAAAGAATAAATAATACATAAAAAGTAAAAAAAAATTCTTAAAGAGAGGAAATTTGGCTTTTAAACAAAAAATTATCATAGATCATAAAGTTGAAAAAGCTGCGAGGCCTAGTAACATCTTCATCAAGGTGTCTAAAATTTTCAGACTAGAGGGCAGCTTTAATAATTGTTAGTTAGAGCTAAAGAATCTGGTTTTACATGCATTCAATTAGTCTTACCTCCACACAAAGACAGTCTTTTTCCGAAAGTTCTAACTCAGGTTGCTTGTCTTTCAAACATCGTACAAGTTTACCTGCTAGATGATAAACTCCCAGGCTATGATCAAACCTCGTGCCATTAGCTCCAGGGTACACATAGTGTACGGTGGACAACTAAATAAATAAATAGCTCTGTAAACAAGAAGCCATATGAAAAAAAAACAGTCAGAAAACTTAAAAACAATCTCAAATACTTTAAGTTAAAATTTTTAGCCTTGTTTATTAATCATTAAATAACTTATTTTTATATTTAATACTTTTATTTTTATATATCAAATATATCACAGTTTTCCTGTTTGGTCAAAGCAAATTCTCATTTTTCTTGTTATCTGTGAGTCTTGCTGACTAAATTATTTAAGATGGCTACTTGAAAATGATGAGTGGATTAAAATAAACAATTTGCCTTGATATTTACAGTCAGATGCTAGCCAGTAAAATATAATAATAGTAAAAAATTGGTGCCAGTGCATGTTTTGGTTTCCTTGCCATTCGAAATTGTCAACTTAGAAAGAGACACTTCTAAAAACTGACACATTTAAAATGAGATCGTTTGAAAATAGACAGCCCAAAAATCAGGCATATTGGAAACTAGTCAAATGCAAAAACAACTGTTTCCGAAAATGGGCATCTTTGGCATGATTCATTCAAAGAAAGATTCAAGTGTATTTTGTTATAACATAAAGCATTTACTGTCGGGAGACAATTTACATTATGTTTAATTTTTGATATGTCCATGCACTAGAAAATAATTCTGTATTTATAGACCTGCTTGATATGACGAAGTCTTTGAAACTGAGGAGTGTTTATGATGAGAAGAGCTGCTCTGTGAACTTCAATGTAGTCGTATATCGGATCCTTGAACAGTTTGCTTTGAAGGGGAGTTTCCTAATAATTATCCCGAACTAAAGATAACTTGCATCAACTTTGTAAAAATTTGCAATATTTATGGCATTTTTACACATGCATTCACTTTACACAACGAGCTACTCCAAAAGGAAAGTATTGACTTTTGCACACACTAGTTCAATATTATAGCTCAGTAAATACTCGAAAAATAAAGACTTACTCTTTTTAAAACTGCTTGACACTCCAAATTACCAACTCACGGTATAATATCATTTGATAGTATAACAAGACAACAATATAATGATATAATAAAAACTACCTAAGAAACCAAAAGGAATACATATAATAGAAAACTGCTGGGTTTCTACTACATTGATATGATAATGCTTATTTTAAGCAGTTTAAATTTTTTTATGGCTTATGCAATATGTTTATTTTTCTAATAATCAAAATAATAGGTTGAGTGACAAAATTTGTGATGATCATATTTAAAAGCTGAAGCTTAATATTGTAATGGATTTCACTGGTGCAATTTATGTTAGTATTATATCGAAAGGGTCGACTCTATATTGTATGCTATAGTGGAGTTCGACTACATTGACCTCCTGCGACTTGTAGCTATGGCCAACAGTGGCACCACTAGTAACAACCAATCAGAACTGACATTCTAATTGATAGCAGGTAGAGCTAGCTACTCGTAGTGGAAGCGCGCTGAGTAGCTAGCCAGGCAGAGCAGCTTGGGACTTCGTTTAGAGTAGTTGTGTATTGAAGCTCACTAATTATGTAATGTTTCTATTCATGTTTAGCAGTAATTAGAACTTCTTGTATCGTGTAAATAATAAACTTATCATAGCGTAAACAACCTGGTGTAGTGGCTTTGTTTAAGTTGACCCACACATAATATAGTGAATTGTGAAATTCACTACAGTGGTGGCAGCGGTGGGATTCCACTTAATACAAATGCTCCTAGCCAGGGAGTAAGATGGCCGACGAGGACGACGCGCCCAGACAGGGACCGGCAGCAGTAGAGGAGGATCACATAGGCGGCCCAGCGCTGCCTATGGACAGGTACCACTTGCGGGCTCCCATCTTCTCAGGGGAAGAAGATGTGGAGCAATTCATCACTGAGTTTAGTGATGTGGCGGACATCTGCGGATGGCCGAATAGGGTTACTCTGATCCAGCTGCGGTTATGTCTGACAGGGCCGGCTAAACCCTATGAGATAAGCCAGAATGGCGGTGACATATTTTTTAAGCATTACGAGCTTGGTTTGGATTAACCGCTCAAAATGCTTGCGTGCAACTGCAGGGGCTTAGGCAAAATCCTAAGACCAACCTGCGAGAGCATGCTACCGCAGTCGAACGACTGGCACAAGTCGCCTACGGTGACTTGCCTGCTGATAGTCGACAGAGCCTAGCACTGGATGCATTCCTCCAGTCTATTAACAACCTCGGTCTGAAACAGCATCTGCTGGTGGCCGAAGTTGAGACTATGGAGAGAGCTCTAAGGCTTGGGAATGCCTATTTTTAAGCCGACAGTGCGTGTCGACCTGGTGCGACGATACAGCAGGTCGGAGCAGACGACGACGTGTCGACGTCGCCGGCGAAGACAGCTGTACATGTCGCCTCGGCAGCAACAGACAAATTGACTAGCTTGACCACAAGCTTGATTCAAAAACTGCTAGCCGAGATCAGGCAACTGCGCCAGCAGTCGACAGCTGAGCGACCCAGGAGGTCGTCGGTAGCTGTCGACGACAGGCGCCGCCCCGTATGCTGGGGCTGTGGTAGTGGTGGGCACTTCATACAAAGTTGCCCCCGCGGTAATGGGAGACAGTTGAACAGCAACGGCCCACGGTAACTTCCGCCAACCGTGGGCCCCAGTTTAACCCCCCAAGGCAGAGGCCAAGGCCCAAACCCCACCGGGTGAGGAGGCCGCCTTCGCCAGAGTGGCAAGCCCCAAGGAGAGTTTGCAGGCCGCAAGGCCCACCAAAACCTCTGGCTTGGGCACTCAAAAACCGCTTTGAAGGTTTGCTTGATGAGGGAGTGAACGACGAGTGGGAGCAAAACAGGGATTTTCCTCGGTTGCCCACACGAGCATCAGTCCGAGAATTCACTCGGCTGCCCATGTGTAAGCGAGACCGAGACGTAACCTGCCAGCCCCTGCGACGTCGACGACCCCCTCGCAACCGAAAAGCACAGGTGCATCCCCAACTCCATGCACATGAAGTGTCGCCTCAAGAGACGAACTGCTCAGTGAGCGCTCAGCCATATGGAAGCAGCTATTTCCTCCCCGGCAAACTTGCCGGCAAAGCTGTCACGTTCCTGTTGGATACTGGGTGCACCACAAATCTACTGAGTCGGCGTCTATTCGACACTCTCAGTGCCAGGGAGAGGGCTAGCCTAGAACCATATGAAGGGGAACGTTGGCGGACGGGTCGTGTATTCCTTTCTATGGGGTAATCTAGTTGACTGGTAGAGTCCATGATCAGACGATCAGTGAGACCTTCATCGTCAGTCAACTCAAGGATGATGCCATCTTGGGCATGCCATTTCTGAAGCGACACAGGTGGTACATCGACTTTAGCAAGTCGGCGGTAGTGATGGCCGGGCGTGAGCTGGCCTGTGTCGACCGATTTGGCCGACCCTTTGTGGGGGGAGTGCAGGTGGTACAGCGTTGCACTGTACCTGGGCGCTCCTGGGCTACAGTTCGCCGCAGAGTGAACTGTAGCGAAATCTCCGAGTTAGGAGTGGTGGAAGGTGCACTGGGGGGCGTCCAGCTCGCTAACAGTCTGAATAGGCTGGATGAGCCGGGGGAGTTCCTAGTCCAGTGCGTAAACCCTTTCACGGAGCCGGTAGAATTGCCGGCTGGGTCTCTAGTGGGGAAGTTCCACTCCGTACAAGAGGAGGATGTAGGGCCTGCGCTGGAGACGGCGGACGAAGCCCGTGGGGTACCCACTAGAAACGGCAGGGGGCCGGTGCCTGAACACGTAGCGGAGTTGTACGAGGATGCCTGTGATGGCTGCGAGAGTAAGCGAGAACGCCTGGTGATGGCGCGGCTACTCTCTGAGTACAAGGACGTGTTCAGTTGCGGCGACCATGACATGGGTCTGACTAAGACTGTCTGTCATGAGATACCCCTGGCGGCGGGGACGGCGCCCATCCGGCAGCTGACCCGCCGGTTAGGTCCTGAGAAGGAGAGAGAAAAAGTGAGCCGTCAGGTGCAAGACTTTCTGAACCGGGACCTAATTGAGCCAGGCCATGGGGCCTGGAGTTCTCCAGTCGTCCTGGTTTGGAAAAAGAATGGTAGCTGGAGGTTTTGCATTGACTATCGCAGGCTGAACAGTGTCACCATCCAGGACGCTTAACCTCTTCCTTGGATCGATGAGTCGCTCGATGTCTTAGCTGGTAGCAAGTTCTTCAGCACGTTGGACTTGCTAAGCGGGTATTGGCAGGTGCCCCTGAGTCCTGAAGCACAGGACAAGGCCGCGTTTATAACGCGGGATGGGCTCTGGAAATGGAAGGTGTTGCCATTCAGACTTACGTCCGCACCGGCCCCCTTCCAGCAACTCATGGAGCAGGTCCTGAGTGGGCTGCATTAGAAGACCTTGCTCATCTATCTCGATGATGTCATTGTCATCTCCCCCGACTTCGACACACATGTCAGTCGACTCAGGGAGGTGTTTGACAGGCTTCGAGCTGCGGGTCTGAAGCTCAAGCCCTCTAAGTGTGCATTATTGCAACGCGAGGTTAAGTACCTGGGCCATGTAGTTGGTCGAGACGGGGTCGCCACCGACCCCGAGAAGGTACAGGCTGTGAGGGACTGGGCTGTCCCTGTCGACCTCCCTGAATTGCGGGCATTCCTGGGACTGGTAGGGTACTATCGTCAGTACATACCAGACTTCGCCGGAATTGCACAGCCGTTAAATCGGCTGACAGCAAAGGGTGTGCGATGGCAGTGGACGCAGGCCGAGCAGAAGGCATTTGACCACCTGAAGGATCGCCTGGTGGAAGCACCCATCTTGGCGTATCCTGACCCTGCGAAGGAGTACATTTTGGATACTGATGCCAGTAACCATAATGTGGAGGCTGTGCTATCGCAGGTCCAAGATGGTCGCGAGGTGGTGGTGGCTTACTATAGCAAGGCCCTGTCGGCGCCTGAGAAGAACTACTGTACAACCAGGAGGGAACTCTTGGCAGTAGTCAAGGCGGTCAAACACTTTAGACCATATCTATATGGGCGCACATTCCGTCTTCGGACGGATCATGCGTCTTTAATATGGCTGTGTCGACGGGCGGAACCATCAAGCCAAGTAGCGCGCTGGCTAGAGATCCTGGCAGAGTTTTCTTATCGGATCGAACATCGACCCGGTAAGAAACACGGTAATGCCGATGGACTCAGCCGCCGCCAGGTAGATGGGTGTAAGCAATGCCAGAATATTGAGCGCAGGGACGGTGGACCCCCTCGCTCGGACGTTGAAGCGCAGTTGGGGAAAGCGGCTGTATACAGCTGGGAAGAAGGGCAACTCCTGTCCGAATCTCCTAACGAAGCTGTTAACAACCTTCACTCAAACCCCACGTTGCTCAGGAACGTCAGGGAGCTATGTCAGCTCCAGGCTACGCTACCAGGGGTGGTAGCTGACCTAGTCCGGGCCAAGAAGGAGGAACGGCGGCCGAGTGAGGCCAAACAGCAAGTGAAGAGTGCAGAGTTTAAGTATTTCTGTGACTGCTGGGACTCCCTCAGGTTCAACAGCAATGGACTGCTAACGATCACGTTGGCAGCCGGCACCAATCGCAGTGAACGAGAGAGGGTAGTCTGCCCGTCTGCTCTGAGGCGGGAGTTGATCTGGGACACCCATAGGCAAGCTCACGCGGGAGCTAGCCAGGTGACTAGGTGTCTTCAACTCTAGTGGTTTTGGCCCGGTATGACCCGGGATGTCCGACTCCGGGTGCGGAAGTGCGAGGTGTGCCAAGCCAGCAAGCATGGCCGCCCCACTGAGACCGCAGAAAGGCGTCGCCTCCATGCCGGTCGTCCGTGGCAGGTAGTTGCTGTCGATCTGGTAGGCCCCATGCCCACAACCGCGAGAGGTAATAACTGGATACTGGTATTAACTGACCATTTCACGCGGTGGGCTGATGCACTGGCTATTCCAGATGCGTCGGCCCCCACGGTGGCCAGAGCCTTGGATCAGCAGGTGTTCTACTATTTCGGCTTGCCGGAGCAGATACACTCTGATCAAGGCGCCCAGTTTCAGTCGCAACTTATGAGCGATCTCTGTAAAATGTGGGGGGTAAACCATAGTCGGACGACCCCGTATCACCCGCAAGGGAACGGGGTTGTGGAGCGGAACAACCAAATGCTAGGGGACTCTCTGAGAAGCCTGCTCATCGGTAGGAGCCAGGAAGAGTGGAACTTGGTGCTGCCGCAGATCATGCGAGCGTGCCGTAGTACCCCTCACTCCAGTACACTGGAGACCCCTAATTTTCTCATGCTGGGGAGAGATTCAAGGGTTCCTGAGCACGTAACCTATCATGTTCCGGCTCCCGAGAGCAATATCCACGATTACGTGGAGAAGCTCGTAAAACGCATGGGGACGGCTCACGAGGTGCTACGTGAGCAGCAGTGGCAGGTCAGAAGCGTGACTCTGACGACCCCCCTTATATAAGATGGGAGACTGGGTCTGGATGACCAGTCATTGCCGACGGCGCGGACAGGCAGCCAAGTTGCAGCCGAAGTTCGTAGGACCCTACTGCGTAATTGAGGTAATGCCAAATCACACCTATAAAGTGGAACGATCTGGACAAGTGTCGATCCAGAACGAGGCACGGCTGAAACCTCACTGGGCAAGTCCTGACCCGGCAGGTCAAACACCTCCTCTCTTAGAGCCCGCTAGACGCCTTCCTATGAGGGGGCGAGGCATGGCGTATAAGGAGATTGAGGAGATACTGCCAGATCAGGACGGGGCGGCTGACGCGCCGCCCAACCAGTCCCAGCCACCTCCACCCCAGGAGGAGGAGGCCGACACACCAGAAGACCTGTCAGAGCCGGCCCCACCACCTGTGGAGCCGGTCGACAGGCCCATCGCCCCGGATGAGATGGAAATTCCTCAAAATCATGAGGAAGAGGCAGCTGGGGGAGGACCACCCGTAATGGTGAACCCCCCCGTACTGGCGACACCACCCGTGGTGGAAGAGTCGCCAGTCGCAGCAAATTCCCCGGTACCGTTGGACTGTAGCCAACGTACCAGGGCGCCACCATCTTATTTGCGAGACTTCTTGTGTGACTTGGTCGACATGCACAGTATTCTGTAGCATGTCAACATGCACAAAGAAGTCTGGGGGAGCGAGGTAATTGATAACATGCTACCCAGTGGCGGATTGAATAGGTCAGCCGGGGGTCAGCAGAGCGTAGCCAACTCAACAGCGTATAGGGTATTACATAACCTCTCTAGCTGTGAGCGCTCTTTTCAATTGCAACCAGCAAACAGGCAGCACGTTTTTTGCAGTAAACAATTTGGCTATCTACGAGCCCTAAGAAAACAGCAGCAACATTATGTCTTATGCAGCAACTGTTTTGGGGGTAAGTCTACTAGAAATTCTATGATAATTAATTTAATTAATTAGAATTTACTCTGGTAGCGACAGCAGTCTCGCTTTATCATAATGATAAAGTTGAAACTCCTGACACCAAACGATATTTTGATAGTTAGAGTGGGACGGTCGACTCAACTGGTTACACGATCAGTTAGTGACAGACTGTGAGACTCGATTATCAGTATCGTTTGGAACGGGAGTCCCACGCATAGAGTGTGATTCAGATGAATTTAAATACTCTATTGCAGGTAAGACTGAGTCTGTATCCGACGAGATACAGGCACTACTCGACACACCAACGACTAACTGGGACAGCATGTCAGAGGCAGGGGTAGACATGCTGTCCGACGTACACCTGCCAACACTGACGGACTTACCGACAATAACTGACAGACATACTGCAATGCAACTGGACATACCCGACTTGACCGAAACCACTGACAGGACTATAGCGCTGCCCCAAGCACTACTTCGACGGACGAACTGGACTACTCGACGGACTCGTACACTAATCCAAGCACTTATAGGGACAGACGACAACAGACAATGCGCGGAGTGCAGACGAACCTTATCGACTATGAAAAGACTGAAGATACATATTCCCCAACATTTCACTGTGACTTTCTGCCCCTGTGGAGTCCACCATTTCTGCAGGGACACCATACTACACCACCAGAGAACTCAAGACTGTTATGTAGGACACCTATATAAAGTTGACGCAGACTCTTACACCGAATTTCGAGACCTAATCCTACCCCACGTGACTGACCCGGACCGACGGCAGACCCTCCTAGACCACTTCCCCGCTACCCGACCCACAGTAGAGAGTGACTCCGACGCAGACCCCCAACCCACAGAGATGACGACACACACCTCCGACGTAGCTATTCAACCCCTACGTGTTATTGTAACCCGTGCTGGACGCACTGTAGCTGACGACTCACACCCCCCAACAACGACGATCTCCTATGTACCCCGACATACTCGCAAGAAGAGGAAGGGTGCTAGCCACACACCCCGAGATGACAGCGACCCTGACCAGTCCCTGCTAACTGACATTAAGAAAGTGCAACGGCGTATGGCTCGCCTCAGTAAAGAACAGAAGCGAGCGGCCACTGAGCTGGCTAAGTTGCAGACTCGACTGGAGAGACGACTGGCCAGGAAGTGATAGAGATGCGGTCACCCCCCCCCCTCTTAGACTGAGTAATGTAAATAGATAGGTGTTATGGACTATGCGAGTAAAGACTTGATTATTCTACTTATACTATTCTGTACTGTACAGGGATGTAGTGGTACCCATACGGTCCCATACGCCGTATGGCCTAGAAGAAAATAGACTGTTCTAGGCCATACGCCCGTATGGGCATAATTATTTTTGAAAGATGATTAGTGCACAGAATAGTTTTGGCATCCCCACTGAGAATATCATAAATTTCGCTCACAATCTAATTTAAGTTCTTGTTATGTTAATGCTATGTGGGTGGCATGCGTGTTGCCTGCTTGTGATTGTTTAGCCTGAGATTACACTATGAATAATATGCAGCTATCAACATTCCATCTTCTTATCTCTATGTGTTCACTGAAGCACGAAGTGCTGTGCATTGGTGATTACTAAGGGAAAAACCTTTTATTTTCAGTGTATAAATCACTAACTTGTAGAAAATCTATGATGGCTATTAAAAAGATCAAAAGATTTGCCATGCATAAATTTATCAGGTTTCCGACAGTGTTTGTTCTATTCGAATACCATGCTTTCCTGATGAGATATTTGGCAGGGATTAAAAAATAAATTTTTCAGGTAAAATTGGCCAAAAATAGGTAGATTTATGTCTAACTTTGCAAAAAAATATTGAAAACTCAAAAAAGCAGGTGCTCTGAGGAACAGGAAGATCTAAAACATGGTTTTTAAATTTTAATTCTAGCACAATTAAGTGAGGTTTTATTTTGCTGGACTGAATTCTTATAATATACCAATAATGTGGCCTCAGCAAAGCAGTGACAGCTAGAAGGTTGCCCTTATCTACCTTGTGTAGACTTGCATTTTGTCAATAAGCAATGGAATTTGGAAAAAACCAACATGAAATTCAGAAATAGAATCAAAATGTCTTCAAGAAAAAGTACCAGGTGTGTAGGAAAGGCTAATGAAAATTTATCACTGAGGTCTACAGGTACTATATTCACATTTTGGTCAAAAACCTAGCGTTTTTTACATGTTAATTATTAATGCAATAAGGTTTTGCAAATTGTAAACCACCATAGGTAACCTTTTATGTTTGATTGTACTAACGTCTGGCTTTACATTTAATTATCTTCTAGGTTAACACATAATATTAAGCCTGTCAAATTTGTTCTTTTGATGTATATTTCCTTGATGTATCTAGTGGAAGCTCAGGGGTTTTATTTTAAAACCAAGTTAACATACTCTTCTTGGGTGTGCTTTATGGTGTGTAAGGAGGTGTGGCTGTATCACCTTATGGATTAGACTAGTACTCTAATAAACTCCAAATAGGTTTTCAACCAATTTCTGCTTGTCAATAAGTTATCAATTCAAACTGCTCTTTATAAATAACCAGCACACATTTCCTGATTAGCAATCTTCCTCTGTTCTGATCTATTATTCTTTTTCTGTGCACGACAGTGTATTAGTTATTTAAAGTAATCAGGTTGCATTTGGAGAGCACTTGTTACATGCTTCTATCCTTCCATCTTTTTGAGATATTCAGCAATTTTTCTGTACAGGTTGGACTTAGTGTCAGAACAAACCTAACTGCAGTTAAGTAAGACTACATTACATTACATTACAGTAAACAGGTATGGGAGACAATACTGAATATTTATATAGTTTGCAGCAATGCCCATGCAGTCGTCATGTAGCTGGTATGGTATGAAAATAATAGCGAGGTGCACATTTCAACACAAATTTTTTTCAGAAGAATTATAATTCACAATGGCTTTAAATTGCATAAATTTGCATCAGAAGCGCTCTGAAGGCTTCGGCGGCGCTGCCCCGGACCCCGCAGGGGGCCTGGGCGGCCCCCTGAACCCCCGGCTTGAGAGTATGGCCTAGAATATTTTTGCCACTACATCCCTGGTACTGTATATATATATTCTTTTTCCAGTTGTGTATATCTCTAGTTTTGTAAAACCCTATGTTATTTCCAACCGTTATCTTGTTTTATTATTGTCATGTAAATAGTAATCATAGAGTGTATCTTTCGATAAGTGTGGAGAGTGTAATGGATTTCACTGGTGCAATTTATGTTAGTATTATATTGAAAGGGTTGGCTCTATATTGTATGCTATAGTGGAGTTCGACTACATCGATCTCCTGCGACTTGTAGCTATGGCCAACAGTGGCACCACTAGTAACGACCAATCAGGACTGACATTCTAATTGATAGCAGGTGGAGCTAGCTACTCGTAGCGGAAGCAGCTGAGTAGCTAGCCAGGCAGAGCAGCTTGGGACTTCGTTTAGAGTAGTTGTGTATTAAAGCTCACTTATTATGTAATCGTTTCTATTCATGTTTAGCAGTAATTAGAACTTCTTGTATCGTGTAAATAATAAACTTATCATAGCGTAAACAACCTGGTGTAGTGGCTTTGTTTAAGTTGACCCACACATAATATAGTGAATTGCGAAATTCCCTACAATATCAACACTAAAGAGAAATATTCACTAGGATTTGCTCACTAAATTAATTATAAAATACTGCAGATGTATACAGAGAGAACCTGAACTTATGTTAGGTACTACAAAATTTTGTCAACTTTGTTCATTATTCACAGTAGGACAAAGATAAAAATCGTATATAATGCAAAAAAGTGCCTTTGCTAAAATATCAACTGTATAGAAAATAAGCCTTTGCTAAAAATTACGAATGTTGGATGAATTGTGTGATTGCATATGAAGCTTGGTTTGCATAGAACAAGATTTAGAAACCAACTTAAATGCTCCCTAAACTAACTAGATGTGCACCATTCACCATGCAGTATCAGCATCTGAAGTAAATTGTAAAGCAGTTGCTGTTAAAAAATGATTTAAAAGGAAAAATCTAGCCACAATCAACATAGACTAATCACATCACCTCTTAAATTGCACTAATCACATAGACTAGAGAGCTAATTAGCCACCAATGTCCTTGCCAAAAGAGCTAAACTGTGCTACAGAATAATTTGTTTGCTTGATTTGCTCCTTTAATTTTTTTCTCCACGCCTTTTTGTCTATGTGTTTTGTGTGTGTTCTCTTGTGTGTACTTTCTCTACTACATCCTCTAGCTGTTGCAAAATTTTGCCTTACTTATTAAATGACACAAGACAACATTACATATATAGCATACCATTAAAAAATATTATGCAATATAATATTATATATTACACTATATAACATATTATGAAAGGGAATACTATATAATACAACAATATATTATGTAATATCATGTAATACAATAAAAATAAATGTAGTATAAATACCATTACTCTTTTAGAAGCGCTGCTAGTGCCAGCTTCTTCATTTGACTTTCTATCAATTGACATGCTTTCTGAGTTTATCTGCAAATACAATAAAAAAATTATACTCGCAGTTTTATAAAATTCAACTGCCTTAAATAAAATGTGATGTTTGTTTTCTGTGCAATTATTCAATGCGCTAAATGTTTAAAAAGCATAATATTGTTAAACATACCTTTGAGTTCAAAGCAACCAGTATTACTTGTTATATATTATGAATGAAGCTACTTATATACATTGTTATTTCTATTATTCAATAATATACCTGTTTGTTTTTTTTTATCACATTACACAGTTCAGAAATTATCATTTTAAATCAATCAACTAATCAATAATGAAGTAGATTATTGTTAAAATGACTAGGCCTTATTCAGATTTTATGAGAACATTTCCACACAAAGGAGTCAATAAATAATAAAGAGTATTTTTGTATTCAACTTATTGATGCAGTCTATATGTCTAGCAAGTAATGAGCAAGTTACTATGTAAGTTCACTTACGGAGTAGATTCCCAGGGCAATGTTTGGCTGAAGTTGCTAAACAACAGTACTTCTTTGAAACTTTTGTTTTCAATATTTATTTATTTTATTGATTAGTAATCAGTAAATCAGTAAATCAGTAAATCAGTAATCAGAAACTGATCAGTAAAGTAAGTTGAATAGTATGCACTTGTTTTGTAATTGAGTAACGAATTGTTTTATACATTCTTGGTTATAGCATAGGCATTTATACATGCTATGTTTTAAAAGATATGCATTGCAGTGTACATTAAACATGGACCTTTAGTTATTGATTTTTTTACAATAGTCATCAACTATGCAACACCCTGAAGTTAACCGGCCAGACTGATCAGAAAGGATCAGCAACAATAATCAATATGCGTCTTTGTAATTCAATGGAGTAGATTTCTACTCACCAATCTTAGCAAATCACTGAAAAATGTGTAAATTTTGCATCAGCATTTGACATTGTAGATGATGGCAAAGAAAGAACCTTATATGCAAAAATGCCTCTGTTTTTCGAATCTGAATAAACATGGGAAAAATAATTTTATTCATTTAATGTGCCAATTATTAACAAGTTATTAGCAAGTTTTTATAAGTTTTGGACAAACCACATCTGTCAAATTGCCTTAAAATATGGCAGGTTTAAATATGTTTTACTTTTTCTGTTATGTTATCTAATGCTAGGGTAGTATTACTATTTCACGTGTCACTTCTGCATTGAGGAGTTTTAAAATATTTTGGGTTTGCATCAAAATTACGCAATTACAGCTGAGCCAGCTATTCCAATAAACAGCATATGTCAACTTATCTATATATAATAGAGCCTATGAGTTATATACAAATAACATAGAGACAATTATTCTTAGCAAGTTTCTCTCAAGTCTTGTTTTATACTGGGTGATCACTTCTCTCCTAGTAATTAGATGAGATGTGACTTGCTTATTCATTTCTTTCATCTACCGAATAATTTGAATAGCAGATCTTATTATTGATTCTGCATTGAATGAATGGGAACTTGTTTTTGTAATTTACAATGAAGTTAACATACTGGCATATAGCAAGAATTTTTTGAAAAATTCATAAAATAGGCACACGTTTACAGCCTTCCCAAAGCTTTTGCACATAGAAACTCAATCTTATATACAGAAACATTTAACAAGCATTCAAAAATATTTGAGAAAAATTTGTTAATATAACAAGCCATTATGCAACAATAAGTTAGATATCTGCTCTATTCCATATCAGACCAAGAAAACAAATTAGCAGTCATATTACAACACTACTCTCAACCCAACATCCTTTGATAAAAACTGTCTATAATACTTAAAAATAAATACTAAAATAAATGTAGGACTGAATGCACACCCCATACTTTAGCAAATTAATTCATATCATTCACGGAGCAAATATATCAACTTGTAAGGACTTAAGTATTTGGGCATCTTGTTGGTGATAAAAGCATAATATTATTATATTTTATTAATTGCTATTTTTAAACTATTCTGTCTTATCTATTCTTAATATAAATATAAATAAAAAGGTCCTTATGACAACACCAAGAAAAAATCTTAGAAGTTATTAAAAACAAAATAATTCAGTCTTGACTTAGCACACTTAGTGGTGCAGCTGCTATGGGATTCGTTCAGAAAAATCATGACTGTGTAATGTTTCCAGAGCCGTTTGAAACACTTGAATACACTGAAATAGTAGCATGCTTTGTGGAATGCAGCTGGTAAATGCAAGTATAACCTGTTATATGATCAGCACTTACTGAGTAGATTCCCAGGGTAATGCTTCGCTGAAATTGCTAAGCAACAGTACTTCTTTGAAACTTTTGTTTTCAATATTTGTTCATTTTATTGATTATAAATGTGGAAACTAATCAGTAAAGTAAGTTGAATAGTATGCACTTGTTTTGTAATTGAGTAACGAATTGTTTTATACATTCTTGGTTATAGCATAGGCATTTATACATGCTATGCTTTAAAAGATATGCATTGCAGTGTAAATCAAACATGGACCTTTAGTTATTGATTTTTTGCAATAGTCATCAACTATGCAACACAATGAAGTTAACCGGCCAGACTGATCAGAAAGGATCAGCAACAATAACCAATATGCGTCTTTGTAATTCAATGGAGTAGATTTCGACTCACCAATCTCAGCAAATCACTAAAAAATGTGTAAATTTTGCATCAGCATTTGACATTGTAGATGATGGCAAAGAAAGAACCTTATATGCAAAAATGCCTCTGTTATTCGAATCTGAATAAACATGGGAATAAGGATTTTGATATGTTTGCTGTATAAATGGGATGCATTACAGTGCTGAAACTTGCGAGTTAATAGGGCTGTTTAAAAATTATTACAAAACGTTCTTAAAACAATTTTAGCCTTTGTAAAGATGATGCTCTAAGAATTAAGAAAACCCCAACAGAAACAGGAAATTTAAAAAATAAAACTGCAAATTATTAAAGGTGTTGTCTATCGAAGTTAATAAATCTATTATAAAATTTTTATCCTCAAATCTAAATATCATATACTTATATAAACAATGATTATAAGTTACAACCTACGATGAAGTGTCTTTTATCTCATAACAATTAAAATTATTTTATTGATCTTAGCTGCTATCTAAAATAATTACCAATCATTTTAAATCTATAAAACCTTTGTGTAAGTCAACGCATTCCCAAGCTGAAAACAAACTAACAGCTATTTTCATTTTGAAAACTTAAATTTCTCCTATATCCTATACATTCATTAGTTTGTGCTTTTTGAATTTAAAATAAATTGGCTCAGTTTGTATACTTAATGAAGGTAATCTAGCAAAAATGGGGCAGAATCGGGGCAGAAGTCATTGGGCATGATGTGGTGTTTTGTAAATTTATCCCCTCATTACATATTATTCATGTTATTCATGCTTTTAAAATATGACTCCTCGCCTCCTTATTTTGTTTCGTTTTTGCTCATTCATTGTAAATCGGTCGCAACCGAAGTTTGGCTTGTCGGTTGACCAACATTCGAATGTCGGTCACCAAGGACTCCGACATTCCGAACTTCGGCCGACAATCGGTCAAGGGTTCTAGAATAGCCTTTGTGCTAGTATAAAAGAAGGTGAGTTTTAAGCTTGTAAGTCAGCTGAAGATTGGAGCTCTTACTGGAAGGAATTATACTACATAATAAATCTCACTTTTATCGCACTACACAATACTTTCTTATCTCTTACCACTTGCAAGGAGTCATGTTCTTTGCCTGATTACATCCTAAACCCACAAGTTACTACATTGGTGGCAGCAGTGAGATTTCAAATAATTAGGCAGCCTTACAAGAGATAGAGGGAGGAGCCAGATAGCTAGGATGTTAGGAGGGAAAGAGGTTCTCTAGATGGAGACCTTAGTTAGAGCCTTTCGAGAAGTCGGCAGAGCCAGTCAGGCGCCAGCTGGTGACAGGTAGGCCTACCGCCTCCAGCCGCCCTTTTTTAGAGGCGACAGTGGTGTCAAGCATCTCATTATGTAATTTAAATCGCTGAATGGCTGGCACCGGTACGACTCCTACAACTACAAGAGTTACGCACTGGGACCCGATGTGGACCACATCTTTCAGGCGCTCCGGAATTGGTTCGGTATGTCCGCCTGGGACGCTCGAGATAGATTACAGAGCCGTTCTATGTGACAGAAAGACTTTCCTACAGGATCATGCTAACGCCGCAGAGAAACTAGCACAAATAACATACAGCCGCACAGATCCAGAAGAACGACGGGACCTTATCTACAAGGCTTTCTTCAGGACGGTAAACAATGGTGGGCTCTAGCGTTATCACCTGGCAGCCAAAATCTCCACCATAGAAGAAACGCTGGACATGGGATGGGCGTACTATCAGATCGAACCCTCTCACAGAGCTGAATTCACCGCCAATCAAGTAAAGGAAACACCCAAGGAAGCTAGTCACCGTGGCCGCCACCAGCATGGCACCAACCTCCCTGCAGTTCACCATGCTGTTAGATATGGTGAAAGGTCTGCAAATAGATATGTTGAATATGCAGCAGCAGCAGGCTGACAGGCAGATGCCTGATTCTTGGGTCAACTGTGCCAGGTCTACACAGCCCACTTGCTGAGGGTGTGGCGCCTTGGGCAACGTACGACAGCAATGTCTCCAGAGGGGAAGGATGCCTTTAAACATCCGAGGCTCACGGTACCTAGATGGTCCCAGGCTCCCCTACGCTGCAAGGTTAACTGCAAGAAAATAGCCAAACTGGGAGTAGTGGAAGGGATGCATGAGATGATCCAACTGCCAAGCAGCTTGAAAGAGTTATACTGCCGGGGCGCTTTTTGTACAATGCATCAACCTTTTCGCTGAACCTGTTAAACTGGCATGTGGTGCACTAGTGGGGAAGTACCACTCCGTCTAAGAACTGAACATGGGAATGGCACTACAGACAGTGGCCAGCATCCAGGAAACCCCAGTAGACTTAGTCGGACCTACGCCGTTATCCGCCAGAGGGCATACTTGGATACTGGCACTCATGGACCACTTCACTCGGTAGGCCGATGCTCTGGCTACACCGGACGCGTTAGCTCCCACTGTGGTCCAGGACCAGAAGCGGGGTGTGTCTGCTACTTCGAGCTACCCGAAAAAATCCACACTGACCAAGGTGCCCAGTTCTAGCCCCAGCTAATGGGAGACCTCTGTCGGATATAGAGGGTGAATCAGAGCGAGACTACTCCATATCACCCACAAGGGAACAGAGTCGTGAAACGGAACAATCGGATATTGGGTGACGCCCTCAGGAGCCTACTCTTAGGTCGGAACCAGGAGGAATGAGTTGTGGTGTTGCCTCAAATCATGCGGGCCTACCGCAGCACACCACACTCCAGCACACAGGAGACTCCAAACCTCCTGATGCTCGGCCGCGAGACCCGGGTTTCAGAACACATGATTTACCATGTTTCAGCACCCGAGTCCCCAGTACATAAGTACACAGGGAAGCTGATAGAGACAATGGCTCACGATTCTCTTTGGGAAAAGCAGTAGAAAGTGAGGACAGAGGACTCTAAAAGAACCTTCTTTATACTGACTAGGAGACTGGGCATAGATGATTAGCTACCGTAGGTGTTGCGGAGAGTTGGCTAAACTGCAGTCCAAGTTCGTGGGGCCCTACGGTGTAGTGGAGGTTTCACCCAACCACACAAGTCGAGTGAAACTCTCAGGACAGATTGCGGCCCAAAACGAGCAACGGTTTTAACCTACCATGGTAGCCCGGAGGCTGCAGGCCAAGCACCCCCGCTTCTGGAGCCATCCCATTAGCTCATCTCCAGAAGACAGGTGGCCTGACCCAGAGAATCGAAGATCATTGTTTGTGACCCAGCTGAGCCCGACAGTACACCTGATCATCTTCTTCCTCCTAAATCCCCAAGTCGGCCAGCCCCGGGGCGAGTTTCAGCGGCTCTAGAGATAGAGGATGTCTCCACGACTAGAGGGAACAATGCTGAAGCCCCTCCCCCTGTCGAACCTACTACTGATGAACCAGTGTCTATCAACTTGGGTAGACAGCAAAAAAACAGGAAACCCCTGAGAAATCTGGCAAAACACCACGTGGGGTACGTGGGAACACCTCCACCAATGAATGGTGCACCTGGTACAGTTATATACTCTAACCCCCACGTGAACAGAGGTCCCAAAGGATGGGAAAGTTCCTCTGAGAGAGTTGAAAACACGTGCCGAAAATTGGACGAGGCCCGACATGTAGAGTTGTCCTACCGAAGATTGTCAGGAAACCTATTAGATACGTGACCGGAGGGTTGTCATGTGAAAATCTGACAAGAGGTTGAGTCATTTCAACTTTTACCCCAGTCGCGAACACACGTACAGTTACAATTTCTCAACGATTTAAAATGGGAATAACTTTACCAGAGACGACGCATAACCACAATCAGTAAGGTATTTTTTTAGGGCTAGACTCTCCATTCTCGGAGTTCAGCTGATTTTTAATCGATCTTCAATAATCAATCAGGTTGAAACCTAATTGAAGAATTCTAGATGGAATTAGGGGACGAGTCATCCCTTTACCTGTCGGATCAGGACATGGGGTTGGCAGCTCTCTTAGGTTCACCTGAGCACCATGTAAGCAATTGCCGGCTTTTCTGACATATATTATACGCTTGGCCATGTGACTTCCATAATGACCTATATATTATATACTTGTTTACATGATCTTTGTGACATATATATTATATGCTTAGTCATGTGACCTACATAGAAGAAATTTTATCAAGTTTCTACTATTTGTCTGGTATTAAAGTAAACTTATTAAGAAATGACTAGCCAACTGTAGCTGTCAGTAGTTTGTCATTGTGAACCCCTATTTTAGACGGTCTCTGCATACTGCATCTCCGGAATTGTGAACAGTGAAGTGTTTGATGAGGCTAAAAGAATATTCAAATAACACGGGCTAAAGATATCAAACCTTCATGATTGAACTAAAAAGTAGCACAGCCAAATTCCCATTCTGCACAGATAAACTTTTTGTCAAGCAATCAATTTTATCTGGTGATTTGATTTTCTGATGCTTTTCTTTTTTAGTTTCTATGTAATAAGTTGGTGTATTTTATGATGCCATTCTTTACAGAGGTCTTTTTTTGTGACTTTTGCAAAAAATATTTTTATACTACAAAAAGGCTACGGGTAAATCTAAAAATATTTTTATACAATAAATAGACTAGGGGTAACTCTATGAATATTTTATGCTATAAGTAGACTACGAGTAAATCTAAGAAAGTGTTTCCTTATTTTATCTGACGGCAGGTTTTGACAATTTGCTTTTGCAGAGCAAAGTTAAATAAAACTTTACTTTTACAGTTGGGAATTGCTTGAAATGTGCCTTAGCTTTTCTTGTTGTAAAGATAATTTTTATAGTTTATACTAACAAGTATGACATTTGGTTTGTAGCAGCATTTGATCAAAACTATATACAGTAAAAATTACTTATACAACTACTTCTTTATATTTGCAATCTCTTTTATGCTTTAAATATTTCTGTAGAAAATAAACTTATTTGGTCTACAAAGTTAACAGTTTATAGCTGGTTATTCTACATAGTGTTAAAGGTTGTTGAACAAAGTCTGATGTAGGATTGGCTAAAGTTGTTGTCATGTCTTGTCACAGTCAGCTGGTATATATTGCATTTTATATTATATGGAAATGCTATTTAAATTACAGTCATCAGTTTGTTTGCAGTGGCATTGTTTGTCGTTCAGTTTAGTGAACAAACCTGTAAATAAAAGGAATAAAACTGAACTCAGTAAACATGCCTCGATATAAAAATGAAACATCACAAAACTATGTGGATCGAATTTGAACGTGACCACCCGATGCAATTTATGCAGCTATAAAATATACAACTTTAAAACAACCAGAGTTGTCATCTTTTAATAATACTGGACTTGGTAGACATGCCTGGATATTAAAATGAAACATCACAAAAATAGCGTGCAACTACTATATATTTATATGTTGGGGTTAACCCACAGCTGCAGTGAAGTGATTGTATTTATGATAACCAATTTTTTGACTACAAACACATAAATTTTGACAAATAATTATTTTGGGAGTAGTAGAGTTATTTGTGTGTGTGTGTGTGTGTGTGTGTGTGTGTGTGTGTGTGTGTGTGTGTGTGCGTGCGTGCGTGTGTGTGCATGCATGCGTGTATGCATGCGTGTATGCAAATGTATACAGTGTTTTAACGCGTGATTGCGTGATTGTGTGTGAGAATAGATAAATAAGTAAGATGAAGTAAGATCTGAGTAAAGTACCAGTATTGAGGAAAGAAGTTATTATGGTAAACACAGCAAAGGTTCACTCCACAGAAACTTTTCACTTTGCCTGTAAACAGCCCACTGTTTAACTATTTCATTTTAAGTTCTCTCTAACTACTATTCAGAGTTTCATAATAATTATGTATACAGATATGCTAGATCATATTATTCATACTGCCTATAATTGCAACTTAAAAATTTAAGTATACTTTATAATAGTAGTAAAGGTTGAGATCAGACCTACAGCCACCAAAAAGTTGGCTTGGTTTTGCTAGGTGTGCCAATACTCATACCCAGTCAGTTAGTACAAAATAAGCTTACAACCTGCACATGCTTATCTATTACTATTATTCATTCACTTTTACAAACACAATTTATTATTGTTTTATGCTTTATATGGACAATAGGAGCTAGATGCACTTTTTTTTGTTTATTTGATTCACAAGTTTGGTCAACTTTATTTGGTTAGTAGTCCTGCATACACATGTACATAGCATGCTGTGATCAAAGCAGTAATAAGTAAGTCCTCTGCTACTAAACATGCATAGATTCACTCTTTTCATCATCTCTACTGTATTCTTCTCTACATAACATTATCACACAATAAAAACATTCAGAAAACCAAGTGTGAGGCACAGAATTGTAGCTCTTTGTCCAAATCTATTTAATTATATTCTTAGTACAAGGAGTTGTCTGCCTGGGAAACAAAACAATCAGACTTCAAAACAAAATGTTAAATAAAAAATTGTCAACATAAACTAAGCAAAATCTTCATAAAATTTACATATAACAGTAAGTCTTGTTGACAAAAATGATTTTATTGGAAAAGTTTTGCACAAAATATTTTCCAGGAATATTTGACGCGTAAAAAAAATTGCAATTAAGCAAAAAACTAATTGCATAAAAAGCCTACTAATTTTTGTTTTCGATAGAATACTATTACAAACAGATATGCTAACAACAAGGAAAGATAAAACAAACTTTAAACAACTCCTAACTTTAAAAATGTTTTCTGATTAAACTGCAAAATAAAATCATCAAAAGTCACCTTTTCAAATAGTAATATATCACAAAATATTTCTCTCTAAAAACAAAAAAGAGCTTCATAAAAAATTCTATTACAAAAATAAGTTAACTTGTGATGTGGAAACTAAAGCAAATCCAGAAAAGTGTCAAAATTGAAATACATAATGGCAATGGAATGTTTATGAATATCCCATCAACATCCCACAAAACACTTAGCTGTGCTTTTCATTGATTCAATAGTAAAGGTTTGATATGTTTAGCTCCTATTCTCTGAATTTCTTTCAGCCTCATTAGGCACTTCACTGTCCACAACTCTAGAGATGCAGTAGGCAGAGACTGTCTAAAATAGTATTTCATAATGACAAACTACTGACAGCTACAGTGCAAATTTGTTGTACATAAAAACAAGGAAATCACACAAGAAACTTTCTATTTATAAGTAATGCCCATGAAATTTTTTAAAACAGTTGATTGTTTTCCATGCTAAAATTCAGTTCTCAAGCTCTGATTAGATATTAGCATGACTATGCTATAATATATAAGAGTATAGTATATAGTTGTAGATGAAGAATAACAATTTTATGCGGATGTTTCCTATCAAGGAAAAATCAATGCTGGTTGCCTTCTTTGCAAATGAGTACTTCAAACTCTAATTTTCATCTAGATAATATATATGAGTACATGTCTCATAACACAATTAGGTTGTTGAATATTAGCAGTGTGTGTATAATGTGTATCTGAACTATTTAATGTGTGCCGTAATGAAGCATATGCAGCATGCTAACTGCTTATAAGAAGGATAACATATAGTACTGTATAAGCTGATTAAACACTTGAGCGCAAAATAAATTAATGAATCAAGAGATAGAGACACAAACATGCTTCTAGAATTCCACATCAGCAAAATGAAGCTGCTATGTTATAGCTACATTATTTTGTTGACAGAAAAAATACAAAAACTGATACTTTTAGATAACATTGGCAAGTAAATGCTGAAAAAATTCATTATTTGACAAGTTTTCTGTAGGAAATGGCTGGTGTTGCTGTTTTTATGATGGGTATTTCATTATATAGTCTCTCTGCTTTTAAACATTGCACTGTTAAGTGACAGCATAACTCTTTGGGAACATAATAAACATTAATAATTGTATTTTGTCTATCAAATCTATGAGTTCTTTAGAACAAACTTGCTCTCAACATTATAAAAAAGTTGTTAACTTTATAGCTTTAGTAGCTTATAATCTTTGCTGGAATTTGACTTCAACAGCTTCAGGTAACATCTCCTTAAGTTTTTATCTAGAAATTTGACAGTCAAAAAAGTTTCTTATTTGCATGAGGGGAAATTTAGTGCAGCAGATAAATAGAAAGGAATTAATATTTTCTGCCAAGAAGTTTCATTGGTACAAGCAGAACCTGCATGTTGTGTACCTTATAATAATGATTGACAAGCAATCAATATTTTAACCTTGAAGTACTTTGGGTTGGATATAATTGCAGACCACATATATACATCATAGAATAATTTACAAATATAAGGGCAGCTGGCTATAGATTGTATAATCAATATTCTAACTCCTACGTAATATAGTAAGCATGCTATTCAAAAATGTATGTTATCCCTGCAGTTATAATGGTATGTGTAGATTATATAGATGTGGTAATGAATGAGGAAATATAGCATCAATAGAGAGCAGCACAGCTAGCTAGTGGTAGTGTTTACACTGTTTGTCTCTAAATACATTTATCTCTGCTTTTTTTCTTCAAACAGGAAAAGATTCTGAGGAGGACATAGGGCAATCTGACTGGCAAGTTCACTCACTGTTTAACTTTACAATTCATAAACAGACTCTGTGAACACTGGTTCATTAGTAAGCTTGGCAGCATGAACAGCTCAACTATAATGAGAATGTTTTCAGGAAACTGTCAATGTGTTATCTCTTGTGAAGAGTGTGTAAAGCTTAGTTTACATTCTAGCTGTGTAATGATGTGTTACGCTATCTAGCATATACATTGCATGCAATAACTGTATATCTGATATCTGATATATCTGATGTATTGGCCATTGCTCAAATAAAGGTCAATGTAAAGCTACAGTTCACGTCTGAGTAACTGTAATTCATGGGCTTTCCATGTATCGATCTGAGAAATGTGCTCAGATCATTCGTTTTTCCATGAGAGTGTCAGATCGATCTCGCAAAGTTGCCTCCTCTTAAATGAAGGATACTTTAAAAATATAAATTGTTCACCTATTTTAGTGATTAAAGTTACTACTGTTGAAAACAAAATTGCCGCAGTCTAAAATTTAATCCCAGCTATAAACTATACGCAGCAAAGCTTTTAGTGTATGGTAATTTGGCCAATTTAAAATAATTAATTTTAATTTTTTAGCTTGACAGCTTATATAAAATTAATGGCTGTCTTGCAGATTTTTAATAAACTTACAGGACTGTTAAGCTTAAAATTACAAAGAAAATAGCTAATGAAACTAAGTTTTAATAGTGTAGCAAGTTAAATTATAAATAGCATGCTTTCATATTTCTGAACTTTATGAAGATAATACCGGCTCATATAAATGTATACATTTAAAGTCTTGCAACTGTTATATGTTTACAGAATATTCAGAGATTTCCCCTTCAAAGCAAACTGTTCAAGGATCCGATATACGACTACATTGAAGTTCACGGAGCAGCTCTTCTTATCATAGACACTCCTCAGTTCCAAAGACTTCGTCATATCAAGCAGGTCTGGTAGTGTATTTACCCACAGCATAACAAAGTTACTACAGCTAAACATTGCAGATATATTAGTTACAAGGAATAAAAGTATTCATACCTGAATCAATTTTATGCTAAGCAAGTCATCATTAACTAAATTTCGCATATGCATGACTGAAAGATTTTGTATAGGAAAAGTTCTGATAAAAGGAACACAAATGATAAGGATTTTGCTGTTATCAAATGCCATGAGATTAGTGCTGCAGTACTCTACTATGTCAGCTGATGATATCATGACACTTGCTATGCTATTTATAATTAAAGTAAGTGGCTGAAAGTAAAAAACAAGATAGGTCCCATATGAAACGATTAGCTAATCAATGCACTGCATATGTATTTTGTTTCACAGTAAATCTAAAAAAGTTTAAAACCTAATGGTTGTTATAATTTTACTTATAAAAAAGTCATTTTGAGTCTACAGTATATATGAAGCTATCACAAGACTCAGTTGAGAGTTGTTTAGAAAAAACAGGTTTTTTTATTAGAAACGGAGGTTTTAATTTTCTTTTTGCAGTTTGTCTAGTTTGCAAAAGCTCTGCATGGAGCATTTAGTATACTGCATTAATTAAAACTCTTGTGTTATATTTGTCTAAGCAGATGCTGGAAAAAATAAATTTTGTTTAGAAACGATTCAAATCTCAACAATTAGTGCTGTATAGCAACATAATTATATTGTGCTATTAAAAAATACTTCTAAATATAAACATGTATCACCTGCATATGTTTTATAGCATTGGTGGGACTTTTTCCAAACTCAGATGAAAAACACTAGTTTATTTGTAGAGTCAGAGGTAGTGAGAAGATTGACATTCAAGGCAGACTATGACGTGGCATGTGACTTACTCAATAGTAATGTTAGCAGAGCTGCACTGAGATCCACATTAACTCACAGGAGAAATCAAATTCAAAAGATCTGTTCTGGTAGTGAGTATCATGTGTATTGTTTGTTATCCTTCTGGGGTATTGCTATGTAATTCTTTACACTGGAGATTTTCGTAGTCCTGAATGGATAGTTTTATTAGAAATAGGCTAATATGTTAATGAAATTCCTTGTTTTTTTTCATAATTTCAAGTGTGTGAATAGAGATATAAAGATTTGAAAGATCATGTTTGTATTTTAAAAATATAATGTAAACTATGATAAATTTGTAGCTCTAGCTGTTTATTTGGTAAATTTCTAAATAGGTTATTCTTTAAAAATATTGAATCACTATTATAGTTTCCTTTTGCTAATGCGATATCAATATAGTGTATTAGCGACCTGAATATTTATCCCATGTAGATTGTACAATATCTGCCACACCTGAACCATTCTATGACTGTACCAATGATCTCTTAACTTTCTACTGGCCAACTGATAAGCTGTATCCTGCCACCATCTTGGAACCCCGGCAGTGTTGAGTGAGGAACTTCGAAAGATTCTAAATCAATTTGATGCTACGAGAGCTCTCGAGATTTTTATTCTTTCCCATCGACCACCGTGAGTCTGATACTCTATAGCAGCCTTTTTGTAGGGTTTTGTAGTTCAAGGCAATGTTTGGCTCACTTTTTGGAAAATATTGAAAACTAAGTAAATTAGTTGGAACAAAAATATTTGCTTCGTTCCCCTTATAGCTAAAATATGTAGATATAAAAATTAAAAAAAATCATTATTTGTGCAGTTTAAATAAATATATGTGACTATTTATATGCTGGAATTGCATGGTAATGTTGTCTTCAAGCACTGTGGCTTCTAACCCAGGTCAATGTGAATTTACTGCTCATTATATAATTAACGGGATAGTTGCTGCTAAGAAAAACTCAAAAGGAGAAGCCATGCAGATAATTATTTATTCAACCTGTGCTGATGAGACTCAAACTTATGATGCTGTCGAGGACACGTGCACCTAGATTGCTGACCAATCAGCAGCAAGGACACATTCACATGTATCTTTTGTTGTCTAACTAAAAGCTATCATAAGCTACATGGAACTTGATTGCTAAGCCATGATAGCTTACATCCAAATCAACTATAATCATGAATGTCTAATTCTATGTGATTTATTAACTTCATGTGTTGAAATGTCTCTGATTAAAAGTTTGATTTTGCAGTGAAAGCTTTTTGCCTTGTTTTGTACTCTTAACTTTCACTTAGTAAATTCATTAGAGTGAAGGACTATAAGTATTGACACATTTGTTTTCAGCAAATAGATACCTACATGCATCAGATTGAGTTTATAAACACACTTAATAGTGAAACTATGTTGTATATCATGATTGAACACTGAAGATAATATTCAATAACTCATGCTATATGGAGTTGCAACATGGGTTGTATAATCACACATAGTATTATAATATCTTTGCAATCAGGGCACATTGTGAAGAAGAGAATGAGGTCAAAGTTTAAAAAACCTGAAAAAATGGTCTCTGGTAAAAATGGCACAGGCAAATGTTAGCACAGGTAAAAATGGCAAAGTAAAATTGGCGCAGGTAATAATGGCACCAGCAATTTCATAGCACAAATGGGATAGTTATAGGTTTAATGTGACACATTCTTAATATATTCGGGTTTTAGGTTCGGAATGAAATGAGTGGGGGACTGGAAATTAGGGGTTTGAGGCTGGAGTTGGAAGTGGGGCTTAATTTTGTGGGGTTTGGGTTTGGGTAAATATAACGTCAGTGTGCCATTTTACTTACTTTTCCATTTCTGCCAAAATGTTTTCCATGCCGTTGCTTATTGTGTCAATGTTGTTTGTGCCATTTATAGCGTGCCACTTTCATCTATATACAATCAAATAAATGTAATGGACATAGTATACATTAGAAATTGCTGCAAGAAAATTGACAAACACTGCATAATGTAGGCAAGATCTAGAGCAGTTTTCAAAAGCTGCCTAATAAGTATTGTCTAGGCAGACTAACTCCAAGTCTTCAAGTGTTGAGAGAATAAACAAATGTGTATCAGAGACTACGTCAGTCAGTTTTATCTAAACTCAAAGTATAACTATATATAGTAACTTTCCAGAGGGTATAATAGCTGTCATAATATACTGCTGCATGACGTACAAGATAGGCAGCTGGACTTTCACAGCTGGTTGTTTACAATTCTATCTTCTTTTCCTCACCATGCATTTAATTAAATTGTAAATATAATATTATTAAGGTGCTGTTAGCTACAATATATCATAGTATATAGTTGACACATATACAAATATATATAGTATAGTTGGTACAGGTACAAATAGCACAAGTAATAGTAGCACAAATAAAAGAAGTAAGTTAAAAGGAATGCTGATGTTAATTTTACCCAATTCCCAAACCCCAATAGACTCTAATTCTACGTACCCAAACCCCTCACTCTTAGCCCACCAATACCAATCACCAAACCCCTACCCCTCGCTTCCAACCTGTCCCTCTACCACAAACCAAAACCACTATACTGCTAACCCCATAACCCCAAATCCTATAGCTTTCAAATCTCTCAACCCCAAACCCTCAAAGCCTTCCCTATAATATACTTGCAGCTTCAACCCCAAATCACACTATTTAAAATGTGATATTTTCGCATAATTTTCCAGTTGTGCAATTAATAATTACCTGTGCAAATTTACTTGTATTATTTGTATTGTGCCATTTTAACTAGTGCAGCTGTAAATTTATTTCCGATATTTTTTTCCAAACATCATATATACAACTTCTCACATCATATAATAGCAAGTTGAATTATTAATATAGCTGATGCCATAACCGAATGATGTAATATATAGATGACATGGTGATAGGAGGAACAATGTGGTATAATATTAGAGTTGTCTCCCTTGGAAATGTAGTCACTTTAAGGGCTGGAAATGACTGGAAAATGCTTATGGATCACTGAGTGTATATATTGATTTAATGCTTTGGTCCCCATCTTTAAAAGATTCTCTTTAGCCTACTTTGAAGATACTTGGTTTTAAATTATTTTCAGCCTTCAAATATTTTGCCCTTTTGGTTTCAAGTCAGGTAATTGAACTATTCGATGGTATTGATGTACTGGATATTTGTTTATTAATAGATAGACCCGGTGTTTTGCATATATTAGCAAGAATTACGTTCTGTCAAATCTAGACTCATTTGTTAACTGCTGATTTATTCATAAATTTCCCAAAAAACCCTTGGCAATAAAATAACTAAGCATGCAGGAGTTTCTAGCTGTGATATGGTTTAGGGAGCGCAAAGCATTGGTTTCCAGTCTATCTACATTTAGTAGCCCAGACTGTTTACTAATTGCACACGTACCTACAGAAACAGTTTTGCATTGTGAAATACTCTTCACTGCTAAAAGACGCATGTTGAGGGTGTCATCCCAGATAGAAGCTTCCCAGTTAGGCGATATTAATTTTTATTGGTACAGTATATATTTTGTGTGTAATTTATTCAAATACTATTTACATATACGTCTGTTTAAATAAAGCACGTATTGAGCATATAAATAAATTTCTTTGATCTGTATCAACATATATAAATTTTACTTTTTTTGCATTTTTTGAACATATATTTTGTTAATGAGTATTCATTAATTAATGATAATGTTTATTATTATTATATTACTGTTTTTTGTCTCACACAAATTTATTAAAATTGGAATATCATTCTAGATAATCCATGTTAGCTATTGTAGCTATTAGAATTTTAGATATTTAGCAATCAATGCAACAGTTATATAGTTATATTACTATATAGTTGTATAGCACCAAAATAAAAAAGAAGCGTCTAACTGGGAAGCGTCTATCTGGAATGAAACCGTACTAAATGTCATATCTTTAGCATTTTCATTAATAAAGGAAAGAGGGTAGTGTCCATGACCAGTCAAACTGGGGTCATGACCCTGAGTTAATTCACCATTAAACTGCCTATAGAGTTGATGATTATATTTCGATGTTTGAAGAGGTAAACTTCTCAGCTAATTCTTGCAGTTAGTAGGATGTACTGAACAAGTTTAAATGCTATCAGAAATAAGAAATAAGTAAGAATTGATAGTAAAATTTATTGTTTTGAATAATGATTATTCAGGCCATAGTGTTTTATATAAAGTAGAAACTGTTTTCAAGATCTTGGTTTTAATGGTCATAGGAAAACTAGAAACAGTTACATATTATAAAGTATATATAATCAATGCGTATGCTTCATTCTCTACCATAAACAATGATAGGCAAATAATACCATATATACATTCTAGCTTGGGATATAACTATTATATAAAACAAACTCTTAGTATGCCCAGAATTTATCGGAATTGTCCAACTATTAAAGGTAGTACATACATACATACATACATACATGTATATACATATACAGTGTATACACATAAATTCTATGAACATCATAAAAACATATGAAAAAAAAGTGATTCATTTTTATTTAAGATTAGGAAAACTATACAGCTGTGCTTTAGCAAAATAGATAGTAAATTAGGCTTCTGCTGTAACACATTGCTTAAAATATTACATAATAATATGGCACCTGGTAAGAATATAAAACTTTCTCAACAAGAAGTTTTGTCAAATCTTCTTAATACTCAATTAAATCAGTTCACTCACTGCTTTCTGCCCACCTCCCTCTAAACTTCAACATGACAGGCTCAGCAGGCAACATGGTAACAACCCTAGCTTGAAACTTCAATGGTCTTTCCTAGCATCAAAGTGAAAAAAGAAGTTTTACAAAACAGTGCAGCTTTTTAAAAACAGTAAACCCTTCTTTCCTGTAAGTTTAATTAGTCTATTTATTATGAATACTAGCAAAATTCTAAAATATGCTCTCAAACTTTGCACTTACGGGTGTCTTCTCACATCTCTCAATAATAAATGATTTGAGAACAGAAACTACAGCTATCTTCATTTCTATCAGTGCAAGGCGACTCCCAATACATTGTCTTTTTCCAATTCCAAAGGGAAAGAAAGCGTTTGAGCATTGAGTTGTAAATCTCTCTGGTGAAAATCTACAGTATAAAACTATAGTTATGCTAATGAGCTATGGCTTTGTTCTAAGAGCTCTGTCTCTTATTGAGAAAGAGTTTATCCCACAATCACAGAAAACTTTAAAATCTTGTCTTTCTGGGAGTCTGAAGGGTGAAGGGTGTCTGGTAACTCATTAGAGTTCACTTACACTGTATATTTACTCTGTATACTTACTCTGTATACTTACTCTGTATACTTACACTGTATACTTACTTTGTTTACTTACACTGTATACTTACTTTGTTTACTTACACTGTATACTTACTCTGTATACTTAGACTGTGTACTTACTTTGTTTACTTACACTGTATACTTACTTTGTATACTTACACAGTATAATACTTACACTGTATACTTACTCTGTATACTTACACAGTATAATACTTACTCTGTTTACTTACACTGTATACTTACTTTGTTTACTTACACTGTATACTTACTCTGTATACTTACTCTGTATACTTACGCTGTTTACTTACACAGTATAATACTTACACTGTATACTTACTCTGTATACCTACACTGTATACTTACACTGTATACTTACGCTATATACTTACTCTGTATACTTACACTGTATAACAATTACTCTGTATACTTACGCTATATACTTACTCTGTATACTTACACTGTATAACAATTACTCTATATACTTACACTGCATACTTACGCTATATACTTACTCTGTATACTTACACTGTATACTTACTTTGTTTACTTACACTGTATACTTACTCTGTATACTTACTCTGTATACTTACACTGTATACTTACTCTGTATACTTACACTGTATACTTACTCTGTATACTTACTCTGTATACTTACGCTGTTTACTTACACTGTATACTTACTCTGTATACTTACACAGTATAATACTTACTCTGTTTACTTACACTGTATACTTACTTTGTTTACTTACACTGTATACTTACTCTGTATACTTACTCTGTATACTTACACTGTATACTTACGCTATATACTTACACTGTATACTTACACTGTATACTTACGCTATATACTTACTCTGTATACTTACACTGCATACTTACAATTATACTGTAACACACTACAAACAGTTTGAATTGGCGTAATAGTAAAATGCTGCGCTTAAACATTCTAATCATAAAAATATAATCCAACATTTACAATGAAGGTGAGAAATAATTAGTACCAGCTCTATGTACAGTACCATGGACATTGAGCCTAACAACCTCATGTATGCAGAGAAAATGTATTATAGAATCGGAATGCTTGGGTATATACTACCCTGAAGTTGTATTTAGTTGATAATCAAAGTATATGTGAACAACGTAATATTGAATAAATGTGGATGTATAAAGAAGGCTTTTAAGTAGCAATATAAAAACACTTAATTTACCTCTCCGGAACAAAATCTTCTGGGTTTTCCCAAATATTTGGGTCTCGATGAATCACCCAGTTGGATGCAGTTACTACTGTACCTTTTGGAACAAAGATGTCTCGAACAGTTATATCTTGAGACGCGACTCGTTCAAATCTAATGAGAGATAATAAATTTTAAGAATTTAGTTAAAACAAAATACCTTAATTAAATTTTGAAGCCTTTCAATGCTGCTCCAATCAAGTCTTGTTTTACTAAATAAAAGATAAAAGCTGCTTACAGTATAATGATTTTTTTTCATTTAATTTAATCACCTGTAAAGCTTGGCTATATTTGAAAAAGTTAAGCCAAGTTGAAATATTTCCAGGTAAATTAAAACAAAGTAACAAAATGAGTTATAAGCTAAGACTGGAATATTACTTCACGCAAAAATGACTTTTTACATTTATATCGCTGCCGTAAATGTTCCTTAATGTGTAGACAACTACCTACTTAAGATGATATCAGACATAACTGACTATCTGCATAATATAAACATCTTTCTGTTATTATGAAAAGTTTCTTCAAGCATTTGTAAGCAAGTAAACAACCTTTTAGTATAATTATTTGAGGGTTACACTTACCTCGCCCCATGTGGATAAAGTCGTAACACTTCATTCACACAGTAACTAAGATAAGTAGCATGACTCAGCTGTTCGGGAGCTATCTTATCTGTAGTGAAGATTCTGGAAATCTCTTCATAGAGCTACAAAAATAACTTTTATGATTGAGTATAAAAGTAGGATTCTACAATTTCGTAAGATAAATTATACCCATATTTAAAAATAAAAGTGCAAACCGCTTTTTGTCCTACAGTTATTAGAACTAGAATGAGTATAAAAATGAAAGCTGCTAATTTCGCTTCATAGTAAAATTCTGCATACATTAAAATATTGCACAAAATCCAAATACAAATGTTAGTCTTTAAGTAATGATGGCAGATACTGGTTCAAATAAGATTTAGTTACTTAACTTCGATCAATGATTTGCTTACATGCAATACATGTATCTTTACTGAAAGATTATAACTGTTTGGTGAATGGCACGTAACAACATTACCTCCTTTTGAACATTGGGGTGACAGGCCAACTCATAGAATATTAAAGACAAAGTATGGGTTGTAGTTAACTAGCCAACCAAGTGGAGCAGAATTGTGTTGGCCACCACCTCCTTTCTAGTGAGCCCTACAATAAAATTTTCTATACGAACTGCAAAGCCCATCAATTTGAAAATTATGCATTGGAGCTATATCTGACAAAAAGTAATACTATACCCTCAGGAAATGATTAAGTAGTACAGTAAATTTAAAGTAAAATTGGCAAACAAATTAAATTCATAAAGAACTTTTTATTGAAACCACTGGTGACAACTTGATCAATTTGTGAGTTGAAAAATGATGACTAATTTATTACTAATAGTAGAGATTTTTATTCATATAAATGATTCCAATCTTGATCTTAACATGGTTTTGTACAGTATCACTACAATTCTGAATACAGAGAAAAAATATTTTTTCACTATAATTTCTTTACACCACACAGGTTACTATATAGCAAACTAATCATGCTTTAACAGAATATATTCTTGAACATGGGTACTCACCATCTTTGCTCCAATTTACCCCTGAAGAACTCCTGAGAGTGTTTGGACTTTCAGCAGGAGCCTCGACAATGTGATCTGTCAAAGATTGCACCAGGCTATTGTCTGGAGACTCTTTTATCTGGTTTTCAAGAAGAGTCTTGTACAGAGTTTTAAAGTATTCAAAGGATTTTGGATTTGAAATGAACAGAGCTTTGATATCAAGACGTTTGAGCAGCCACACTGGTACATGCACTGAAACAGCAGACAAGAAATATGAAAGTTTAGAAAGTGGTAGTAAAGTGCTACCTGTAGTATAGTGAGTTTATATATTGAGCACATACATGTTTACAAGTTTATAAGTTCAGACCCTTAAATAGCTGTTGATAATTCAAGAAGGTTATAATTAGGTTATAATTGCTCCTGTGCTATAAAATATCCCCCCCCCCCCAGTCAAACCCACAAAGAGAGAACTAGACAGAGAAACTCAAAACTCCATGTGCTACAGTAGAATCAAGACTTGGTCTTTAAACTCGAGGATGAGTTGAGGCTACAGCAGGGTTAGACTAAATTCTCGTGATCTCAAGAAATTTTTTTCTTTTGCAATTTATCAATAAATTAAGACTATCATGGCAAAAGTAATACTCGTCATCAAAAAGTTTTGCAATGTGAATCTTATTGCATTTTAATGTAAAAGTTTAGTTAAACTTCCTTACCAAAAACGAATGAACTTAATGCTAGTCGAAGTTTTTCCTTGAGACTGACTTTGTCACTTTCACCGTTTACTATTCTTGCAGCGTGTAAAGCTATCTGACTGTTTCTGTTAGTCTGTGCATCACTTTCCAGGCCACAGACAATCCTCGAGAAACTATCCAGGTTGAAACGAGCTATTTTCCTGCGAGACAAAAAGTATTTATATCACAATTGCTGTTTTACATAAAAAAATTCTTAGAGCATGATGTAATGCAGTATATAGATTTTGCTATGCTGTATAATATCTTAGACAAGACCGAAAGAGTTGGCTAGAATAAAGTTGTTTATCAAAATAGATGAGTTAATCAGATGAGAAGAGTTAAATAGACTAAAGGATTTTGTTATTTCAGTTTAGTTTGGTTGAATCATTAAGAATGGAATTTTAGCTATAGATAATTACTAGCAAATAAAACAATTGAATAATTTAATAAAATTATGAAAGCAATACATAAATGAAAGCTAATAATAAACTTACTTGTGTATGTTTACTGGCTCTCCCTTGTAACCTTTTCTTAGAGATACAAAAGTGTCTGTTGCCTTCTGAATTTCTGGTATCATCTACATGTTTGTTGGAATAAACTTGGATAATATTTGATAAAGATACATGGATACATATAATTGTGAATAAAGTAGCTTTAGATAACAAATATAATATAGAGATGCATATTAAACATGATAATATAGGAGAAAAGTTAGAGATACAAAATTTACATTCGTTAATAGAGATAAAAGGCTTTAAAAAACTAACAGTTATAGTTTTACACTTTTTATTCAGCAAATTTAAATTTAAAAAACAATCAAATTAATTTTTTTCAAATTTTTTGGCCAGGCCTAACTATAAGACTTGATTTTCTACCTTTTTGAGTTTTCCAGTAGTAAATTCTAAAGCCAGGATTCTTCTTACATGCTGCCAATGTTCTCCTTGTAAATTAGGCAGCTTATACGCTGACAGGGGGGTCACTGAGAGCTGTCGTGTGTTGGTAAAGACAGAAAAGTTGTTGACAAGAGCTTCCTTCAGCCAATCAGCGTCATACACCATCATCACAGGCAACACTCCCTCAAAAGTTCTAAAATCATGTGTGATTTTTAGTATGACACTGCCAGGACATGTAAAGCAGGCTATTGGTGATGTTAGGAAGAGCATATAGTCATATTTCAGCCCACTTTAACAAAAGCCCTTTTCCATCAAAGCTTCTAATAGGCATAGTGACCATAAACCTGTGTGAGTTACACTGCATCATAATAATATAGTGTATTAAAATTTGCCTGCATTACATTAGTATATATATTATATACAATAATATTCTATTACATAAGCTAGTTTGGCGGAAATAGTTTAATTTAAAAATTAATTTAGAGAAAGTAAAATAAATGCATTGCAACAGAAAGACAAAATGAGATACTTTTAATTTGCTTCAAAAAGAGACTAACTAAATAAATTACTCTCCCCACTCATCTAAATTATTCACTCGGATTTTAGTGACTTGTCAACTCAAGTCACTAATGCTAATTAAAAAAACTATTCTTTGCTATCATGGCGCAACTAGTGGCCTGAAAGAAATGCTAACAATTATCGTATAATATGTGTAATGCCCAACTCTTACTTGATAGCATGGCACTTTATTTATAGGTCTATATTGCTAAACTAACTTAAATTAAACTAGAAAAGAAAATATTTTAGTAAAAAGATAATAAACTATTTTAGCAAAGCAAAATTTTCAAACACATGCTTTTCTGGCATGTTTTAGGTTTGAAAGAACACAGAAGTAATAACGCAATTAGTTAACAAGTATAGTCTAAAGTTAAACTGATAACGAGAATGTATACCGAGAGAAAATTATTATCTTTGTTTTCAGAGCTTACCTAACAAATTTGCCATATTGTTTGTACATTTTCATATCTCCAGCCATCAAAGACTGTAAAGGAAGATAAATGTTTATGAACTACTTTTACCAACACATCAACTTGCTGAAAGTTTAAAGAAATGTTGTAATTAGGTTTAGTTTACCAAGAGTTATTATTCAAATTAACAAAATGAAACAAATATATTATGGCAATAAAAGCATGAATTCCATTGACAAAAGATTTGTTGAAAAATATTTGACGTAACTAACATCTTCTATATAAATCTCCATTGTTGTACCAATAAAAGGCCAAGCCCTTGGCCCAGGAATCTTAGATCTGTGGAAGTGGCTGTAGACCTTTACATAGTACCTGAAAATACTATCAGTTCTTTTTATTAGCATCTTCAGCCAATCAGTTAGCACTAAAAGCTTTAGATATTTATATTAGCATACAGAATAAATGATCAACAACAAAAACTTGGTAGTTTAGCCAAATATACAAATTACAGTCCCATTGTATATTGGCAGATATTTTGCTATAGACAACATTTGGTATACTTAGTGCTGTTGAAATTATAGTATAAATTATGATAGTCAAATATGCCATGTATTGAAATTTCCTAGAGTATTTTAGATTCAAGTCACGATATAGTACATACAGATATTATTCAGCTATGATACAAGAAAATACATATCAAATTAAACCAAGCTACATAAAAATTTTTTAGCAGCTTGTATTAATTTTCACACATGAAAAATACTGTTTAGTAAATATTATCCACATAAACTAAATTAAAATAACTAGACTGTGGAGAAAGTTGAACTGTAATGATACAGGAATTGCTTTGTAATATATAAAAATAAACTTACAGAGAAAGCAGTAATACTAGAAGTGCTGTAAGAATGGTAAATATTGAAGAGTCAAATCCTTCGACTATCATTCTGACTTGAAGATTCAGTTGTATTTATATGAACCTGTCAGGAAGTAGTTTGACTATAGTTAGAGCACCAGTTACTAATCTAAGTTGGTGCGCATAAAACAATTAGAACACTGTGGTGAAATAGCAAAAGCCTTTATGTAGTACCAGAATGATTAAAATTCTATATATGCTCAAATATTATGACTTTTTTTATCGAAATTTGGCAAAGTTGCCACTTTCACTGCCACACCTGACAGCACATTATAAATGTCACCGACTCTATTTGCACAGTTTTTGACTAAACAGTTCTATAATGGATGCCTTCCAGCAATTTGGAATACACAAGTAGTTTAGCTTTACATAAATTTCCTTTCAGCAGTTTATGTGATGAATATATTATTCAAGTTCTTTTACCAAAAGAAAAAACTGTTGAGAAAATAATAATTTTTGAAATTTCATGCAGTGTTACATAATTCCTTACAGAAATTTATGAGAAAAAAATCAGATCACTGTTGAGATAGTTTGTTGAGAATTGAATGCTAACTGTTAAACTACGCTATTATATTTCAAGCTTTATTATTCTTTGTATTCTTCACATTAATTTTTGAGTTGTTACAAATTATTTTCAATGCATTTCAGAGAAACTTGGTTTTAACAACAATTATTTTTGGTCTTCAAATCTTTTGCACTTTTGGTTTCAAGTCAGGTCATTGAAATTTTCCCTGGTGCAGACACACTAGACATTTGCTTGTTTATAGAAAACATACATTCTTTTATTTTGCATATATTAGTAAGAATAAATCACCAGCTGTCAAATCTAAACCCATTTGTCAACTGGTGATTATTCATAAGTTTACCAAAAAATCCTTGGCCGTGGAATAACTAAGCATGAGTTTCTAGCTACATGTATGACATGGTTCAGGGATCGAAAAGCATTGGTTTCCAGTCTGTCTACATTTAGTAGCCCAGAGTGTTTAATGAGTGCACACGTACCTACGGAAACAGTTTTGCATTGTGAAATACTCTTCACTGGTACAATACACATGATAATAAATGGCCTATCAATGTGGAGTAAACCTTCAACCAGTTCAGCATCTCCATAAATAAAGGGAAGAGGTTAGTGTACATATTATATAGTATATACATATAAATTCTATGAACACCATAAAAACATATGAAAGGCAATTGATTTAAAATAGATAGTATATGGCACTTGGTAAGAATATAAAACTGCCTCAGCAAGAAGTCTTGTCGAATCCTCTTAATACTCAACTAGATCAGTTCACTCAGTGCTTTCTCTCTGCCTCTTTTTAAACTTCAACATGACAGGCTCAGCGGGCGACATGATAACAACTATAGGAATTCCCAAGTTAAGTTATATATTTGCATGTAATCTGAATTTCAACTGCATGATTCAGATATTAAACTGAAACAGTTCACTATTTTGATTTAAAATTTACACAATTAACATTTTTATAGTTACATTATATTTACTTGACTGCTAGGAAGTTATATACTAAGATTACTTTTTGAGGCTACCTTAAGGAGTTGTATAATAATGTAAACAGCAGAACTCTCAATTACCAAATACAGTTTAATACTCATTGGTTACAAATGATCTGATAATCTGTAGACTCTGTAATACCAGAGCTGTTGTGTAGTGAAAAGTGTACATCACACAGGTACTGTATGATCAGCTACTTTACCTTAACTCATACACATGTATAGCAGATTATAATATAAGAAATATATAATATAATCATATATTTAGGTCTGCGTGATGTAGTGTTGGTGAGTTTTCTAGCTTCCACATAGTAAAGTGTGCAACATTCCGGGCGGTTGAAAGATGAAACAACTTATAGCAGAAACAGATGTTGTTCTGATGCAAGAGAACTGACAAACTATAGCCAGAGATCTCACCTTTTTATAAGGACAAGTCTTTATTTCCCCCTTAATTTATTCAACCAGTTTAAATATTTAAATAGAACATACTTCTAGTTTTTATGCTGAAAAAGATTCTTTGAAACATAAGGCTTGCTATAATATGCTATGAACAGCATTACATGCAATTCAATTATATAATAATCATCTCTTAGTTCACTCAGGCTACCCCAGGCTTTGTGGTTAGGAACGCTTGGGTTTGTAGATTGCTTGCTGCTCGACCTGTTGCTATATACCTCATTTATGCTCGCTTGTATAAAGTAAAGTGACACAATATGACGTTAAATTTGCCCATAGTTCAATTCTCAACAAACTCAAACCACAACCTCTTCTTAATGAGATGTTTTACTCTCTCCCACTGACTTTATGCTGCCTCTCCAAATATTCAAATAGAAAACGGATTTTTATTTTTTTCAGCTGAAAAGGATTCATTTAGAAATAAAAAGCCTGCCATAATTTACTATATTAATCTGCACTACGATCCATTTACATATAATTTATCACAATAATATAAAATTATATATACTACGTATTATATTTATGAAAAAAGGAAAGAATTGAAACAGATATTATATATTTGTGGAATAAAAACTTGCCTTAAGATGAGTAAATTTTAAACTACGCTCCTGAAGTTTATTTTCTAACAGTCTCAAAAATTATATTAAGTAGATAATATTCTAAACAGATACGGCTTCTAATAAAAGCATAAAAATTACTTGCATATATCATAAAAATAAGATAACTCTAATTATGTTCAACACACATCTTTCTGATGGGAACTAACATATGCTGTTAGTGAGTTGATACAAAGTTTGTAACTTTGCTAGATACACTTCATTTGTGGAAAACATTCACTTCAGGTGGACGTTACACAGAAAAGATGTGGTGGTACATAGCTGTAAGTAAAATTTATATTTTTTGTAACACTCAAAATTTATTACTTCTTTTGTGTTTTGAAATTTCAAGTATTAGGCATATATAAATTTTGAATATTATCATAATAATATATGTTTTAGATTCTGCTGGTAGTCTGTGGACGGACAACTGCTGATAGGAATAATGAAACAAAGTAAGTGTAGACTACATGGTTATGTTGATATATACATATGAACTGTCTTTACACATAGTTTTATATGCAAGATATGTAATTATTATTGTTGCTATGGTTAAGTGCCTTAATTTACTCTCTATATAATTATATATTATATTATCAAATATTATGTATTCATTATAGAGCTGCTATTTGTGTCAACTAACTTAGAATTGATAAATATAAAAATATAGTTGAATTTTCCATAAAATATTTACTGAATAAATTGTGAAATAATTTTTTATATGCATTAAAGCTTTTTGGCTTATTTTACTTAATTTAGTACACACTGAAAATCTCTTGTTTTAGCTATTTTTTACAATTTAGCTGCTAATGAATATGGGTTTCCGCCCAAAACTAGTAAAATATATTCAGGACCCGAAACCTTGTTACAGTATTACTGGTTAATTTCAGTTGTACATACTTTAAAGACACTTTTAGATAAAAGACCGTAATGATCCGAGGTTGGCAGAGGCAAGACAACTCTTGAAAAGAATAGAAGAGCGTAAGCTGTATCAAAGAGTGGCACATGCTACATATAAAAGTATGAGTTTGTCTTTCAACATACATGTAGTTTACATTACGTAATACAACAACCCATATATATATATATATATATATATATATATATATATATATATATATATATATATATATATATATATATATATATATATATATATATATATATATATATATATATATATTTATATCTAAGAGCTACAGTGTATAACTTATATCATGTAATACAACTTAATACAATTCAATATTATAAGAAACCCTTTGAGTATCTGGAAAAGTTTGCTCGCCACTTCACTTCAAATATTTTATTCGCATAGTCGAAGCATAACAAATTATTTTAACCAAATAACTTGCAATCAAGTAAAATTAGTTTCGAATAGTTATTCACATCAGTGCTGGACTTTATTAACTAATTTTAGCAATTTATACCACAGAGCAGAAAAACTGTTTTTCATGGCTAGTTTGGAAGTCAGTTTTTGAAAATTCTTTCTTCCAGTATATCATATTTCTACTTGTATTTGACCCACATAGTCAGAGCTAAAAAATAACTGAAGCGATATTAAAATTTCTGAGCAAACCAAAAATAAAATTCCTCGATCAAAAACTCCAAACCATCAAAGCAGAGAAATTGTCTGCATATATGTATATATACAGATTAATTCAATACGCCCTAGGGCATTAAATGCATGATGACAGTTAAACTGTTAAAGTGCAGAGGTCTTGGTATACTTTTGCAGATCTAACCAAGTCACCTGGCATGGTATACGCTAGAAAGTGATTATAGAATTATAGAAGCCTGTCTTTAGACACTTGTATACAACCCGATAACATTGCGTTGTATCTAAACATGCTATATTCTTCATATTTCGTTTCTTTCTGCTGTAGAAGATGAATGCCAACCTTCAACCGCGAATCTTGAGGAAGAACTGGAAAACCGTATACCCGGAAAAAAGTTTAAACTTGTTTTTCGCCAACGAGATTTTGGCAAAAATAATGAAAATCCAGTAAAATTCATCAAGTAATTACTACAAACTATGCTCATAGTTTAATTTACTTTTTATTATAAATATATCTTAATCTTAAATCTTAAATCTTAATCACAACATTCAAATGAATCATTCAAGTTTTAAATTACATAAACTGGTTCAACTTTTAAAAAACGTTGTAGTTTCTTGTTTTTTATAGAAAAAAGTGTTTGTTTGTTAAAAACACATTTTCTTTTTTTTTACACAAAATGTTCTAACTAGTTTGACATTTTTTATTGTCATAAGCATGTACAGTGTAGAAAATCTATGTGCCATAACCAAGACAGTTTTATTTTTTGTTTTTTTTTGAATTGGTGAAAAAAGACTAAAATTTAAATTTTCTGTGTCTTTCATAATATTGTTCAACAAAAGTCATTTCAGCCGAGGTTTTCCGTTGGTCAAAATTTAATAGAATTACCTAAAATATTTAGCAAAAAAAAATAATAGAACTAAAATTGTTAAAAAGTAGAGTTTGGTTGAATCAGACTGTACCTAATGAGTAGAGTGTAAACTTTAGACTGTTCATTGTTTATACACATTTAACTAAAAATTAAACCACAGACAAAAAATTTATTTTAACTTTTTTGGAAAATAACTTTGAGTAAAATGATTTCATTTGAAATGTTGTTTTACAAATGATTGAAAACATATTTTCTTTGAAGCATAATTTCACACTTGCTATGCAGATTTTACTCCAAGAGAGAACCTGACGGAGTCCAACCTTGGAAGGACAACTCTTTGGTATTTCCCAATGACTTTATGGGTGAGGTCTGGCTGGTTTTTTTACAACATAGTTTAATAATTTGCTTATACTTATGTCTTCTAATAACTGCCTTCATTCAACATCTAATGGCATATGTTACTACCGTAACTTGAGGTCATGCTATCTTTTTCTATCACATAGCAGCGAGCCACATTTTGAGTAAGTTTTAATACTGGAAACATGTTCGTGTTATAACTATGTTATTATATCTTGATATATTTATTTTACACCCAAATTCTTCATCAGATTATGTAGTATTATGCTTGTTAGCATGCATATGTTTCTTTAAAGCACATAGTAAATAGTTCAGAGATACATAGTATACACACATTGCTAATTTTCAACAACATAATTGTGTTATGAGACATGTACTCATATATTTTATCTAGATGAAAATTAGAGTTTGAAGTACTCATCAGTGAAGAATTAAAACAGCTTTAGTGCTTCCTTGACTGAGAAACATCCATAAAAACTGTTTTTCCTCATCTACTATACTAAATCTTATATGCTTGGTCATGTGACCTCTTGACCTATATTATATTATACCTTGGTCATGTGACCTATATAGAAATTTTTTTATCAAGTTCCCACTATATTTGTCTGCTACTAAAATCAACTCATTAGGAAAAGAATAGCCAGCTGTAGCTGTTAGCAATTTTTCATTATGAACTACTATTTTAGACTGTCTCTGCCTACTGCATCTCTGGAGTCGTAGACAGTGAAGTGTTTGATGAGGCTGAAAGAATATTCAGAGAGCATGAGCTAAAAGTATCAAACCTTCATGATTGAACTAAAAAGTAGCACAGCCATTCTGCATAGAAAACCTTTTTACCAAGCACTACATTTTATCTTTGGATTGTAATTTCTGATGCTTTTCCAAGTGTATTAGCTTCTAAATTGGTTTATTTTATGATGTCATGCTTTATGAAACTGCTTGGAAAAATATTTTTATACTATATAAGTAGACTACGGGTAAATCTAAAGGAGCATTTCATTACTTTAACTGACGACAGGTTTTGGCAATTTGCTTTTGCAATTAACAGTAGATTAAAGCGTACTTTAGCTTTTCTTGTTGTGAAAAATCTTTATAACTGTTACTTGTAAAATATTTGGTTTGCAGCAGCATTTGATCAAAAACTATATACATACAGGGAAACTACTTATATACAACTCTTTTCTTATATTTGCAATATCTTTTATGCTTTAAATATTTCTGTGAAAAATAAAATAGTTTGGTCTATGAAATTGGCATGCGTTTATAAATGTAGGAATGTAGATTTGTGCTTGGCCTGGTTTTAAAATTTGGATGTTTATAGCTGTGAAAACTGATTGTTTTATTTCAATAGAACTAAGACTATTTAACAATAAAACTACATCTCTTTAATTTACATTTGGTTTATTGTGTGTTATAATTTTCCACAAGTTTCTATATACATATACATATGCATATGCACAAGCGCGCATGCAGAAAATACAAGTGTGTCATAAGAACACCACTTGATGTCAACCAACATCAGTGTTTATTGTGCGTCCATGTGTGTGTGTGTGTGTGTGTGTGTGTGTGTGTGTGTGTGTGTGCGTGCGTGCGTGCGTGCGTGCGTGCGTGCGTGCGTGCGTGCGTGCGTGCGTGCGTGCGTGCGTGCGTGCGTGCGTGTGTGTGTGTGTGTGTGTGTGTGTGTGTGTGTGTGTGTGAGAATAGATAAAGTAAGGTCTGAGTAAAGTAGTATTATGAAATACACAACCAAGTACCAGTATTAAGGAAAGAAGATATTATGGTGTACACAGTAAAGTTTCACTCTACAGAAACCTTTCACTCTACCTGTAAACAGCCCACTGTTTAACTATTTCTTTTTAAGTTCTCTCTACTTACTATTCAGAGTTTCACAATAATTATGTATACAGATATGCTAGATTATATTAATTATACTGAATAAAACTGCCCTGTCAGTTGGTACAAAAAAAGCTTACAGCCTGCACATGCTTATGTATTACTATTATTCACTTTTACAAACACAATTTATTGTTATTGTATATTTTGAGACAATGTAGGAGATGCACTTTTTTTTGTTTATTCGATTCACAAGTTTGGTCAACTTTATTGGCTAGTAGACCTGCGTACACATGCACATAGCATTCTGTGATCAAAGCAGTAATACGTAAGTTCTCTGCTACTAAACATGATATAGATTCACTTTTTTCATCACCTCTATTGTATTTTTTTCTACAGTGACCCAACCAAGTATATGAATGTATTGTGCTAGTGGCTAATTTATACCAAGTTTATTCACCTTTTATATTTTTTAATTAATTGAGTCAAAAAAATTACCGTATCAGAGTTTTAAGCATTCAAATCTCACCTCTATTACTCTTAGTATGTGTTATGGTGAATATATTGAAATCAACTCTCAAGACTGACAAACAAGAAACAGCTAGTAATTCATATAATAATTCAGTTAAATATTAAATAAATAATGCACGTAAGCTTTTCTTGTAAACTGGGTTGAATTTATTTTGATTTTCTCATTCTGAAAATTAAAAGAAAATATAGTAATTTTCTTAAAAAAATGCATTTATTAAACTACAGCAGCTAAAATATAATTCTAAGTGCATATGTAGAGTAGCGAAGAAGGAATTTCATATGAACAACTACTTCCATATTAAAATAAACAAACTATTAAAACATTAAGGTCAACTATATTCTGTTGTGTTCTTGTTATTTATGTTAAACAAGAGTAAACAGTAAGATTAAGCACGTATAAGTAAGATTGGCTGTAGAGTAGAATGGATGACTGTATTGTATTGAAGCTAACAAGTAACTGACATAAAAATACATGTAGGTAAACAGTGACAGAATAACAACTGGCTTGTATATTGATATGGCAAAAACTGTATATAATGAGTTTAAACAAATAGACATTAGAATAAAAAGTAACCGAGCACATAAAATGTGGTATGTCATAATATGCATCTATGTGGTGTATTGACAAGGCTAGTTCAATACATAGCACTCCTCCCTCACAAATTTAGACTTAAGAGTTATGGCTTGTACCAATCTGGCTGTCTGCGCTCTCTGGTTGGATAGCGCCTCTCATGAGGATGGACAATATTATTATCAGCTTGGGGTGTGTTGGGTACCACTGATTTGTTCATATTTGTAGATGGCAGGCGAATTTGAAGCTGATTAGCATGCCTCTTCCAGTTGCCACTGTCTGTTTGTACTATGTAGATAGCATTTCCTTGTTTTGATATAATAGTTCCTGGGATCCACTTTGGACCAGCACTGTAGTTACGAGCGTACACTAGTGAGTCAATAGTGAACTGTGTTGTCTGTGGCTTGTCATGTTTAGGGTATTTGTGATTAGTAGGTTGGAGAAGGGATAGTAAGCCCCTGGGCTGGCGGCCATGCAGGACTTCTGCAGGTGTTTTCCATTCCAAAGCAGGATGTGGAATGGTTCTGTATGATGCTAATGTAAGTCTGATACTCTCGTCTAGAGATGCTCCTCCCTCACAATTCTTGTCCACAGAGCTTTTAAAAGTTCTGACAAATCGTTCAGCTTCACCATTTGAAGGTGGGTGGTATGGAGGTGACAAGACATGGTTGATGTGGAAACTGTTGCAGAAATTAGTAAATTCCTGGCTGGAAAACTGTGGGCCATTATCTGTAACTATAGTAGCAGGTACACCTTCTATAGCAAAGATATCCTTTAATACTTGTAATGTTTGGCGAGAAGTTGTCTGCCCTATTTCCATGCGTCCAATATATGGAAATTTTGAACAAGCATCAATGCAGATAAGCCACATTTTTCCTCTAAAAGGTCCAGCAAAATCTAGATGTATGCGTTCCCATGGCTTGTCTGTCTTGGGCCAGCTTTGAAACTTCTGGTCTGGAGCAGCTGCTGACTCCTGGCATACTTCGCAAGATTTTATGGCTAGCTCAATATCCGTGTTGATGGTGCTCCACCACACATAGCGGCGAGCTAGTTGCTTTACCTTGACTACACCCCAGTGTGAAGAATGAAGTGTGTCTAGTATTCTGCATTGAAGTGAACGAGGTATAACTACACGACTTGTTTGTTCGCGTATCAACAACAATACACCTTGTTCAAGTTGCAGGGAGTCACGGTGAATCCAGAAAGTGCCCAGTTCTTTGTCATCTGGTTTTGTGACTGGCCAACCTTGCTGAATCCATGTTATGACACGTTGAAGGTGTTGATCTTTGACAGTTTCCTGTCTGACCTCATTGTATCCAGCAACAGGTGATGTAAATATTTGCTCTTGTATTGCATGGGATATCTCCTTGTTGTCCTGCTGCTCGATCCGGTCAAAATTGCTATCAGGACCGAATGGTAACCTCGAAAGACAATCAGCATTCCCATGTTGGGAGGTCTTCCTGTACCTGATAGTAAACTGGAAACCCATCAGAGTGAGAGCCCAGCGTTGTAAACGCTGTGCTGTTAAAGTTGGAATATTTTTGCCTGGTGCAAAAATAGTAGTGAGAGGCTCATGATCTGTGACTAGTGTAAAATGTCGTCCATATAGGAATTGTCTGAACTTGGTCACACCATATATAATAGAGAGAGCTTCACGTTCAATCTGAGAGTAGTTCTTTTGAGTGTTAGTCAATGTTTTTGAAGCGTAAGCCACTGGAACTTCTCCCTGATCAGTATCCTGCGAGAGAACAACTCCTAATCCATAGGATGACGCATCGGCTGCAAGAATTAGAGGTTTTGTCTCATCATAGTGTGTCAGGCTAGTAGCATTGATAATGCTATTCTTTAGCTGGGTAAAGGCTTGTTCACATTCATTTGACCATGTGAATGTGGTATCATTCTTGAGGAGCTTGTACAGTGGAGCTGCTTTATCCGCAAGATTAGAGATGAAGCGCCCATAGTAGTTAACCTTTCCTAGAAATGCTTGCAGTTGGTGCAAGTCCTGTGGTCGAGGTAATTGAGAGAGAGCTGCCATGGAAGCAGCTGTTGGTCGTTTGCCATCCTTGTCGATGGTGTGACCCAGATACTCAACAGAGTGCTTGAAGAATTCACACTTGTCTAATCGTATTCGAAAACCATGCTCTTGAAGTGTTGAAAGCAGGTTTGTCAGATTAGTCCAGTGTTCTTCCTCCGTTTTACCAGTAATGATTAAATCATCAAGGTATGCAGCAACTCCTGGTAATTTTTGAGTCAAGGTATCCATACACCGTTGAAACTGAGCTGGACCAGGGGCAATTCCAAAACACATTCTATTATATTGGTATAATCCGAATGGAGTGTTTATCACACACAGCTGTTTGGCATCATCTTCTAGCTCAAGTTGTAGGTAAGCATCAGCCAAGTCAAGTTTGGTGAAGAATTTACCTCCTCTAAGCCTGTTCATTAAATCATCCAGTTTTGGTAGTGAATGCTGATCTATGGAGATGCACTGATTGAGTCGCTTGAAATCTCCACAGATGCGGACTTTGCCAGACGATTTGGTAACCACTACTATAGGAGCGGCCCAGTTACTGAAGTTAATACGTTGTATGACACCTTCAGCTTCAAGCCTGTTTAATTCAGCCCTAGTGGCCTCATGTTGAGAATAGGGGATTTCTCTAGGTTTAGAAAAACAAGGTTTCTGTTCTGATTTGAGGTAAATTGGTACTTTGAATGTTTTACAATGTCCTATTCCAGGTTTGAAAACATCGGGATATTTTGTTGTGAGAACTTTGACCTTGGTATCAACATTGTGTACTGCGTTAGTAACCTCGGTGTCACTGTCTACAGCAGATAGACCCTGTTGTGATAGTCCAAAACTGTCACTCCAGTCTACACCTAGTAAGTTGACACCTTCATCTGAGTCTACTATTAATAATCGAAGATTGTTTTTTGTAGTCTGACCAATGGTTACTGTTACATAGCATTCACCACGTACCTGCATAGCGGTATTTCCATATGAATGAAGGGTCGTGGCTGTCTGTTGATATGGTGGAGAGCCTAGGGCTTTGTAGCCTTTGTTTCCTACCATAGAACAAGTAGCGCCTGTGTCCCACTGAAATTGTGTTTGTTTGTTGTTCACAGTAGTGTTAATCCATATTTGTTTCCCCTTGCGTTCATATATATTGTAAACACTACTTGAAGATTCTTCTACGAAGTGAGAGTTGTTCCCACTTGATTTTGATGAAGTTTTGCAGACGCTAGAAATATGTCCTGTTTTGTTGCACAGCTTACATTGTTTGTTACGGTGAGGACATTGTTTACGATCGTGGCTAATGTAGCATTGTGGACACGATTTCAACTTGGAAGGCTGTGTTGGCATAGCAGTCTGGTTTTCAGACTTGTGAAATTGTGGTCTCTTGCCCTGACTACCTTTGTTTTGACGTTTGTATGTTGAGGACATTTGATTTGTGGTAACAGGTGTAGAGATCTCACCCTTTAAAACTTTATCAGTTTCTGCTGTTTGAATGTATGTAGCTGCCTTCTTTAACACATTTTCCAGTGTAGGATCTGGATCCAATAAGCATTGTCTACGTACATCAGCATGTGGAGTTTCTTTAATAATTATGTCACGAATTTGATCATCAACATAACTTTCACCACAGTCTTCCTTTTTACAGGTAAAATTGCAGTTACGAGCTAAACCCCGTAAATCAGCTGCCCAATCTGAGTATGACTGGTTAGGTTTCATTTTACAGTTATAAAACTGATATCTAGCTGCTTGCACATGTTTTGTTTCAATAAAATGTGTGCTAAGCTTACCTGCTAGATTATCGAACGACATGGTAGTTATGTCCTCCGAGCCATACAGTTTTGTCAGCAATTCATAACATTCTGAGCCAATCCATGAAAGTAAGCAAGCTCGTTTTTGTTCACCGTCACTTACGTTGTAAACGGTAAAATGCTGATTGAGCCGCTGTAAATACTGAGTCCATGATTCCTTGTCTCTGTTATAAGAGTCGAATCTAGGCACAGTTACAGATTTATTTTGTGCAGGTTCACCAGGCTTTACAGCTGTAGTAAATTGTCCCAGTATTTGAGCGAATTGCTCCATCTGCTGCTGCTGTTGTTGCTGCATTGTTGTTACAAGTTGTTTTATAACTTCCTCCATTTCAAAATGATATGGTTGTATCTATCCCACTTCTGACACCAGTTGTTGTGTTCTTGTTATTTATGTTAAACAAGAGTAAACAGTAAGATTAAGCACGTATAAGTAAGATTGGCTGTAGAGTAGAATGGATGACTGTATTGTATTGAAGCTAACAAGTAACTGACATAAAAATACATGTAGGTAAACAGTGACAGAATAACAACTGGCTTGTATATTGATATGGCAAAAACTGTATATAATGAGTTTAAACAAATAGACATTAGAATAAAAAGTAACCGAGCACATAAAATGTGGTATGTCATAATATGCATCTATGTGGTGTATTGACAAGGCTAGTTCAATACATAGCATATTCTATGTTCAAATTGCTGCTATGACCTAATAAGCTGACAAACTCAATCTTACCTGTGCTAAGATGGTAAAGTGGTAACTTTGAAACAACTTTATAGATAAGACAGCAAGGAAGTTACTGCATCAACAGAGATGGTGGCTGATCAGTTTTATACCAATTCAGTAGCAGAGGGAGATTCAGTTCATTAACTGTTTAGCAGTTTGTATTGGGTGTAGCTGGAGGTTACAATGTTCTTATAGTTTAAGGTATACGATTGGTTGATGTTAGCAGACGACAAACTCCAATGAATGCTTGCATGGTTGATTAATACAACATTTGCTTTATAAATTCACATTTCATTTTTATAAACTATAGAAAATTATCACACAATAGAACATTCAAAAAACAAAGTGTGAGGCACAGGATTATAGCTTTTTGTCCAAACAGCTTTAATTATATTCTTAGTACAAGGAGTTGTCTGCCTGGGAAAAAAAACAATCAGACTTCAAAGCAAAATGTTAAATAAAAAATTGTAAACACAAACTAAGCAAAATCTTCATAAAATATAAATATAACAGTAAGCCTTGTTGACAAAAAGAATTTTGTTGGAAAAGTTTTGCACAAATTTCTTTCAAGAACAATTCAAGCATAGAAGAGATTGCAATTAAGCAAAAAACTAATTGTATAAAAGTTTAAAGCCCACTAATTTTTGTTTTTGATAAAATACTATTACAATCAGATAAACTAACAACAAGAAAAAATAAAACAAACTTTAAACAACTCAAGCAAGTTTATACTCAGCACCATCTCTGTGAGAAAACCCTTGGTGGAAGAGGTTGTTGATAAATCGGGCTAAGGACTTAACAAAAGTTAACCAACTTCTAACTTTAAAAGTGGTTTTTGAATAAACTAAAAAAAAATCCTCAAAAGTCACCTACTCAAATAGTCTTATATCAAAAAATATTTTCCTCTAAAAACAGAAAAGACCCTCATACAAAATTGTATTACAAAAAAATTAACTTGTCATGTGGAAACTGAAGCAAATTCAGAAAAGCATCAAAAGCAAACAAAGTAATGTCTATAACTATCTCATCAACACCCCACAATGCACCTAGCTGTGCTCTTCTTTAATTCAACCATGAAGGTTCGATATTTTTAGCCCGTGTTCTATATAAATATTCTTTCAGCCTCATCAAACATATCACTGTTCACAACTCCAGAGATGCAGTAGGCAGAGACTGTCTAAAATAGTACTTTATAATGACAAACTACTGACAGCTTCAATACAGATTTGTTGCACATAAAGACAAGGAAATCACACAAGAAAGCTTCTCTCTGTATGTGATGCCCATGACATTTGTTAAAACAGCTGTCTGTTTACCATACTAATTCAGTTCTCAAGCTCCGAGTAGATATTTGCATGACTATAATGGACCAAGAGGTCACATGACCAAGCATGGAATGTATGGGTCAAGAAGTCACATGACTAATCTATAAAATACAGGTCAGGAGGTGACATGACCAAGTGTATAGTATATAGTTGTATATGAGGAATAAAAGTTTTATGGATGTTTCCTATCAATGAAAAATCAAGGCTGGTTGACTTCTTTGCAAATGAGTACTTCAAACTCTAATTTTTATCTAGATAAAATATATGAGTACATGTCTCATAAAAGTGTCAAATTGTTGAAAATTAGCAGTGTGTGTATAATGTGTATCTCAGAACTATATTTAATGTGTGCCATAATGAAGCATATGCAGAATGCTAAAAAGGATAAAATATAGTATTGTATAGGCTGATTAAAATTTGAGTGCAAAATAAATTAATGAATCAGGAGATAGAAACACAAATAATTATGCTTCCAGAATTCCATCTATAAGTAAAATGTAGCTTTCAGCTATTATGTTATACATTAATAGCAAAAATATAAAAAAACTAATAACTTCAAATTAAATTAACAAGTAAATGCCTAAAAACTTTCTTATTTGACAAGTTTGCTGTAGAAAATTGCTGGTGTCAGCTGCTGTTATGATGAATATTTCATTATAGTCTTTCTGCTGTTATTGTATTTTGTCTATCAAATCTATGAGTTCTTCAGAGTAAAACTGCTCTCCATATTAGAAAAAAGTTGTTAACTTCATAGCTTTAGTAGCTTATAATTTTTGCTAAGAATTTGACTTCAACAGCTTCAGGTAACATCTCCTTAAGTTTTTTATCTAGAAATTTGACAGTCAAAAAAGTTTTTTACTTGCATGAGGGGAAGTTTAGAACAGCAGACAAGTAAAAAGGAATTATTATTTTCTGCCAAGATTAAGTTTCATTAGTACAAGCAGAACCTGAATGTTGTGTACCTTATAGTAGTGATTGAGGTGCAATCAATATTTTAACCTTGAAGTACCTTGGGTTGGATATAATTGCAGACCACATATATACGTCATAGAATACCTTAAAAATATAAGGGCAGCTGACTATATTATTGTATAATCAATATTCTAACTCCTACGTAATATAGTAAGCATGCTATTTAAAAATGCATGTTATCCCTGCAATTATAATGGTATATGTAGATTATATAGAAGTGGTAATGAATGAGGAAATGCATTATCCATAGAGAGTAACACAGCTAGCTAGTGGTAGTGTTTACGTTGTTTGTCTCTAAATACATTTATCTCTGCTCTTTTTTTTAATCTGGAGAAGATTTTGAGAAGGATATAGGGCAATCTGACTGGCAAGTTCACTCACTGTTTAACATTATAATTCATAAACAGACTCTGAAATACAAACACTGGTTCATTAGTAAATTTGGCAGCATCAACACCTCAAATATGAGTTTTTATATTTGAATGTTTTCAGGAAACTGTCAATATGCTATCTTTTGTAAAGAGTGGGTAAAGCTTAGTTTACATTCTAGCTGTGTAATGACTTTGTAAAATAACTTTGGGGCAGTATCTTATAATCTATTAAATGTCTAACAATTCATGTATATTAGGTTGTTCAAATAGAGCTGTGAAACTGATTGGCATAAATTTGTAAAATGTTAATGTTTAACCTTTGGCAGTTGTCATGCTCTTTGGAAAAGCTATTATATACCTTTTGTTACAATATTCTAATTGTTTTATAAAACCTACTTCTGCATTATTATCGTTAAATAAAAGGAATTTAAACAAAAAATAGAATACCTAATGCTATTCATATTTTCTGTTAAGCAGTGTTTGTTTACTATATAACGCATTGCAGCCTGATTTTTAACCCCCAATAAACTTTTTTTGTAGCAAAAGCCATGTTTAGCTTTTCAAACTGATTTTCGCCAAGCGTTTTATCATATTACACAATGTATTAAGTATGCTGAGTCTAATGGTTATGTTTGTAACTGTAAATGTGGTTAATTAAACATTACATTACATCACAATAACAAAGATATTTCAAGCTTTTATAAAGTTTACGAAAATTGAATTTAGTCATAAATATGACACATTTTCCAGGATGCGGGACTGCTTAGAGGAAACAGTGTTCTAAAAGATTGTCATGAGAATGGATAGTAGAACAAGCACCAGTACTGCCACAAAAAGGGTATTTTACTCTTAATACTTTTGTGGTTTTTTTATAGGTACTTATAAATAGAATGCTTTCATAAAACTGAACTTCATAAAGATAATACCAGATTATATGAATGTATATATTTTAAGTCTTGTAACTGTAGCTTTATATTTACAGAATAATCAGAAAACTCTCCTTCAAAGCAAACTGTTCAAGGATCCGATACACGACTACATTGAAGTTCACGGAGCAGCTCGTCTCATCATAGACACTCCTCAGTTCCAAAGACTTCGTCATATCAAGCAGGTTTGACAGTGTATCTACCCACAGCATAACAAAGTTACTACAGTTAAACGTTGCAGAATTTGTAGTTATTTTTGCAGGAGCTCTGTTTGATAGCTTTGAGAAAACTATTGTGTGATGAAAACTTTTTACTGACAGTTTTTGTTCAATGAGGCAGTGTAGCTCAATTTTCCTCTTGTTAAAGATGCAGGCGACTTAAGCTTTATTGTCTAAATAATTGTTACAGTCAGAGTTTGAATTTGAGTTTTGTGAGAAATATACTGCTGGCAATAGACAAGAAGTAAAGCTGTGGCCTGCTTCTGTGTTTTCCATCCATTCACCCTTCATTAAGTGAATCACAATATACATAGGTATCCGTGCCAAACAGCATCCGTGCTGACACAGTAACAATTATTGGCTGACACAGCTACCATGAATAAAAATATTCATATCTGAATCAAATTTATGCTAAGCAAGTCATCAGTAACTAAATTTTGTATATGCATGGTTGAAAGATTTTGTATAGGAGTAATTCTGATGAAAGGAACAAAAATGATAAGGATTTTGCTGTTCTCAAATGCCATGAGATTAGTGCTGCAGTACTCTACTATGTCAGCTGATGATATCACGACACTTGCTATGCTATTTATAACTGTTTAGTCGAATGGAGATGAGTCAGTCAGTTGGAAATGCTTTTGAGGAAATAATTTTTCACTTGCAATACCAAAGTATATAATAATGCAGCTATCTCACATCCTGCTGTATAATACCTCCATTTATTCTAAAACATATCACAGATGAGATCAGATGCCAGTTACCATGATGTCAAATGAACTTTCCTTTTCCTTTTGAAATAGTTTTAATGTTTGTCAGCCCAACATAACATATATATATATATATATATATATATATATATATATATATATATAAATATATATATATATATATATATATATAAATATAATATATATATATATATATATATATATATATATATATATATATATATATATATATATATATATATATATATATATATATATATATATATATATATATATATATATATATATATATATATATATATATATATATATATATATATATATATATATCTTTACGAGCTAGTAATTTGATTATAAATAGGTATACGAGAAACATTGTTATTTATTACTTTATTAGGTAAAGTAATTACACTAAAATAGATAAAGATATTTCGGGTACCACTGTACCCATCTTCAGAGTAGCAATGAATGAAATTCAAAAATTATTATGTTACGTTAGACGTTATGCATGACACAAAGAATAGAGAGTGGCAGTTACTGTAAATTATTGTAATTACTTTACCTAATAAAGTAATAAATAACAATGTTTTTCAAATACCTATATATATATATATATATATATATATATATATATATATATATATATATATATATATATATATATATATATATATATATATATATATATATATATATATATATATATATATATATATATATATGTATGTATATATGTATATACTTTTCAGATGACTAAAATTTAGAATGTAAGTTTGATGATCACAATTTTAAAAGCCTTTGAGTATAAACTTCCATAGCTAAGAGAGTTGCATAAAAAAATATTTACTTTGGATTTTATAAGATGTAAAACAAACACTTGGTGATTTACTAATGACAATTTTAATTCGGTCAAACAATTTTAATTTTTTAGAAGAAAGTAAGCAAAAGGATCAGAGAAAATAAAAAGTCTTTATTCTTCTTTTAGGCAAATTAATTATTTGAAAAATAAACACATTTCTAAGCTTTAACATAAAGCACTTGAACGTAATTTTTTTTTAAAGTTTTAGATAGGGATTCAAAGGTGCTAAATAAAGTATATGACTTTTAGCTGAACCATTAATTTGATCATTTATTTGAAGGTGATCACTGTAATACTGGCCTAACTTATCAGGTTCCCACTAGAATCTTAAGTCCTCAGCTGTCCACAAACTTTTTGCACGCACCATAGCTAAATGTCATAACTCCAATACCAGTTAACCCCTAGTTTTACAACCATGAGATAACTAATATTTTTCAGTATTGCAGTAAACATTTTTAAAAAAGTAAATCTAAACATTATTTATGACTGGCGTTCGTTCATCTCGCGTAGCCCTATGTTTACAAAGTTGTTCATTTATTTAGTTGTCTACTGTACACTATGTGTACCCTGGAGCTAATGGCACAAGGTTTGATCATAGCCTGGGAGTGTATCATCTAGCAGGTAAACTCGTACGATGTCTAAAAAACAAGCAACCTGAACTAGGACTAACAGAAGTAGACTGTCTTTGTGTGGAGGTAAGAAACGACCATGACACTTAAACCCATATCCTTTAACTCTAACTATAATAATTAAATAAGCTGCTTATGTGCTTTATATAGTCTGAGAGCTTGACACACCTTGAAGATCTTGTTAGGCCTCACAGGTTTGCTAATATTACGATGATACAAAAAACTGTTTTTCTTCTTCTGTCTGTAGCTCTCTAAACACAAATCATTTGGGTAAATTTTTTTTAAATACCTGCATCTGAGGGCATTCAATCAATTAAAAAAGAGTATTTTTATTTATGATAAAGTTCTTTAATGTAATATGTAATTACTAATAATGATTGCCTTTTGCTTGAAAACCTATCCATTTTTAATACTAAATAGTGAGTTTGACTTTTTATATTATGTTATTTCATTTATAAGGTAAATAAATAAAGTCATATATTCATAGATATATTATTATGATACAGGTTATAAATAATTATTAAATATAGTCTTTCAATATACATGTTTGATCATATAAAGTTCCAGTCATATGATACTGTTATACTTCCAGTTGGCAGGACTTTGCCATGATTTAGGCCATGGCCCTTTTTCTCATATCTTTGATCAGCAAATTCTCCCAAGGCTAAAGGTCAACCACTCTCACGAGACTCTCTCTGTAAAAATGCTGGACTACATGTACTCTATGAATAACAACCAACTTAAGCAGGGGTTGCAAGCATGGAACATAACAGAACAAGATTGGGAGTTCATAAAATCTCTCATCGTTTGTGAACCATGTGAGGTAAAAGTCACTAACCAATAAAAATGTTCATCTCGTCCATTAATAAACTATGGTAAGAATTTGTGAATTGATTTTAGCTTTGAACCTGTTTAGTTATCATCAAAACCACAAATGCAGTCAATTGACTATAAAAAGCAACAAGAACTGTGCTATAATAGCTTTTAACTATATTAGTATAATATAGGGCTGCTAAAAATTGTTTTTTTTAATGGCAACAAATTAAATATTATACTAAAGAACTTTATAAATAGTGAAATACAATTTTAATTGATTGAATGCCTTCAAAGGCTAGTATTTAAAGGTTTTTTACCCAATGATTTGTTTTTAGAGAGCAACAGGCAGGGGAAGAAGCAAACTCTTTCTGTACGACATTGTGGCTAATAAAGAAAGTGGAAACGATGTTGACAAATGGGACTATTTGCTACGAGACTCCCACTACCTTGGTAAGTATAGTACTACATGTGCCAGGATGGTAAGTATAGTATTACATGTGATAGGATGGTAAGTACACTACATGTGATAGGATGGTAAGTATACTACATGTGATAGGGTGGAAAGTATAGTACATGTGCAAGGATGGTAAGTATAGTACCACATGTGCTAAGATAGTAAGTACACTACATGTGATAGGATGGTAAGTATACTACATGTGCTAGGATGGTAAGTATAGTACTACATGTGATAGGATGGTAAGTATACTACATGTGCTAGAATGGTAAGTATAGTACCACATGTGCTAAGATGGTAAGTACACTACATGTGATAGGATGGTAAGTATACTACATGTGCTAGGATGGTGATTATAGGGCTATCAGAGCAGTAATTTCAAAAACAAGAAATATCGGTGTACTTTCTACCATAAAAACTTTGACATAGTTGGGGCTTTTTCTCTATCAACACCACAAACTTTTAGCATTGGGCACACTTTTGACAATATAAGTTAGATTTTGTACGTATGGTTTTTTTTACTAAAAAGTTGACTCATTTTTGAATGTGATAGTTGTATGCTTTCATATCATCTATCTATGTTTTGGTTTTTCTCTGTTGTTCTTGCCTTTAACACTGATGTTATTGGCTTTACAACTTTTTCTTTCCAGCATACTTGCTCCTGTCATTACAGCTTTTTCTTCTTTACCAACAAGTCTACTCTGCTTATCTCGGTAATGTCTCAAACTGTCTAATTACTTTTATGCTAAGATCTCTTTCTTAAGCAGTACTACATATATATTAAGTTTCAGCTGCTTTCTGTAAATCTACAAGTAGCAATTGTGAGCTTTTATCAAACTTTTTGAATCTTTTTGAATTTTTGTATTTGTCAGGTTTAAAGCATAGTTTTGACTATGAACGAATCCTGCACTACGCACGAGTTATCAAAGATGATAAAGGTAGGCCACATATCTGTGTGAGGGACAAGATGGTAGACACAATATATCAACTCTACTATACAAGATACAGTCTGCATAAACATGGTACATGACTTTTATTTGCTTTACCTAGACACCAGAACTTCTATTTGACCAGCAGATCTTTAAACAATAGTCACAGCTATACTAACTTATAAATATCACCTTATAGTTAAACATCTCTGAATCCTTAGCATGAGTTAATATTTCAACATAATATACTCACCGAAGCTCTTATTAAATGAATAATCAATACTAAGAGATGAGTAGCCTACATTCAGGAATTTGCATCAGTTTTTATTTTGTATTTATGAGCATTTCAATTGACGTTGTGTACTGGAAGCAATGAAGTCTAATTTAGGCGGTTTCATTCTAAAGCTCATTCTCAACTTCTCATGAAACATTTGTCTTAACTTAAAGTAAATTTAGTAAAAAGATCTGATTAGCACTGATTAAATAGTCAATTGGGTATTCCATGGCCATGCCACCAGAAAAAGAACTTCTTACTAGTCTAAAGTTAAAGAAGAAAAGTTTAAAAAAGTTAAACTATTCTACTAAAAGTTAGTTCAATTATCCCAATAGACTAAATAGAAGATTAACTAACCCAGTAAATAGAAGTTAAGTCTAAGCGTTGCACATTTTATAATGCTAGCACATCTAGTTCAATAATTGTGTTATAAGCAATTAACTACCTTCACAGGTTTTGCTTCCCATTTATAACTTACCCCTTAGACACACTTTGCTGCACTGTGGGCCGTAACGTAATATGTCAGTTATTTATACCCAATGAATTGACGCGAACGTTTTCCTGTCTAAAAAGAGTTTGCCGCAATTATTTTTAATCAATCAATGCTTGATTTTGACGTACTGTAACGTTGTACAGAAAGCTCGGACATTTGTAAAAACGGCTGAAATTTTATGTTATGGTCTACAGTGCGGCAAAGTGTGTCTAGGGAATATTTATTACATATATGACACAAAGCTAGCTAATGCTTGTCTCCATGAAATAAGGTTTACAGTCATTTCGATGAGTAAGAAATCCCAAACAAAATTTATAAAGCCTTTCACCGTAAACCCTTTTCTCATTCAGAAAGTTTTTAGCTTTTAACACAAGTTTATTGTTAAACTGCTAACACAAGGCTGGATGCAAACTCAATCATTAAAGGAAACTGAATATCTAACACAGTGTACTATTTTAGCCTATCAGCATCCTGTAGCCTTAGGAGTTGCTTTGATGGTTGAGGATGCTATAGTAAAGGCATCAACATCATTGAAGATTTGTGGCAAGAGTATAGTAGAGTGCTTGGATGACATGGAGACCTACACTAATCTCCATGATGGAATATTCTACATGGTAATTATTACTAAATTAAATTTCTTAGCTTCATTTTTAGTTATTTGAGTTTTATTGCTTTGTTTACAATAAAAACATAAGTTTTGTTAAAATTATGCGCAACATTTAATTAAGTTGGTAACAGTTGTTTGCAAATTGCATATTTATGTTGTAACTGTTATAGTTTTCACAAATAACAAGTTTATACAAATGGGTCCTATAATTATATATACACAGTACAGTATTAGTATTACACACAGTGCAGTATTAGTATGCACAGCATGCAGCATTACATCATGTTATGATATGCATGGTTACTTTCTGATGCATGTGCTATAAATACATATTTAGATAAAAGACGGTAATGATCTGAGGTTGGAAGAGGCAAGACAACTCTTGAAAAGGATAGAAGAGCGTAAGCTGTATCAAAGGGTTGCACATGCTACATATAAAAGTACGAGTTTGTCTTTTAACATAGATGTAATTTATATTGGGTGTAATACAATGTATCTAAAAGCTAAAATGCATAGTTTATCTCTTGTAATACAATAATACAATTCAATATAAAATCCTTTTTCAGTGACTTGTGAAATTTGCTCATCACTTAATCATTTCAATTACTTTATTAGGCAGCTCACAAACAAGAAAATTGATTTTTAAATTGCTGCTCACATCAGTGCTGGGTTTGATTAACTAGAAGTTTGACAATTACTATAGTGTGGATGAAGCTGTATGCTATAATGACGATGTGTTAAGTCTAATGTTTGAAAATCAGTTTTTTAACTCTTTGTTTTTTTACTAGTAATTTATCAATTATAGTCAAAACTATAAAAATCGTTAAAATAATATTAAAAAAACTAAACACTCAAGAGAATATAGTTCTTTACATGATGATAAACAAACTTTGAATACCCAGAGGTCACGGTTTAATTATACAGATTAAACCAAACCATCTCACCAAACCACCTCTACACTATCTCTACACTACCTCTACACCACCACACTGCACCACCACATCATACCACTACACTACCACCACCACCACCGCCACCACCACCACCACCACCACCACCACCACCACTACCACCACCACCACCGCCACTGCCACCACCACCACCATCAACACCACCACCACCATCACCACCACCACCACCAACACCACCACCACCACCACCAACACCACCACCACCACTATCACCACCACCACCACCAACACCACCACCACCACCATCACCACCACCACCACAACCATCACCACCACCACCACCACCATCACCACCACCACCACCATCACCACGTCACCACCACCACCAACACCACCACCACCACCATCACCACCACCACCACAACCATCACCACCACCACCACCACCATCACCACCACCACCACCATCACCACGTCACCACCACCACCAATACCACCACCAACACCACCACCAACACCACCACCACCACAACCACCACCACCACCAACACCACCACCACCACCATCACCACCACCACCACCAACACCACCACCACCACCACCATCACCACCGCCATCACCAACACTACCACTACCACCACTACTACCACCACCACCACCACCACCTGACAGGGTATACACAATATAAATGAAATTACAGAGTTGTAGAAGCATATATTTAGACACTTATATACACACATTGCATTGCTTCTATACATCTTATGTTCTTCATATTTTGTTTCTTTTTGCTATAGAAGAGGAACCTAGACCTCCAATTGCTGATCTTGAAGAAGAACTGGAAAAACGTATACCCGGTAGAAAGTTTAAACTTGTTTTTCGCCAACGAGATTTCGGCAAAAATGATGAAAATCCAGTAAAATTCATCAAGTAATTACTATAAACTATGCTCATCGTTTAATTTACTATCTGTTATAAATATAAAATTCTAATTACCCCATTCAAACAAATCAGTCAAGTTTTAAATTACATAAGCTTCTTCAATTTTAGAGAAGCTGTAATTTCTTGTTTGTTTTTATAAAATAGTTTTTATTTGCTGAAAAACACATTTTCTCTTTTACACAAAATGTTCCAACTAATTTGATGCCTTTTACAGTCTTTAGCATTGACACGTACAGTGTAGAAAGTATATGTGCTACCAAGGCAGTTTTAGATTCTGCCTTTTTCTTAAAATTGGTGAAAAATAGACTAAATTTCAAGATATCTGTGTCATTCATATTATTCAGCAAAATTAATTATTCAAACAAAGAGTTTTAATGGTTAAACAATTAATAGAATCATCTAAAACTGTTATTATAACATTGCTTCTAAATAAAAGAAAAAAATAGAACCAAAATTGTCAAAAAGTAGAGTTGGGTTGAATCAGATTGCAGTTAATGAGTTGAGTGTAAAATCAGACTGCTTGTTGTTTATGCACATTAAATTACATCTCAGTTATAAAATGACTTTATCATCTTTTCGCAAATAACTTTAAATAACAGATTGACTTTAATCTGAAATATTGTTTCATACTTGCCATGTAGATTTTATGCAAAGAGAGAACCTGACGGAGTGCAACCTTGGAAAGACAACTCCTTGGTATTTCCCAGCGACTTTATGGATCAGGTCCGAATTTCTGTTTTTCTACAACATAGTTCAATAATTTGCTTACGTATATCTTCTAATGGCTACCTTCATTTAACAACTAATGGCATAAGTTACTTCTGTACCTAACTCGAGGTTATGTTATCTTTTCCTATAACAGGTGCAAGCTACATTTTTCATAGGTTTTAATACTAGAAACATGTTTTTGTTATAACTATGTTATTATATTATCTCAATATGTTTATTTTACTGTCAAAATCTTTATCGGGTTAGGCAAGTTATATACAGTTTATGCATATATTTCTTTAAAGCACATGTTAGATAATTTAGGGATACACATTATACACACACTGCTAATTTTCAACAATCCAATTGTGTTAAAAGACATGTAAGGATATATTATATTATTTAGATAATAGTTAGTGTTTGAAGTACTCATCAGTGAATTAAGAAGTAAAACAGCTTAGTTTTATGAATGTTTCTTATTCAAAGGAGTTGTGGGCACTTGTTATAGATTTGTCTTCCCAGATTATGATGGCAGTCAAACTACTGAGGTCATTCAGACCAAAACAAGTGTAATGATTTTTTTGGAATTATTTAAAACATCAAAGTACAGAATCAAAACAAAGTATATAGTTGTTACAGTTGTTATAATTGTTTAAATGACTTTTCTGACATACATTATATGTTTGGCCATGTGACTTCCATAATGACCTATATATTATATACTTGCTTACATGATCTCTGTGACCTATAAATTCTATACTTAGTCATGTGACCTAGACAGAAAAACTTTGATCAAGTTTTCACTATTTGTCTGCTACTAAAAGAAACTCGTTAAGAAATGACTAGCCAACTGCATCTGTTATTAGTATAGTTTGTCATTATGATTTACTATTCTAGACGGTCTCCGCCTACTGCATCTCTGGAGTTGTGAACAGTGAAGTGTTTGATGAGGCTGAAAGAATATTTAGCGATCACGGGCTAAAGATATCAAACCTTCATGATTAAAATAAAAATTAGCACAGCCAAATTCGCAACCAAGCAACCAATTTTATCTATTGATTCTATTTTCTGATGCGTCTCTTTTTTAGTTTCTATGGGATAAACTGGTGTTTTTTACGATACCATTCTTTACAGAGTTCTTTTTTGTGACTTTTGAAAAAAATATTTTTATATACTCAAAGTAGACTATGGGCAAATCTAAGAATATATTTATACTCTATAAGTAGACTAAGGGTAAATCTAAGAATATTTTTATACTATAAAAGTAGACTAGGGGTAAATTTAAGGGTTTTTTATACTACAAGTAGACTACGGGTAAATCTAAAAAAGTGTTTCCTTATTTTGTCTGGCAACAGATTTTGACAACTTGCTTTTTCGGAGCAAAGTTGAATAAAACTTTACTTTCACGGTTGAGAATTGCTTGAAATGTGCCTTAACTTTTGTTGTTGTGAAGAGAGCTTTTATAGTTTATACTAACAAATATGACATTTGGTTTGTAGCAGCATTTTACCAAAAACTATATACAGTGAAAATTACTTATACAACTATTTTCTTATATTTGCAATGTCTTTTATGCTTTAAATATTTCTGTGAAAATAAAATTATTTGGTCTACAAAGTTAACAGTTTATAGATGGTTATTATACTTAGTGTTAAATGTTGTTGAACAAAGTTTGATGTAGGATTGGCTAAAGTAGTTGTCATGTCTTGTCACAGTCAGTTAGTATATTACATTTCTACATTTCTATTTAATTACCATTTAAATGACAGTCCTCAGTTTGTTTGCTGTCGATTTGTTTGTCATCCAGTTTAGTGATAGTGTTAGAATTATGTGTAGCTTTCAGTTTGTACTTTAAAAACTAGATATAATAGTGACAAGGCATAGTTCAAACACGTAAATAAAAGGAATAGTACTGAACTCAGTAAACACGTCTGGATATTAAAATGAAACATCACAAACCTATGTGGATCTTATATGAACGGGACCACCCCATGCAATTTATGCAGCTATAAAAATATACAATTTCAAAACAAACGAAGTTATCATCTCTTAATAAACAATGATTTTTCAGCATATATGCAAACACAAACATAAGCCTTTACTTATGTGTGTGCGTGTGTGCGTGCGTGCGTGTGCGTGTGTGTGTGTGTATTTATTTCACCATAGAAAATTTACACTGATTATAAAATAGATAAAAAAAGAAATGACAATAGTTATAAAAAAAAATGTAACAAGGAAAAAAGTTATTTTGAAAATAATGATGGGCCCATTGCGAAAAGGCAAAGCCAGCAAGAAAACGAGCCCGAGTCAGTAGTGCATCATACAAACTGATGAACAAATAAAAATGTTCACTCTGTAGAGATGAGGTGGTGTCTCAGTTCAACCTTAAAATTATCTAAATAGGATATCATTCTTAGTGATCTCGATAGTTGATTCCACAGCACAGGTGTTATAAAATTTGAGGATCTTTGCCAGCGATGATAAATGAAAAGGTACAGGAAGGGAAAGTAGCTGATAACGAGTAGAATAATGAGCGGAGGTTGAAAAGTTGAGTAAATAAAATAGCTTATGTGCTTGGATGAGTATCTTGTATTTGTATAATTTATCTACAGTTAGAATATCTAATGTCTTAAATAAGTCTTTGGTTGAAAATCTGCAAGGTTTGTGATTAATTATTTTTACAATTTTCTTTTGAAACTGAATCAACCTTTGAAGAAGAACTCTAGATGTATTTCTCCAGGATTCAATAGAGTAGCATAACTTAGAGTGTTTGAATGAATAATACAACAATGTTAAAACTTTTTTAGAAACAAAATTACTTAAACGATAAAAAAGACCAGCTGCAGGTTTAAGATCTTTTAGCAATTTGTTGGCATGTGTTTCAAGGATGTGAACTGTGAGATGTCTATTAGGGCTAGTCCTACACGATGTTTATTTACTGCATGCTAAAAGCTTGAAAATCGGTTGCGAGAATAATCTATAATACAATAACTGACAAAAATTTTAAACCACAAAGACTCGAAAAGTGTATTAACACAAAATAGTGCTGTAGTCTGACATAGCTAAGTTATTATGTGATTATCTCCAATATGAATAATCTATTTTGTCAATATCAAATATTGAGTTCGAATTTAGGAAGGCAGCAAGTTGTTAAAATACATGCATGTGTTTTTTGCCACATTTGATAATTACACACCAGTTTAAACTTTGTGACAATACAATTGTATCAGCGTGTTATATAGAAATTAGCTAAAATTTCCTAATGCAAATTTATTGCCCAAAATTACCTGCTCAAAATTTATTGATCTATGCTGCCATTTTTACTAATAAGCATATTCACTTCAAGTGCGCAACTACTATATATTTATATGCTTTGGCTAACCCACAGCTGCAGTGAAGTGATTTTTTCATGGTTATCAATTTTTTTATTACAAACTTATATCTGGCAAATAATTATTTCGGCAAGTAGCAAAGTTGTAAATTGTGCCTGTGTCACACACGCACACACGCACACACGCACACACGCAGGTGTGTGCATGCGGGCGCACGCACACGCACACGCACGCAAGCACACGCACACGCACGCAAGCACACGCAAGCACACGCACACACACAGGCCGACACAGGCACACACAGGCACACACAGACACATACAGGCACACACAAACACATGCACACATAGGCACATGCAGGCACACACAGGCACACACAGGCACACACAGGCACACAGGCACATATACAGACACAGACACAAATAACTCCACTGCTCCCAAAATAATTCTTTGTCAGAAACTATGAGTTTGTGGTAAAAACATTGATTACCATAAATAAAATCACTTCACTGCAGCTGTGGGTTGACCGGAACATATAAGTATATAGTAGTTGCACAATTGAGGTGAATATACTTTTTAAGTAAAATTGACAGCATAGATCAATAACTTTTGAGCAGGTAATTTTGGGCAATAAATTTGCATTATTAGTAAACTTTAGCTGATTTCTATATAACACGCTGATACAATTGTATTGTCAACAAGTTTAAACGGGTAAGTATCAAATATGGCAAAAAAACACAGGCATTTATTTTAACAACCTGCTGCCATCCTATAAATTCGAACTCAATATTTGATAATGACAGAATAGATTATTTAAATTACTGAAGTGTTTTATATTGGATATACATCAATTACAAAATAATTTAGCTGTTTTAGACTCTTCAGAATTTTTGTGGTTTAAAATTGTGTTAGTTACCGCACTAATAAGCATCTCACAGTTAACATCTTTTAATACATAAGCAAACATTTATTGTTTGTGTTTACATGCCCTCAAAAGCTCATTGTGTCTATTAAAAAATAAAAACTCTGGCTGTTTTAAAATTGTATATTTTATAGCTGCATAAATTGCATCGGGTGGTCACGTCAAGATACGATCCACATAATTTTGTGATGTTTCATTTTAATATACAGGCATGTTTACTGAGTTCAGTACTATATTCCTTTTATTTACGTGTTTGAACTATGCCTTGTCACTATTATATCTAGTTTTAAAAGCACAAGCTGAAAGCTACACATAATTCTAACACTATCACTAAATTGAATGCCAAACAATGCAACAGCAAACAAACTGAGGACTGTCATTTAAATGGTAATTGCCTATGTTATAGAAATGTAATATACTAACTGACTGTGACAAGACATGACAACAACTTTAGCTAATCCTACATCAGACTTTGTTCAACAACATTTAATACTAGGTATAATAACCAGCTATAAACTGTTAACTTTGTAGATCAAATAATTTTATTTTCTACAGAAATATTTAAAGCATAAAAGACATCGCACATATAACAGGTATTTATATAAGTAATTTCCACTGTATATACATTTTTTCGTAAAATACTGCTGCAAATCAAATATATGAGTAATAATTATAAAAATTCACTTCATAACAAGAATAGTTAATAGTCTGGCAGAAAAATGCCAATTTTTGACTTAGGTTCGCAATCCCGGATAAAGTTTTTTTCTCTCCTGATTATTCCAATATAGGGTCTAGGTAAATGTTTCCAGGTGGGTGTGGACTTCTTACCCTTGAGCATTTCGAGAAATTCAAGATGGCCGCCAGGCACCAAACGATTTTTTCTAATTCAAATGTACCTACCCATTGGGGCTAAATTTAAGGCTCCAATGCTTTGAAATCTTTAGAAATTAATATAATAAAGATGCATGTGCCTTTATCATATGTATTATTGAGTAATAGGCAAATGATACCCAAGGGTAACTAAGCTAAGCCTTAATCATTCATTTTTTCAAGTTTAACCTAGCCTTGCGGTGTTTATAATTTCCTTGCATCTCTGCATCAGTTTGTTCTAACTTCATGAAAATTTACTATATGGTGTGATTTTATATGCTGATTACAAATATGTCCACCAAATAAAGCTGAAAGGGGTTCTGCAAACTTAAAATGCAACGTCATTGCCATATGAGCTAAATAGCAATTTATTTCCAACTGGCATGCCTATCGAAAAGGTTTGTTGAGCTGCCAACTTAATAGTTATTTTCAGTTTTAAAACTTTAGCTATGTTTTTTAAAGTTATAAAAAGGGGTCAACAACCTTAATAACACAGCACCATGGCTTCTTAACATAATTTAATTGCTTTGTTATTGACACATCATTTATCTAAATATTGACATTTTTGCTTTCGAAAACTATTTCTACAATCAGCACATTTCACTTTTTCTCTAAAAGGATGACGAAAATACAAACAAACAAAAAAACAAACAAACAAACAAAAGCATTTGTAAACAGTTTTTTTATGAATGAAAATGTATTTCATGCTGAGGGAAGTAATACATCTATTAGAACAGTTGTTCCCTACCTTTTTCATACCAATCCCCTTTCATTAACGTTTACTATTAATTTCTCCCTTTTTAATGACCTATGTTGGGTGCAATGGAACACTAATAGCTGAAAGTGGTTTGGTAGAAGTAGTTAATTCTACTTTTGGTGGTTTCTCCAAAAAACTAAATAGAAAAAGTTTCTCCAGAATGTACAAGGTCTGAGAATATTGGTGGGAAAACTGTTAAAGCCAGTCTTGATGAAAGTGTAATCACTAGCATGAAGAAGCTTGAAAAGATGTTGATTAAGATTGCAGAGAGCTCAAGAACAGCAAAACTGTGGGCCATGTGCTTTATTGGACCAATTTTTACCACCAACACCCACATCATAGCTGTTAGAGAATGAGACTGGGCTTTACACCTAGCAATGGAAGAGGAAATGCACTACCTGCATAGCGTGAAGGTCATGCCACAACATGTAAGGATTGAATTTGCGGCTGGTAACCACACAATGCATCATAAACTCGGCCAGCTCGACGGCATCTGGTCGGACATGACCATTGAGGTGACCTTCGTAAGATTTGGTCACAGCAAGGGGGAATCATTGGCATCACTACTAAATCCAAAACTCTCAAGGTGTGGGTGTACAGCACTTCTGCATGCAACAAGATACACTATGGCCTCAGTGACATCAGGGATGAATCTGAAATAAATACTTTTACTGCTCATAAGGATGAGATGCAATCAAGAATCCAATCTGATTCAAAGGACAGGGAGTCTGTCAAACGGAAGATTGAACTCTGCAATGACCCACTCAAAGAATGACGCCACCCAGTTGCTCTTGTCAATATTGAAGCAGATAAGTGCAACTGAGATAAGGATGCTTCGAAACATTTACAATATGAATTGGGAAGACCATGTAACATGTGATAATATAAAGGAGGAGGCCAAAATAGAAGCTATCGCAATAGACATGAGGAGGAGACCTCTTCAATAGTATGGGCATGTGCGCAGAAGAGATACAGAGGAAGATATTATCATGGTAGCTGAGATAAAAATACAGAGAAAGAGAAAAAAAAGGGGGGGGGGCAAAAAAATGGTAATGGATACAGTGAAGGATGGCATACCGAAATGTGGCTTCTCAGATGAAGATGTTGACAATAGAATCAGATGACACTCTCTGATAGCACTTGGTACCCTGCAAAACCGCTACTCATCCTGGACCACAGCGTACTGGATGAGAAAGTTCGGGACAAAGCCCTATAATGAACAATTTGCTGCCTTCCCATGGCCTCTCAGGGGCAACAATGTAAAATAGCGGAAAGGGAGTCATACTAAATGTCTTGGTAGAAGGAAAGTGTGATTTGGTGACACTAGTGCTTTTTTCAGGATGACTATTCATACAAGCTACCAAGTTTATGCTATGTTGCTACAATTATGCAAAGTGCTCTTCCATGACATCTACAAGACAAAAGGTTTGGGAAACCAAGGTCAGCAATGCTATTTGCGATGTGCCTTTAACTTATGTACTTTGCCTCCTACAGATGAAGCTATTGGACAATGTCACCAGAGCACACCTCCAGGTAGCCATATGAAACTGCTGCATTAAACCCGCTAGAACATTGGTAGGTGATCGGGAATCTAATAGAATCTCTTTTCCCAAAAGGAGTAGGAAATGATGTTCTGCTTACACCAGACAGTATTATGAAGTGGATCATGTTAGTTAATTTGATGTACACTCGACGACTCTAGCTTTTGGCGAGTTTTTACAATTTAGCTGCTATTGTATATAGATTTTTGCCTCAAACTATCAAAATTTTAACAAATAAAACTGAATCATTAAGGCTTTTCCAATTATGCATGATTTTCTATGTCTATTTCTAATTTATTATTACATTGGGATAGTATATAGGCCGTGGTAATTCACAAATATATTTTTGGCTCGTATGACAATGACGCCGCGCTTAAATGTTGCAGGACCTCTTCCAAATCAATTTTGTTATGCATAGATAGAATCAGCAAATTCTATTACCCCATATAGTAAGTTTTCATGAATTTTGAGCAAACTTTAAAATGTTTGATCATAATCTACTGATGTGTACTAAATAAGGTAAAATGGCCCAAATTCATTAAATGCTCCTGTGGAAGCCAACAATCATGCAAAACAACACGATATGGCTATTCTAGTACATCTATCCTATGCACAGAGTTCTGCCCCTGTGAAGCAGTAACAGGAGTGTGCTGCAATGAACTGACATTTCTAATAAATGCTAATGATAGAAAAAAATGAAAAAGGTGTTTAATATGAACATGAGTGAAAGTTTGTCGCATTTGTACGATTATATATATGTTCAATTTTAACTTTAGCTGAGCAATATGCTGCATCTGTATCTTTTTTCACTTTCTATTCACTGGCAATAAGCAATGTTTTTTTTATATATCTGTCCAGTGTCCAAACAGTTATTCAAAAACCTTGTATCATTTCTCTGCACCATATGTGATGTTTTATTGAAGCAATTCCGATTTTTGAGCTGAGAAACATGTCTCTTGGCTCTTTACTTTGATTCCTTTTTACTGGCATGGCACATATTTATTCTAAAAATGCACATCTATTTTAATCTTCAAAAAAATTTTGTTTTTGCAACATAATATAGACTTTATGCCGACTAGATTACGATTTTTTCATAATTGGCGGCCATCTTGGATTTCTCGAAATGCTCAAGGGTGGCAGGTCCACACCCACCTGGAAACATCTACCTGGACCCTCAAGATAAATAATCAAAAGAGAAAAAAACTTTATCCGAGGTTGCGAACCTAACCCCCAGTTCTGCCAGACTATAAGGCACATTTCAAGCAATTCCCAACCGTAAAAGTAAAGTTTTATTCAACTTTGCTCTGCAAAAGCAAATTGTCAAAACCTGCCGTCAGATAAAATAAGGAAACACTTTTTTAGATTCACTCATAGCCTACTTATATTATAAATATATTATTAGATTTACTCATAGTCTACTTATAGTATAAATATATTCTTAGATTTACTCATAGCCTACTTATAGTATAAATATATTCTCAGATTTACCCATAGTCTACTTATAGTGTAATAATATATTTTGCAAAAGTCACAAAAAAGCTCTGTAAAGAATGATATCATAAAATACACCAATTTATTACAGAGAAACTAAACAAGAAAAGCATCAGAAAATCGAATCAATAGATAAGATTTATTGCTTGACAAAAAGCTTATCTGTGCAGAATGCGAATTTGGCTGTGCTAATTTTTAGTTCAATCATGAAGGTTTGATACTTTTAGCCCGTGTTCTCTGAATATTCTTTCAGCCTCATCAAACACTTCCCTGTTCACAACTCCAGAGATGCAGTAGGCAGAGACCGTCTAAAATAGTGGTTCACAATGAAAAATTGCTAACAGCTACAGCTGGCTATTCTTTTCTTAATGAGTTGATTTTATTAGTAGATAAATATAGTGGAAACTTGATAAAAGTTTTTCTGTCTAGGTCACATGAATAAGTATAGAATTTATAGGTCACAGAGATCATGTAAGCAAGTATATAATATATAGGTCATTATGGAAGTCACATGGCCAAACATATAATGTATGTCAGAAAAGTCATTTAAACAATTATAACAACTGTAACAACTATATACTTTGTTTTGATTCTGTACTTTGATGTTTTAAATAATTCCAAAAGAATCATTACACTTGTTTTGGTCTGAATGACCTCAGTAGTTTGACTGCCATCATAATCTGGGAAGACAAATCTATAACAAGTGCTCACAACTCCCTTGAATAAGAAACATTCATAAAACTAAGCTGTTTTACTTCTTCGCCGATGAGTACTTCAAACACTAACTATTATCTAAATAATATAATATACTCTTACATGTCTTTTAACACAATTGGGTTGTTGAAATTGATTAACATGTGCTTTAAAGAAACATATATGTAATCTGTATTATACAACCTGTATAGCCTGATACAGATTTTGACTGTAAAATAAACATATTGAGATAATATAATAACATAGTTATAACAAAAACATGTTTCTAGTATTAAAACCTACACAAGATGTAGCTTGTAGCTGTTATAGGAAAAGATAACATAACCTCGAGTTAGGTACAGAAGTAACATATGCCATTAGTTGTTAAATGAAGGTAGCCATTAGAAGATATACGTAAGCAAATTATTAAACTATGTTGTAGAAAAACAGAAATTCGGACCTGATCCATAAAGTCACTGGGAAATACCAAGGAGTTGTCTTTCCAAGGTTGCACTCTGTCAGGTTCTCTCTTTCCATAAAATCTACATGGCAAGTATGAAACAATATTTCAGATTAAAGTCAATTTGTTATTTAAAATTATTTGCGAAAAGAGGATAAAGCCATCTTATAACTGTGATGTAATTTAATGTGTATAAACAACAAGCAGTCTGATTTTACACTCTACTCATTAACTGTAATCTGATTCAACCTAACTCTACTTTTTGACAATTTTGGTTCTATTTCTTTCTTTTATTTAGAAGCAATGTTATAATAACAGTTTTAAATGATTCTATTGAATTTTCAACCATTAAAACTCTTTATTTGAATAATTAATTTTGCTGAATAATATGAATGACACAGATAATTTGAAATTTAGTCTATTTTTCACCAATTTTAAAAAAAGGGCAGAATCTAAAACTGCCTCGGTAGCACATATACTTTCTACACTGTACGTGTCAATGCTAAAGACTGTAAAAGGCATCAAATTAGTTGGAACATTTTGTGTAAAAGAGAAAATGTGTTTTTCAGCAAATAAAAACTATTTTATAAAAACAACTAAGAAACTACAGCTGTTCTAAAGTTGAAGAAGCTTATGTAATTTAAAACTTGACTGATTTGTTTGAATGGAGTAATTAGAATTTTATATTTATAATAAATAGTAAATTAAACAATGAGCATAGTTTATAGTAATTACTTGATGAATTTTACTGGATTTTCATTATTTTTGCCAAAATCTCGTTGGCGAAAAACAAGTTTAAACTTTCTTCCGGGTATACGGTTTTCTAGTTCTTCTTCAAGATCAGCGATTGGAGGTCTAGGTTCCTCTTCTATAGCAAAAAGAAACAAAATATGAAGAATTTTAAGATGTATAGAAGCAATGCAATGTGTGTATATAAGTGTCTAAGTATATGCTTCTACAACTCTGAAATTTCATTTATATTGTGTATAACCTGTCAGGTGGGGGTGTGGTGGTGTAGTAGCAGTGTGGCAATAGTTTGGCTAGATCTGCATAATTATACCATGACTTCTGCGTATTCAAAGTTGATTTATCATCATACAGAGAACTATACTCTCTTGAGTGTGCAAAATTTTTAATATTATTTCAATCATTTTTATAGTTCTGACTGGTCACCTTTGGTCACCTTTCACCGCCGTGGTCCTGCGCGGGTGGCGGGTTTATAGTTCTGACTATGGTCGATAAATTACTAGTGAGAAAAACAACAATGATTTTAAAGAACTAATGTTTAAACATCAGACTAAACGCAAAGTCATGGCAGACAGCTTTATTTACACTATGGTAATTGCCAAAATTAGGTAATAAAATCCAATGCTGATGCGAGCAGAAATTTAAAACTAAATTTTCTTGCTTGTGAGTTGCTTGATTAAAACAATTTGTTATGTTTGAATTGAGTTAATAAAAATATATTTAAAATTGAAGTGATAAGCAAATTTTGCAAGTTACTCAGAATAATTTCTTATATTAAATTGTATTGTTAAGTATTACATAAGGACAACCTCTCAATCATATACATACTTTTATATGTAGCATGTGCCACTCTTTGATACAGCTTACGCTCTTCTATTCTTTTCAAGAGTTGTCTTGCCTCCACCAATCTCGAATCATTACCGTCTTTTATCTAAAAATGTATTTATAGCATAATATGCAGCTGAAACTAACCAATAATAGTACTACAAATTTTCGGCTCCTGCATATCATAGCATGGTACAAAGCTGCATGCTTTGTGTACTAATACTGTGCTGTATATAATACTAATACTGTACTATGTCTAATACTGATACTGTACTGTGTATAACACTGATACTGTACTGTGTATAATACTAATACTGTACTGTGTATAATACTAATACTGTACTGTGTATAATACTAATACTGTACTGTGTCTAATACTAATACTGTACTATGTCTAATACTGATACTGTACTGTGTATAATACTAATACTGTGCTGTATATAATACTAATACTGTACTATGTCTAATACTGATACTGTACTGTGCATAGCACTGATACTGTACTGTGTATTATACTAATACTGTACTGTGTATATATAATTAAGACCAATTTATATGCTCTTGTTATTTGTGAAAACTGCAACAGTGACAACATAAATGCAATTTGCAAACAACTGTACCAACTTAATTAAATGCTGCGCATCATTTTAGCAAAACTTATGTTTCTAGTGTAAACAGAAAATTAAAACTCAAATAAATAAAAATGAAACTAAGAAGTTTAACTAATTAGTAATAATTACCATGTAGAATATACCATCATGGAGATTAGTGTAGGTCTCCATGTCATCCAAACACTCTACTATACTCTTGCCACAAATCTTCAATGAGTCTGATGCCATCACTATGGCATCCTCAACCATCAAAGCAACTCCTAAGGCTACCGGATGTTGATAGGCTAAAATAGTACACTGTGTTAGATATTCAGTTTCCTTTAATGATTAAGTCTGCATTCAGCATTGTATTGGCAGTTTAAAAATAAATTTGTCTTAAAAGCTGAGAATCTTCTGAGTGAGAAAATAATTTGCAGTGAAAGACTTTATGAATTGTTTTGGAATTCCTTACTCATAGTAATGACTGTAAACCTTATTTCATAACTGCAGGTAAGCATTAGCTAACTTCATGCCATATATGTAATGACTATCTCCATCTTCTTGTCTTATATGTAATAAATATAAGTGGCAGAACTGTTTGTTACCCTTAAACCAGGGTGCCTGGGATTACCAAATGCACCAATTAAATCATGTATTAGTTTTAGTAGACCAATGGCAACCAATGGCAACCTATGGCAACCTATAACAACCTATGGCAACCTATGGCAAGCTATGGCAACCTATGGAAATCCAAAGCTGCATTAGGTCATTAGTTCAGTAGCACCAACTACTGACAATACTTCTGCACCTCTTGCTGTGTGTTGATATCTGGGGTGATACATGTGTTATTCAACCCTCAGTGCATAGCTAGTGTTACAGTTGTTACTGCATTTTCCTGTGCAATACTTGCATGCACTTCTATATGTGTAGGTGATCTCAGTAGAAACAGGCTGAGTTCCATGTTGATGGCTACTGTTTAGTTTATGGTTCCTTTTAGCATTCATAAAATAAGTTATTTCTTTTTGTCATCCATTCATTGTTGTGAATATACCAGTTGCCATGTTGCTAAACGTTGATATGGTCATTGTATGCTATTTTAGCCCAAATGCTTAATTTAGCTTAGCTAATATCAAAACTGTTTTCAATACTCAAATAATATTCAGATATAAAATGGAAAGAATCCTACACTATTAAATGTTTAGACTTTTTGTAAAGTTAAGCAACATTTCCTCAGACTAGCCAGGCGCCTACCTAAAAGAAAGCAAGCTGCTTTGTAAATAATAAATAAACTAAATGCCAGTACCACCTAACATTATACTCAGTAGGCATATTGATTGCTTCACTAGGTGAAAATACTATAAGGTGAGCAACTGACAACAGTAAAATCTGCAAATTTGCATATTTTGCAAGCAGTTTTAGAAAAAATCTTAAACCAAACTATTTTAATAAGTTTAAAAGATTTAAAGATATTCAACAGCTATAGTCATAGAATCTATAGTACTTGCAGAATGTGTTCAACAAGGCACTGAATTTCATTTATTATACCTGCAGTTATTTTAGTTTCATACGTGATGGTTTGAGTATGTTAAATGTTGAGTAGCTGTACTATTTTGCTGCATACGCAGCATGTATAAATTGTTTATATATTCATAATTCAACTGTATTGCTGCTGTAGCTTATATTAATAGAATCATGCTATTAATTAGCAAGAGGTCTGTGATGTAGCAGAAGGTGCACCTAAGCAACAGTAAATTATAAATGTGAAGCATAACTTTTGAAGGTGTTTATTGTTTATAGCACAATTATTGAATCAGATGCACTGCATTATAATATGGCTATGAATGAACTTAACTATTACTTACTGGGTTAGTTAAACTTCCATTTAGTCTAATGGAATAATTTAACTTAGTTTTAGTGGGACAGAAAGTGTAGGGCCACACAGAGTTTTACATGTTTGTGACGTGCAAGAAGACACGTACCCGTACCAGTGCATGTGTTGCGAGTGCAAAAATTTATTAGCTAATGATGTTAGTGTTGAACTTTACTGCTTGCCTACAGACGGTTGTTTATAAAACTACATCAGCAAAATGACATACAAACAAACTTACATTTTTTGGTGGCGCGGCCATAGAATGCTTAAGTGATTATCTAACCACGTGCTAATTAGATCTTTATAAAATGCTTATTTTCAAGTTAAGACACATGTTTCATAAAAAATTGAGGATGAGTTTCTGAATGAAACCATCTAAATTATGTAGAATTCCTTGCTTCCAGAACAAAAAGTCAACTGAAAATCTCATAAACACAAAATAAAAACTCATGCAAATTCCTGTTATTTAGGCTGCTCATCTCTTAGTATTGATTAATCATTTAATAAAAACTTCAGTGAGTATATGTTGAAATATTAACTCATATTAAGGATGCAGAGATTAGGTTAAATCTATAAGTTAGTATAACTGTGACTATTGTTTAAAGACCTGCTAGTCAGATATATAAAGCAAATAAGTGTCATGTACCATGTTTATGCAGACTGTATCTTGTATAGTAGAGTTGATATATTGTGTCCACCATCTTGTCCCTCACACAGATATGTGGCCTACCTTTATCATCTTTGATAACTCGTGCGTAGTGCAAGATTCGTTCATAGTCAAAACTATTCTGTAAACCTGACAAATATTGTTAATAGGTACTGTTTTCTCAAACTCACTACGAGTTTGCAGACACAGAGTGGATTTCTTATCGAAGAAGTGCATACATTAAAAGAAAGATGAAAACCATGACATAATGTCTAACAAACAAAGACCACAACCAGTCATGTCAAATCATTGAAGTGATTTGTCTCTTATCTGGTATCTGAATATGATGTAGAAGAGAATGATTGAGTGAAGGCTAAGAAACCATGTAGAGGTCAATTCAAAAGCTTTCAGAGAGGCAGCTCTACTGACTATTACACAATCAGTGATCTGCTTGAGATTCCTTCAGAGAATTTGATAAAAGCACACACTTGATATTTGTAGATTCAGAGAAGGCAGACAATACTTAATATATATGTAGTGTTGCTTAAGAAAGGGATCTTTTTTAGAAGCAGATTTCTGTATGATTTACAGCCTGTATAAAGAGTGCAAACCAAGAATGGTCACAGTCATAGCAGTTGGAGAGACAAAAAAGATTAATATAGAAGTAAGTTTACATTAAGATTCTCTTCAAACCTCATTGTTATTTATCATCCTGTTAACCTTCCTACAAAGGCAATAAGAAAAGAAGTGGTGCTATAGGCAATGCTACTTACAGACAATTTAGTATTGTGTGATGGTGAATTGGACATCATAAAGAAGAGACAAGAAATGTAGAAAAGAATTTTGGAAGGAAGAGATTTTAGACTGAGTAAATGAAATACTGAACATCTGGTATCAGCTGGTAACCAGCAAAGTGATGAAATTCAAGGGGTGAAGTGTGTGTCACACTTCTATGACAGACAACATTAAAAAAGCAATCCACCAATATAATGAATTAAAAGTCAAAATTTAACCAAAAAAAACAAATAGAAAAAGGTTTTCTTGGCGTGTTGTGTAGCAGGAAAACTTTAACAAGATTCAAAATTATGTAATACAAAACTTGCATTTGATCAGCATAGTTTTAAGGCAATGGTATATGGCCACTCACACTGCACTTAGAACATTTATGAAATGGAAAATAGCCCAAACATCCATGAAATCAACCTGGAATTGCATTACCCGGAGAAAAACAAAAGACTTGTTGAAGAGGAAGAAAAACTGGAATGATATGAGCAAGTATGCTGAAAAGACAAAGTTGGAGAGACAAAAACATTAGTGTTGAGTTAGGCAAGAGCAATAGAGGAAAACCAAAAGCATGGAACTATTAAATTTAAAACTGAGTCACAACCTTTTAAGAAAAAAATGGTTAAAAAATATTAAACAAACAACATTTAATTTTTTGTCAAAGGTGTTCTACTCCATATTGCTAGCAATTTTGGTGTTAACAAAATAAAAGTCACAAATTATGCCCAAGCCTTTATGGCAGAGCATATACCTAAACTTTTTGTTTAAAATTAGTGTTATGATAGCCATATAATCATCAACCTAGTACATGTAGAACTATACTTACCATCCTAGCACATGTAGTGTACTTTCCACCCCATCACATGTAGTACTATACTTACCAAGGTAGTGAGAGTCTCGTAGCAAATAGTCCCATTTGTCAACATCGTTTCCACTTTCTTTGTTGGACACAATGTCATACAGAAAGAGTTTGTTTCTTCCTCTGCCTGTAGTTCTCTAAAAACAAATCATTCGGGTGCAAAAATCTTGAAGCGATAGCCTTTAAAGGCATTCAATAAATTAAATTAGCATTTTCATTTTTCATGAAGTCCTTTAGTCTAATTACTAATTGCTAATAAAAGCCAAACAAAGTTTTAGTAGCCCTATATTATACTGACATAATTGAAATCTACTACGAAACACAGTTTTTATTTTTTTTACAGTCAGTTGACTGTTTTGGTGATACTGCTGATAACTAAACGGGTTTAGAGATAAAACCAATTCCCAAATTTCTAGCCTATTTTATTAATAGAAGATGTTAGTAACTTTTACCTCACTTGGCCTGCAAATGATGAGAGATTTTATGAACTCCCAATCTTGTTCTGTTATGTTCCATGCTTGCAACTCCTGCTTAAGGTGGTTGTTATTGATAGAGTACATGTAGTCCAGCATTTTCACAGAGAGAGTCTCGTGAGAGTGGTTGACCTTTAGCCTTGGGAGAATTTGCTGATCAAAGATGTGAGAGAAAGGGCCATGGCCCAAATCATGGCAAAGTCCTGCCAACTGGAAGTATAACAGTGTCAGATGACTGGAACTCTATATGACAAAACATGTATATTGTAAAAGACTATATTTAATAATTATAATGTACTAGATCTCTGAATAATTATGTTGTGTGAATTATATAATAGTAATATAATTATAATGGCTTTGTATTTATTGAACTCATATAAATGATTAAATAACATAATATAAAGAGTCTAACTCACTATTTAGATGAAAAGTGATTAGGTTTTCAAGCAACTGTTAGCAATTAGTAATCAGACTAAAGGACTTCATGAAAACTGAAAATAATAATTTTAATTTATTGATTGCTTTCAAAGGCTATTATTCCAATTTTTTTAAACTGGAAGGATTTGTTTTTAGAAAGCCACAGGCAGAGGAAAAATGAAACTCTTCCTGTATCATCATAATACATAATACAAAGCTGCGCGGCCTAACAAGATCTTCAAGATGTGTTCAATTCTCAGACTATATAAAGCACATAAGCAGCATTAATCCTATTTAGAGCTAAAAGATCTGGTTTTACGTGCCATAAACGCTTTTTACCTCCACACAAAGACAGTCCACTTCTGTTAGTTCTAACTCAGATTGCTTATATTTTAGACAGCGTACGAGTTTGCTTGCTAAATGATAGACTCCCAGGCTATGATCAAACCTGGTACCATTAGCTCCAGGGTACACATAGTGTCCGGTGGACAACTAAATAGACAAACAACTTTATAAATATAATAGGGCTATATGAGATGAACATCAGTCATAAATGTTTGTATATTGACTACTGCAGTAATGAGAAATATTAGTAAGCTCATGATTGTAGAGCTATGGGTCTATTAATTAAGGTATTAGAGTTATGAAACCATGCTTTTGATGCAGATAAAAGGTTTTGTGGACAGCTGCAGACTTAGGATTTTAGTGGAAACCTGGTAGGTTAAGCCAGTAAATTACCATGATCACCTTCAAATAAATTATCAAATAGTTGATTCAGCTGAAAGTAATATATTTTACTTATTAGCACTTTGAAATCATTATTTAAAACTTTAAAGAAAAAGTTTATGTTCAATTGCTTTATATTGAAACTTAAAAATTTGTTTATTAATTAAATAAAAGAAAATTCTCTTTCTGATCATTTTGCTTACTTTTTTTTCAAAATTAAGAATTTTGGTCAAATTCAAATTGTCATTAGTTAATGTTCTTTTTATATCTTATAAAATTCAAAGTAGATATTTACTACCATGCAAATCCCTCAGCTATAGAATTTTATACTCATGGGCTTTTAAGATTGTGATCATCTAAACTACATTCTGAGTCGTAATCATCTGAAAAGTATAATATATAACACTTGGCTGACAAACTTTAAAACTAATTTGAAAGGAAAAGGAAAGTCGAAGAGTACCACTATGTTTATCTATTCACTTGGCATCAAGTAAACCACCACCTGATGTCATCTGTGATGTGTTTTAGAATCATTGGAGGTATCATATAGCAGAATGTAAGATAGCTACATGTAGAGTATATTATATATTTTGGTATTGAAAATAAAAAATTATTTCCTCAAAAGCATTTCCAATTGACTGACTCATCTCCATTTGATTAAACAGTTATAGAGAGCATAGCAAGTGTCGTGATATCATCAGCTGACATAGTAGAGTACTGCAGCACTAATCTCATGGCATTTGATAACAGCAAAATCCTTATCATTTTTGTTCCTTTCATCAGAATTACTCCTATCCAAAATCTTTCAACCATGCATATACAAAATTTAGTTTATGATGACTTGCTTAGCAAAAAATTGATCTAGATATGAATATTTTTATTCCTTGTAACTAATATCTCTGGAATGTTTAACTGTAGTAACTTTGTTATGAAGTGGGTAGATACACCACCAGACCTGCTTGATATGACGAAGTCTTTGGAACTGAGGAGTGTCTATGATAAGAAGAGCTGCTCTGTGAACTTCAATGTAGTCGTATATCGGATCCTTGAACAGTTTGCTTTGAAGGGGAGTTTTCTGATTATTCTGTAAACATAAAGCAGTTGCAAGACTTTAAATGTATACATTTATATGAGCTGGTATTATCTTTATAGAATTCAGTTATATGAAAGCATTCAATTTATAAAGCAACTTGCTACACTGTTGAGCAGAAATATATATATATATATATATATATATATATATATATATATATATATATATATATATATATATATATATATATATATATATATATATATATATATATGTATGTATTTATGTATGTATACTTTTTCTTTCGTAGCAACTATTTTTTCATAAATTACCATTTACTTGTAAAATGCATATATTTAAACTTTGCTTGTGTAAGTGACCACTCTTAGAACTACATATTTCTTATCCATATTTTTATTTAGTTGAGCACTAAATATCAAAAAGTAAAACAAGTTTGCGGTTTAATGAATATAATGATATGTGATTCCATAGGCAATACATCTTATTTAAGTGAAGCATGGTGCACATATAAAATGAAGCACAAAAGTATTAAGAGCAAAATACCATTTGTGTGGCAGTACTGGTGTTTGGTCTACTATCCATTCTCCTGACAGTCTTTTAGAACACTGTTTCCTCTAAGCAGTCACACATCCTAGCTGGAAAATAAATTATATTTATGATTAAGCTTGCAATATCTTTATTATTGTGATGTGCTGGCCAAGTAAATTGTGTCTCAATATGAATTATACTCACTAAATGATATCATCTTTCCTACAATACGTTGTAATATAGGCTACATACCTATTCTCTTGGGATCTTCTTAGCTTATGTTACTTTCACTTACGAATTAGTGCTACAAAACATGCCTATATTTAACATAAACAAGTGTAGGAATAGAGAAATTGATAAAAGCCTGTGCTCTAGAATAAAAATGGAGCAGAAGAAGTTGTGTTCTTGTAAGAACTTTAACTCGCCTCCCAAAACCAAAATTTAATAATAAAATTAAAGAACTTAGGCTATCTCAAGTTCTCCACTGCTGCTCCTAAGTGAACTGATGCAACACCAACTACTGTGAAGCAGTTCTTCAACCCTTGTAACGTAATGTTTAATTAACTATAACATTTATAGTTATAAACAAAACTGCTGTATCGATCCATCATATAGTACGTACACTGTGCAATGTGATAAAAAAAAGGTACATATAGCTTTTCCATATAATATAACTTGTATTGATTCTACAAATTTCTGTCAATCAGTTTCACAGTTTTATTTGAACAACCCAATATAAATAAACTGTTAGACATTTAATAGAATATAAGATACTATCTCAAAGTTATTTTACAAAGTCTGATGGCTGCAAAATATTTACAGCTACTCAGACGTAAACTGTAGCTTTACGTTGACCTTTATTTGAGCAATGGCCAATACATCAGATATACAGTCAATGCAATGTGTGTGCTACATAGTGTAACACATCATCACACAGCTAGAATGTAAACTAAGCTTTACACACTCTTCACAAGAGATTTAACTTATTGACAGTTTCCTGAAAACATTCAAATATAAAAACTCATATGTGAGCTAATAATGCTGCCAAATGTACTAATGAACCAGTGTTTGCATTTCAGAGTCTGTTTATGAATTATAAATTAAGCAGTGAGTGAACTTTCCAGTCAGATTGCCCTATATCCTTCTCAAAATCTTCTCCAGATTAAAGAAAAACCGGAAATAAATGTATTTAGAGACAAACAGTGTAAACAGTACCACTAGCTAGCTGTGCTGCTTTCTATTGATGCTATATTTCCTCATTCAACACCACTTCTATATAATCTGCAACTATTTACACATACCATCATAATTTGAAGAAAAAGAGCAGAGATAAATGTATTTAGAGACAAACAATGTAAACACTACCATACTAGCTAGCTGAGTTACTCTTTATTGATGCTATATTTCCTCATTTATTACCACTTCTATATAATCTGCATATTTCCCATATAATTGCAGGGATAACATACATTTTTGAATAGCATGCTTACTATATTACGTAGGAGTTACAATATTGATTATACAATCTATAGCCAGCTGCCCTTATATTTGTAAAGTATTCTAGGATGTATATATGTGGTCTGTAATTACATCCAACCCAAGGTACTTCAAGGTTAAAATATTGATTGCGTGGTCATCATTACTATAAGGTACACAACATTCATGCAGGTTCTGTTTGTATCAATAAATTTTTTTAAAAGAAAATATTAATTCCTTTCAACTTTTCTGCTGAGCTAAACTTCTCACGCAAATAAGCGAATTATTTTGATTGTCAAATTTCTAGATGAAAACTTAAGGAGATGTTACCTAAAGCTGTTTAAGTCAAATTCCAAGTAAAGATTATTAGCTACTATAAAGCTATAAAGTTAACAACTTTTTTATAATATCGAGAGCAAGTTTGTTCTGAAGAACTCATAGATTTGATAGACAAAATACAGTTACAACTGGTTAATATGTTTCCAAAGAGTTATTCTGTGGCAAACAGTGCAGTGTGTACCAGCAGAAAGACTATAATGAAATATTCATCATAAAAACAGCTGACACCAGCAATTTTTTACCACAAACTTGTGAAATAATGACGTTTTCCGGCATTTACTTGTTAATTTAATTTAAAATTCTTGCAGCTATTTTGTATTTTTGCTATCAAAGATTAATGTATAACATAACAGCTGCAAGCTATATTTTGCTTAGGTGGAATTCTGCAAGCATGTTTGTGTTTCTATCTCCAGGCTTACTAATTTATTTTACACCCATGCAAGTTTTTAATCAGCTTATACAGTAAGGGTAACTGGAGGGCACAATGGGCTAAATTTTGACTTTTTCGTTTTAATCGGCTGTTTTTTAAGTTACTAGTTCAATAATGTTTAGTCTAAATGCTACACTAGTTGTCTATTATAAATATCGGTTTGTTGTTTCTATCTTTTTCACAGTTTTCGAAATAATGAAATTTTTATGACAAAAAGTTGGCCCCCATGTGCTGAGGTACAACGCAGCACTGCAGGTGGGATGCAACATATGTATTAAAACTTTGCTGATTTGATTGCATCTGATCTTTATTTATTTAATATACACGAGTAAATAAAATACTCTTTCAGATTTACAGCAAAAATCAAGTTTTAGCTGTGTGATTTGTGCCACCATGCATCATTGTAGCAGGAGAGGCGAAATCAAACGCAAATCATTAATTTCTACAGTGCCATTATCATTACTGTTTAAAACTAAATATGTCGTTTCAATTTCTGAGCAAAAACTCCACTTCACAGGAACTTTCATCAAAAAAATTTCTAGTAACATGTGCTATAAAATTCCGAGTGGACTTTTTCTATGAACTGCATACAGTCAAGATGGCTGAGGTTTGTGACTAGAGTGCAGAAAGGAGGGTGAAATTTCGAAACACAATTTATTTTAGTCAAATACATGTATATTTCCTTAATGGTATAATGTATAATCAATATCATGACTATCCATTAGTAGCAACAGCAAAGTTTTTTGTATGATGTATAAAATAGCAAAGCTATAATTTTGCCAGATGTGTATATTAGGGCAGCTTAACCCTGTAGTTTGGTACTCTTACTATGATGTCTTTGATATTTTACATAAAGAAGGTCATAAATGACTATATTTATAGATTTATAGATTTCAACTAATTTTTTGGGCAAACAAATAAATAACAGTGATCAGGGTGCAATGGTCAGGTAGTCTATTGTGCCCTGATCAGAGTGGCCCATTGTGCCCTGTGTGGCCAAGTTGAAAATAAATGCGGCTCAAAAAACATTTATTATAGAATTTGCTATTATACTAGTTGAGCAATGTAGAGACAGGCAATGGCAACAATATCAGTAAAAATTAGGTGTGTTGCCATTCAGAGTAAAAAGTTATAAAGCTTTAATGACATCTTAAGATAATTACAAAAAGCAGGTAAAAACAGTTTTTGAATCACCTTTTCAACATATATGGCTCTGCAAGTGTTGAAACTACAATGAGTAAATAATTATGTCATTACCTTTTTATTAAAAAAAATCACAACTTCAAGTCGATATAAGTTCTCTCACAATTTGACCGACTTTTTGTACCCCTATGACCGTTGTACCCCGTTACCCCTACAGTAGAAATGACTTATATACAACTATAATATTTTATATTTGCAATCTCTTTTATGCTTTAAATATTTCTGCAAAATGAAATTAATTGGTCTAAAAAATTGACAGTCTATAAATGGTTAGTATACCTAGTATTAAATGTTGTTGAACAAAGTCTGATGTAGGATTAGCTAGAGTTGTTGTCATGTTTTGTCACAGCCACAGTGTACGTACATGTGTGTGTGTGTGCGTGTGTGTGTGTGTGTGTGTGTGTGTGTGTGTGTGTGTGTGTGTGTGTGTGTGTGTGTGTGTTCGCGTGTGCAAGTGTACATGTGTTTGAATGTGTGAGAATAGATAAAGTAAGGTCTGAGTAAAATAGTATTATGAAATACACAACCAAGTACCAGTATTAAGGAAAGAAGACATTATGGTGTACACAGCAAGGGTTCACTCCACAGAAACCTTTTACTCTGCCTAAAAACTGTCTACTGTTTAACTATTTCCTTTTAAGTTCTCTCTACCTACTATTCAAAGTTTCATCATAATGTATACATATATACTAGGTTATATTAATTATACTGCATAAAACTGCCCAGTCAGTTGGTACAAAAGAAACTTACAACCTGCACATGCTTATGTATTACTATTATTCATTCACTTTTACAAACACAATTTATTATTCTTGTATGCTTTATATGAACAATAGGAGCTAGATGCACTCTTTTTTGTGTATTTGATTCACAAGTTTGATCAACTTTATTTGCTAGTAGACCTGAGACCTGCATACACAAGCGCATAGCATGCTGTGACCAAAGCAGTAATAAGTAAATTTTCTGCTACTAAACATGCATAGCTTCACTCTTTTCACTATCTCTACTGTACTCTTCTCTACAGCTGCCCAACCAAGTATAGTAGTTGCATACTATATTTGTGATGTTTCATTTTATTATCCAGGCATGTTTACTGAATATATTATTATTCCTTTTATTATTTGTTTGTTCTCTAAACTGAAAGACAAACAGTGCAACTACAAACAAACTTATGAGTGTCATTTAAATGGCAGTTGCCTATATAAAATGTAATATACTGAGTGGCTGTGACAAGACATGACAACAACTTTAGCCAATCGTACACCAGACTTTATTCAACAACATTTAACACTAGGTATAATAACCATTGATATAGACTGTCAATTTTGTAGAACAAATAATTTTATTTTCTACAGAAATATTTAAAGCATAAAAAAGATTACAAATGTAAAAACTAGTTGTATAAGTAATTTCTACTGTGCATATAATTTTTGGTAAAATGCTGCTGCAAACCAGATATGTGAGTAATAATTATAAAGTTTCTCTGCACAACAAAAAAAGCTGAGTCACATATTCAAGCAACTCCTAACTGTGAAAGTAACCCCCTGTTCACACATTGCCATACCGTACGCAGTAACAGCAAATATCCGCCATCTTTGATAACATCCCGGTTGAATCATACCCCGGTATACGCTGAGGCAATGATGAAACAGTGCTTGATTCAAAAAGTCGAGGCAAGCTCCCATTGGGTAGAGTTGATCTGGTATTAAAATTTAAAAGACATTTTTGCTAGTTTATTTTAATTGCTTATTGTTGATTTAATTTAACCAATTCGAAAGTTTTAAAGGAATAAAAAAAATTTATTCGGCTTTTTTAAATTAAACTCAGCTTAAAAATCTAGCTTTGCCTAATCACAAAAGCCCGCAAACCAAAAACTTAAAAATTATTTTGACGTCCAAAATATTTATTATTCAAATAAGTTTGCAGAATTATTTTAAGGATGCATATATTTAAAAAAGAAATTCTTTTCATGTAATTGCTTTTATCTAGTCAATAGCATTTATATAACATCTATTGATAAGAATGTTGCGAATAATTTGTAAATAATATCCAAAGGTGTACAAGTCATCGCAGACAAGAGTTAGCTTTATTATGATTGGACACAGCTCAACTTCACGCGTTGTACTTTACGTCAATGTGTGAATGCCTGTTGACAAAACGTAACAGTGGAGCCATTTTGTTTGTGCTGTTCATGATACGGCAATGTGTGAACAGGGGGTCAAGTTTCATTTAACCTTACTCTGCCAAAGCAAATTGTCAAACCCTGTTATGCCAGATAGAATAAAGGAACACTTTCTTAGATTTACCCGTAGCCTACTTATAGTATAAAAATATATTTTGTAAAAGTCGCAAAAAAGCAAAGAATGGCGACATAAAATACACCGATTTATTGGGTATAAATTGAAGCACTTAAAAAAGCATCCAAAATGTAATCACTAAACAAAATTGGTTGCTTGACATTAAAAAGCTTATCTATGCTGAATGGCTGTGATACGTTTTAGTTCAATCATGAAGGTTTGATGTTTTTAGCCCGTGTTCTCTGAATATTCTTTCAGCCTCATCAAACACTTCACTGTTCACATCTCCAGAGATGCAGTAGGCAGAGACTGTCTAGAATAGTAAATCATAATGACAACCCACTGACAGCTACAGTTGGCTAGTCATTTCTTAATAAGTTTATTTTAGTACAAGGCAAATATGGTGGAAACTTGATAAAAGTTATTCTATGTAGGTCACATGACTAAGCATATAATATATAGGTCATAGAAGTCATATGACCGACGTTATAACATATAGGTCATAGAAGTAACATGGCCAAGCATATAATATATAGGTCATAGATGTCACATGACCAAGCATATCATATATGTCAGAAAAGTCCTTTAAATAATTATAGCAAATGTAACAATTATATTTTGTTTTGATACTGTACTTTGATACTTTAAATAATTTGGAAGAAATCGAAGCATGCATTTAGTTGGTGATTTACATGGAATTATGACTTCAGTAGTTTGACTGCCACCATATTTTGGCATGACAAATCTATAAGAAGTTCTCACAGCTCCTTGAATAAGAAACATTCATAAAACTAAGCTGTTTTACTTCTTCACTGATGAGTACTTCAAACAATAATTGTTATCTAGATAAAATATATGAGTACATGTCTCATAACACAATTAGGTTGTTGAATATTAGCAGTGTGTGTATAATATGTATCTCGGAACTATTCACTATGTGCTTTAAAGAAATATATGCATATTAACAAGCATAATGCTACATAACCTGATGAAGAATTTGAGTGTAAAATAAATATATCAAGATATAATAACATAGTTATAACACAAACATGTTTCCAGTATTAAAACCTACACAAAAAGTAGTTTGCCGCTGTGATAGAAAAAGATAGCATGACCTCAAGTTACGGTAGTAACATATGCCATTAGGTGTTGAATGAAGGCAGTTATTAGAAGACATGAGTAAGCAAATTAATAAACTATGTTGTAGAAAGATAGAAAGCCGGACCTGATCCATAAAGTCGCTGGGAAATACCAAAGAGTTGTCTTTCCAAGGTTGGACTCTGCCAGGTTCTCTCTTCGCATAGAATCTGCATAGCAAGTATGAAATCATGCTTCAAAGAGAATATGATGTCAGTTTATACTTGTAAAAGGAAGTGCTTTATAAAACAATGTTTCAAATGAAATGATTTTATTCAAAGTTATTTTCCAAAAAAGTTAAAATACAATTTATGTCTGTGGTTTAATTTTCAGTTAAATGCGTATAAACAACAAACAGTCTGATTTTTACACTTTACTCATTAGGTGCAGTCTGATTCAACTCAACTCTACTTTTTAACAATTTTGGTTCGAATTTTTTCTTACTTAGAAGAAGTTTTAATTATTTTAGGTAATTCTATTAAATTTTGAGCTATCGGAGGCCTTGGATGAAATGATTTTTGTTGAATACCATGAATGACACAGAAAATTTAAATTTTAATTTTTTTTCAACAATTTTGGAAAATACAGAACACAAAACTGCCTTAGTAGCATATGATATACTTGCAACATTATATAACATATCCATGCTTAGGACTGTAAAAAACTTTCAAACTATTTAGAATTGTATGTGGAAAAGAAGAGAAAATGCGTTTTTCAACAAACAAAAACTTTTTTATATAAAAGCAAGAAACCACAACTTTTCATAAAAACTAAACAAACTTATGTAGTTTAAAACTTGGCTGATTTGTTTTAATGCTACAATTAAAATTTACGGTTAAGATATATTTATAATAAATAGTGTCAATGATGAGCATATATGTTTGTAGTATTTACTTGACTAATTTTACTGGATTTTCAACATTTTTGCCAAAGTCTCGTTGGCGAAAAACAAGTTTAAACTTTCTACCGAGTATACGGTTTTCTAGTTCTTTCTCAAGATCAGCGGTTGAAGGTTGACATTCATCTTCTACAGCAGAAAGAAACAAAATATGAAGAACATAAGATGTATAGATGCAATGTGATGTTATTAGGTTGTATACGAGTGTCTAAAGACAGGCGTCTGTAATTATATTATCACTTTGTATAGTGTATACCATGCTATGTGGCTTGGCTAGATCTGCAGAAGTATACCAAGACCTTTGTGCTTTAAAAGTGTAGCTGTCATCAATACAGACAATGAATATTTTTTTCGGTTTGTTTATAATTTTTAATATCGCTTCAGTTATTTTTTAGCTCTCACTATATGTTGGTCAAATACAAGTAGAAATATGATATACTGGAAGAAAGAATTTTCAAAAACTGACCTCCAAACTAGACATGAAAAACAGTTTTTCTGTCCCATGGTAATTTCTAAAACTAGGTAATAAAATCCAGCACTGATGTGAATAGCAATTTAAAACTAAATTTACTTGATTGTAAGTTATTTGGTAGAAATAATTTGTTAGACAGTTTTTCCAGTTACTCAAAAGGGATTCTTATATTGAATTGTATTGAGTTGTATTACATGATATAACCTACTCGTATGTTGTAAGACAAACTCATACTTTTATATGTAGCATGTGCCACTCTTTGATACAGCTTACGCTCTTCTATTCTTTTCAAGAGTTGTCTTGCCTCTTTCAACTCCCGATCATTGCTGTCTCTTATCTAAAAATGTTTTTAAAGTATGTGCAACTGAAATTAACCATTAGCACTGTAACAAGGTTTCGGCTCCTGCATATCATAACGTGATATAAAGCTGCATACTGTGTATACTAATACTGTACAGTTTATAATACTAATACTTTACTGTATATAATACTAACATTGTACTGTATATAATACTAATACTTTACTGTCTATAATACTAATACTCTACTGTGTATAATACCAACACTGTACTGTATATAATACTAATACTGTACTGTATATACTGTACTGTGTATAATACTAATACTTTACTGTATATAATACTAACATTGTACTGTATATAATACTAATACTTTACTGTCTATAATACTAATACTCTACTGTGTATAATACCAACACTGTACTGTATATAATACTAATACTGTACTGTATATACTGTACTGTGTATAATATTAATACTTTACTGTGTATATAATATTACTGCACTGTATATACTAAGTCTGTATTGTATACATTAATGCTGTATTTCGAATATAATACATTATTGTATATACCAAGGAATTTGTGAAAACTACAACAGTGACAACATAAATGCAATTTCCAACCAACAGTACTAATCTATATAAATGTTGTGCATTATTTTAGCAAAACTTATGTCTCTAGTGTAGACAAGACATTAGAACTCAAATAACTGAAAATGATGCCAAGAGTTTATTTAACTTAGTAGTAATTACCAGGTAGAATATTCCATCATGGAGATTAGTGTAGGCCTCCATGTCATCCAAGCACTCTACTATACTCTTGCCACAAATCTCTAATGAGTCTGATGCCTTTACTATAGCCTCCTCAACCATCAAAGCAACTCCTAAGGCTACCGGATGCTGATAGGCTAAAATAGTACACTGTGTTAGTTATTCAGTTTCCTTTAATGATTAAGTTTGCATTCAGTGATGCATTAGCCGTTAAAAATAAATTTGTCTTAAAAGCTGAGAATCTTCTGAGTGAGAAAAGAATTAGCAGAGAAAGGCTTTATGAATTGTTTTGGGAGTCTTTATTTATATAGAAGCGACTGTAAACCTTATTTCATAACTGCAGGTAAGCATTAGCTATAGCTTCTTGTCTTATATGTAATAAATATAAGTGACAGAACTGTTTGTTACCCTTAAACCAGGATGCCTGGGATTACCAAGTGTACCAATTAAATCATGTATTAGTTTTAGTGAGCCAATATCATTCTAGATTAGATATGCAGCAAAAAAGATTATGTGCCTCAACCTAAAATTGTTAAACAAATTCAAAGAACTTTGGCTATCACAATTTCACCACTGCTGCTCCTAAATGCTATTTACTAGAGAATTATTGATAGCTGGGGTGGTACAGGTTTTGTTCAACCCTCAGTGCATAGCTAGTGCTACAGTTGTTACGGTATTCTCTAGTGCAGTACTTGTATACACTTTTATATGCGTAGGTGATCTCGTGGAAACAGATTGTGGTCCATGTTAATGGCTACTGTTTAGTTTATGGTTCCTTTTAGCATTCATAAAATAAGATCTATACTTTTGTCATTTATTTGTTGTTGTGAATATACCAGTTGCCATGTTGCCAAAACTATGATATTATCAATGGTGCGTGTTACATTTTGCTTAAATGCTTAATTTAACTCAGCTAATAGCAAGTTGAGTGTTGTCCAAAATCAATTACTGTTTAGATATAAAGCGAAAAAGAGTCCTACAATATTAAATGTTCAAGCTTTGCATAAAGTTAAACAAAATTACTCCAGATACCTACCTAAAAAAGCAAGCTGTTTTGTTAGTAATAAATCAGCTAAATACAGATACTACCTAACATTATACTCAGTAGGCATATAATTGATTGCTATACTAGGTACAAATATGGTGGGCAACTGACAACAGTAAGCTCTGCAAGTTTGCGTATTTTGCAAGCTTTAGAAAAGATTTAAACCAAGCTATTCTAGTGAATATAAAAATTTTAAAATCTTTTTACAGCTGTAGTCATATAGTCTACATGCACAATATGTTCAGCAATAAGGCGCCGAATCTCATTTATTATCTGCAGTTATTCTAGTCTGAACTGTGATAGTTTGAGTATGTTATGTATTAAGTAGCAGTACTATTTTGCTGCATATGCAGTATGTAATGTTTATGTCTATAATTTCACTGTGTTGCTGCTGTAGCATAGTAATAGAATAATGCTATTAACTAGCAAGTCCGTGATTTAGTAAACGGCACAACTGAGCAACACTATTCCCTAGACACACATTGCCGCACCGTGGGCCAAAAAAAGTGTCACACAGTTAAGTCTGCTATTGGGTACAATATATGACATCTCATTGAACATTCATATCCAATGAGTTGAGCCGAATGTACCCCTGTCCAACTTTTCGACTCTTTTTTGACTCGACTTTTTTGACTCAAGCAGTGCTTGATCTTATATGTCATAAAGGAAGCTCGAACATTTGAAAAAATGACTGACATATTATGTTCTGGCCTACGCAGTGTAGCAAAGTGTGTCTAGAGGGTAAGTTATAAATGTGAAGCATAGCCTTTGAAGGTAGTTATTGCTTATAGCATAATTATTGAACTAGATGTCCTAGCATTATAAAATGGCTATAAGCCTGGACTCAACTTTCACTTACTGGGTTAGTTAAACTTCCATTTAGTTTGATGGGACAATTGAACTTACTTTTAGTGGAATAGTTAAACTTTCTTAAACTTTTCTTCCTTAACGTTAGTCTAGTAAGAATTAGAAATATACGTGAATTTACCTTTTCTGGTGGCTATTTAACCGGTGCTAGTTGGATTTTTATACTAAACTTATTTTCAAGTTAAGACTATGTTTTACGAGAAATTGAGGATGTGCTTATTAAAATGAAACCACCTAAATGAAACTTTATTGTTTCCAGTACACAAAGTCAATTGAAAAGCTCATAAATATAAAATAAAAACTGATACAAATTCTTCTGATTTAGGCTACTCATCTCCTAGTATATATTAATCATTTTAATAAGACCTTCAGTGAGTATGTGTTGAAATAATAACTTCTGCTAAGGATGCAGAGATGTTTAACTATAAGACGAGATTTATAGGTTAGTATAGCTGTGACCATTGTTTAAAGACCTGCTGGTCAGATTGAAGTTCTGATGTCTATGTAAAGCAAATAAGTGTCATGTACCGTGTTTATGTAGATTGTATCTTGTAGAGTAGAGTTGATATATTGTGTCCACCATCTTGTCCCTCACACAGATATGTGGCCTGCCTTTATCATCTTTGATAACTCTTGCGTAGTGCAGGATTCGTTTGTAGTCAAAATTATGCTTTAAACCTGACAAATTTATATGATTTATATAGTTTTCTCAAACCCACTATAACAAGTTTGCACACGCAGAGAAGACTTTTCATCAAAAGCAAATTCAGAAATTTAAAAGACAACTTTGAAACTGTGTATAGATCGAAACTATGATAGGTTTAACAGATAGAGACCGTAACCAGCCAAGTTAAGTCATTGGAGTAAATTCTCACTCATTAGGTATCTGAATATAATGTGAGAGAGAATGATTGAGTGAAGGTTGAAAGACTGTAGAAGTCAAATCAAGACAGCTTTCAGAGAAGCAGCTCTACTGATTACACAATTACCTGTCTGCTTGAAATATCTTTTCAAGAAAGATTTGGAGAGTTTGATAAAAGCTCACAATTGCTATTTGTAGATTTAAAGGAGGCAGCCAAAAATTAATATATATATAGTGCTGCTTAAGAAAGAGATCTCAGCATAAAATTAATTAGGCAACTTGAGACACTACAGGGACAAACACAGTAGACAATTGCTAATGAGGAAAAAAAAGTGGAAAGACATGAGCAAGAAAAAAATTGGAGAGGCAATAACATTAGTGTTAACGGCAAGAACAATAGAGGAAAACAAAAACTTTGCTAAATAGATACCATGATATGAAACCATACAACCATCACATTAAAAAATGAGTCAAATTTTTATGGAAAAAAATGTTTGAAAAATTTCAAACTTAAAAACTTAAATTTTTGTAAAAGGTGTGCCCATTCCATATATTGCTAAAAATGTAGTTGCGGATAGAATAAAAGTCCCAAATTATGTCAAAGCTTTTATGGCAGAAAGTACACCTAAATTTAATTTTTAAAATTAGTGCTATGATAGCCATATAATCATGCTCCTAGCACATATAGCATACTTACAGTCTTGGCACATGTAGTATACTTATCATTTTAGCACATGTGGTATACTTACCATCCTAGCACATGTGGTATAATACTTACCATCTTAGCACATGTGGTATAGTTACCATCTTAGCACATGTACTATACTTACCATCCTAGCACATGTGGTATACTTACCATCTTAGCACATGTACTATACTTACCACCTTAGCACATGTGGTATACTTACCATCTTAGCACATGTACTATACTTACCATCCTATCACATGTAGTACAATACTTACCATCCTATCACATGTACAATACTTACCATCCTGCACATGTAGTATACTTACCACCCTATCACATGTAGTAGTATACTTACCAAGGTAGTGGGAGTCTCGTAGCAAATAGTCCCATCTGTCAACATCGTTTCCACTTTCTTTGTTGGACACAATGTCGTACAGAAAGAGTTTGTTTCTTCCCCTGCCCGTTGCTCTCTAAAAACAAATAAGTGGGTGAAAAATCTTTAAATACCTACTAGCCTTTGAAAACAATAAACCAATTAAAAATAGTATTTTAATTTTTCAGAAAGTTCTTTAGTCTAGCATCTAATTTTTTATCACTGATCCAAAACAATTTTTAGCAGCTCTATATTATACTAACATATTTAAAATCTATAAGGCAACACAGTTTTTGTTGCTTTTTACAGTCAATTGACTGCTTTTGTGATATTGCTGATAACTAAATAGGTTTAAAGCTAAAATCAATTCACAAATTTTTACCATATTTTATTATAGGAGAAGCTGAACAGATCTTTATTGGTTTGTAACTTTTACCTCACATGGTTCACAAACGATGAGAGATTTTATGAGCTCCCAATCTTTTTCTGTTACATTCCATGCTTGCAAATCCTGCTTAAGTTGGTTGTTATTCATAGAGTACATGTAGTCCAGCATTTCCACAGAGAGAGTCTCGTGAGAGTGGTTGACATCCGTTAGCCTTGGAAGAATTTGCTGATCAAAGATATGAGAGAAAGGACCATGGCCTAAATCATGGCAAAGTCCTGCCAACTAAAAAGATAACAGTATCATATGACTGGAGCTCTATATGATAAAACATGTATATTGAAAGACTATATTTAATATATATGTACTTGTACTATAATAATATATCATTCAAACTGTAGTTATAGTATTATATAGTGATTTTGTTTAGTCAACTTATAAATCAAATAACATGATATAAAGAGTCATACTCACTATTTAGAAGAAAATAATTATGTTTTCAAGCAAAAGACAATCATTAGTATTAATTAGTAGTAGTAGAATATTCATGGTTCTGGCTCACTTTTCTGGCTCACTTTTACACAAAATACAGAAATCCGTGCACGCTTTGAGGGGTGGTAGACAACTCCAAAAATGAATTAATTTATTATAAATTCATAAAAATTCTGAATCACTTTGCAGCCAATGATTCTGAGAAATACAGAAATCTGTGCACGCATGAGAGTAGAGACAACTCTGAAAACAGTTTTATAAGTCAAGACCACTCAATGATTCTTGATTCCGTGCACGCATGAGACAGCTCTGGCTCACTATCCATATTATTTCAAATAAGTGTATTGCGGAATGTAAAACTCTTCTAGATTGTGACGAGACCGCCCATTGCATTTTGAAAATTATAGGTCTATAGTTATAAAGCCATGCGGCTGTTGCCAACCCCGATGGCAGAAATCTTTACATTCTCAAAAAGGCATATCTCCAGCTACAATGTATATAACTCAAGTTTTTTACATCTTGAGGAAACAAGCAGAAGAAATTTGTATTTTCACGAATGGTTTGTCGAGGTAATTTAAAATAATTTTGTGACAAGACGTAAAGCTTTTAGTAGATTTATATAAAGAAAAGTCTAGCGTAGTAGAGAGGTGGAATAGAACTATGAAAGAGCGAATGCTTAAATATCTTTTAGCAAACAATACTTATAGATATATAGGTGTAATAAAAAGTTACTAAAACATTACAACAAAACCAGACATTCATCTATTGGAATGACACAGACTAAAGCTAGCGATCCCTCTAAAGTCTAATGAAAATAAAGTGCGTATGAACTTGTATCTGAACTTACCATCAACTCCTAAACCTAAATTTGCTCTAGGTGATAGGGTGTGTATACCTCTTAAGAAACAAACGTTCAAAAAAGGTTATACCGTTAGATGGACAGAGGAAGTGTTTACAGTGAACAAGGTACTATACACAAATCCAACGACTTATAAAATAACCAATTTGAGAAGAGAAAAAATTCAAGGATCTTTTTACGAACAGGAATTACAAAAGACGAGTCAAGAAATGTATAGAATAGAGCACGTGATTTAAATGAAAGGTAAAAAGACTTTGGTAAAATGGTTGGGCTATCCAGAGTCACGAAATTCGTAGGTAAATTTAGGCACGTTAGAACGCTAATAGACACAAATGTGTCTATCGTAGACACAAATGTGTCCAATGCAGATACAAATGTGTCTAAATAACATGTCTAATAAATGAGTTACGTCAAAATCGATGACCCGCCTAGTAAGAGAGATAAAATTGTGCAAGATTATATAGCCCACAAAATAGACTGAAGAAGAATTTTAAGCAAAAATTAAATGTAGCTGAAGCCTAAGAAAAAATGTTGAGCCTGTAACTACATCTCAAGCTTTACTAACATACGCCTTGAAACAACTGGATAACAATCTGGAAGCCATTGCCCTTGCTCAAAATCAGCTGTTACTGAGTTCTCAGGCAGCGATAGAGGGACCGGTCGAGATTTATGACGCTAAAGATGCAATCATAAATTTAGACACATCGATGCAAAACGCTTTGGCTGGAGCAGAACTAAGCACTTATAAGGTGAGATGGGAACACAATAAATACATCATAGGCACTAAGCCTATATACTTTAATAACGGCAAAGTAATATTTGATAAAATGAACTACCCAGCAACTGAATGACTTTTGCAGCTCCTAACACGCAAGAACCTAAAAAAATACAATGAAGACAATTTAAAAAACTACCGTAATATACTGGATAAGTGTGACGCGATTTATCAGAGTGGAAATAGACCTATAGACAAAAATAGTGCTAAATGGAAGAATATCATTAAACCAAATTGGGAACAATTAAATCCAAAAAGAGCTAGCTCTGTCAATTATAAGAAAGCCCAAAGGCAGACCGGTAAAGGCATTATCTTTTTACCATCAAATCCAAACGCTTTAGTTGAACGACTTCAACTTTTACTTTCTAGCGTTCAATCAGGAAATACAGGGATCGTTCAAACTGAGATTGTCGCAATATTAGATAATCTGCTTAGAATGACACATATTGATTGTGAAAAATATAAAAGTATTTTTTCGTGCGTATAATAAATGTACGTTTATAACAAACAATGTCGTGTTCACAGGCACTACGCCGGTGGTGGAATATTTGACTCCATCGTTCGAGTAGTAAGTCGAGTGGCGGGAAATGAGGTGATTAGAAAAGCCGCTTCTGAAATGGGAAAAAAGGTTAAAGGACCACAGCAAAAAAAGTTGGCAATATAGCCGCAGAAAAGATTGTTAGCGGAATTGACAAACCAGTAAATAGAAAAAATACTAGGCTAAATGCCAAAAGTCGAGATATAATAAAAATTTTTAGTCAACCTCGAGATGTCTCTTTAAGTAATATTTTAGAAGAAAGTTGACAAGCTTTAGCCATTGAAGAATTTACCAGAAAATTGAACAAGTGCAATTTAGCAAAAATGTAGCGGTTAACACTCAAGCTTATGCGCTAATCCTGTCAGACAAAACCATGTCACTTAGGTCTGACGAAAATAATCTGCGAGTAGAATAATTCTTGTAATATAAATGGAAGATCTGTTGAGATAAATTGCTGCTAATACGATTCCCAAGGAGTCTATGAGTATTGCCGTCCAGGGTGATAAAACTAAAATAATTACAAACATCATAACCCACCTATCGAACTAGACCGGTCTAAAAATTATGAGATGGCGCTCGTAGGTCTTGAGACTTATTATTCTTTTCCAAACATTGATTTGACTAGAAACACAATCAAATAATCACCAGACAGTGGGATCAACTAGCACAAATTTAAACTACCGATTGGCATCTATGACCTTTCGGATATTGAACGAGCTATTCTAAATGAGGTAGTGAAAAATGGTGGTGTGAAAAAAGGCATCAAGATCAAACCCAACAAAATTACGCTGAAAGCTATTCTTAAGCTGAATGACAACAATAAAATAAAGTTTAACGTTGAAAACTCTTTACGAAATGTTTCAGGCTTTGACGCAAAAATTTATGATCAATCTTATGTAGAATCAGAAAATGTGGTAAACATTCTTCATATAAACACTATTCACATCCACATTGATGTAATCAGCCAAAGTTATGTAGATGGAGCTCACAAACCAGTCACTTACTCATTTTTCCCCAACATTGACTCTGGACATAAATAGTAGGAAAACCTCAAAACTTAGTGTATCTACCAGTGCATGTACGTTACATTCGTGATATGACCGTCACAATAACTAATCAAGACGGCAACCTGTTGGATCTCAGAGGCGAACAAGTGTCTGTAAGATTTAATTTGAGAGAAAAATAATTTCTATAATAAATATCCTACATCGAGTACAATGTCAATATGTCAGAAGGACAAAAGAAAAAAATTCGCAATTTTTACACTGACAAGGAAGGCGTTATCATTCGATTTTTTTACCAGGATTTGCTAAAAGGAAACGTTATAATTGTTATTACGGAGACTCAGTATTTGCGTATAAATAAAGCCATGGAAAGTGGAAAAGGCTTGGAGATAAAAATGTCACCGGCACACGTAAAAGCTAATCTTAAAATGGAAGGTGGATTTTTAAGCGCTCTTTTAGGTCCACCTACAAGAGTTTTACCTACTATAGCCAAGACTATTATACTGAGTTCAGTGGTAAGAGCTCTTTCCAGGCCGCTAGTGCTGGTGTAGAGCGAGCTATTAAAAGTAATGGTTTTTACTTGAAAAAAGGTGGTTGCGCGTGCACCATAGAACCAGTCTTTAGTGGTGTGCTATTTCTACATCAAACTATCTTGCCTAACTCCTTATCCGGAGACGGTATGTATTTTAAAAAAGGTTCGGGATTTGTAAGAGATGAAGGACTGATTTTAGGTTCAAACAGTCCGTTTAAAAACAAGTCTATTTTGGGAGCCATTTTGTAAAAATTTTGTATATTGAGAGTAAGTTTGAAAAACTTGAAACTTCTAAAACTTTTCTAATACAAAATCACATGACTGCTGTGCAATTAATTTGGACGCAGTGTTTTTAATCTCGGGTAATTGTGTAATGAACCGTTATTTTGCTGTGTTCCTCTTTTTCATAAATACAGTTACTGAAATGTTTTCTGTAATACGTTGAAGATTGCAATTTATTGCTATTAACCCTTTGATTGGCTACTTGTGTAAATATATTATTGGTGCTGGGCTGGGCTCGGAAGACTCAATAATATTACCGTCGGCTGTTGACATTAATAATTTACCTCCAGTCGGTGACTGTAACTTAGGAATAGCAAGTTCTGATATAGTATACTTTTCTGAATAATATCCTCAATGCTTAAATCACTCTCTATGACATTACCACCGGTCGTCAACATTAATAAGTTACCTCCGGTCGGTGATGGTAGCTTGGGAATTGTAGTAAGATGTTTTAATTACCTGGTAAGTCTAGTTAGCCAATTTAATGCCTTTGTGCTATTTTAGTGTTTAACCCAAGAATGCCGTTTTTCATCTCTTTTCTCGTCATTTGCGTTAGCCAATCGCGACATTCTATTACATCCTCTCTCCAAGCTTGGTGTTTCACTTTTAGAATGTCATAGAATTGAATAGCATTCTTTATATCAACAGCCCTCTTTTCTTTTTCTTTTACTTCAGTCCTTTTAATTTTTCATTTTCAATTTATATTTTTTTATCTAATTTTTTTTAGCACTTCTAGTGCATAAGACAAATGAGGAAACAAAAAAAACTACTAGGCAGCCAAACTATGGCTATAAGTCCAGCCTTTCTGGCTGTCATATTCTTAGACCACTCCTAGCTCTTTGAGTAGATTTATCAGGTTCCGAGTTGGCGACGATTGACTATCTTTATTCATGGTTTCTGGCCTGGCCAAATCTGTAGCAGGAGGTACTTCAAGTGGCTGACGAGTGTTGAGCTCCTCTAAGGACTGCCTCCCACTAACAGTAGAATCTTCGGCTGTCGGTGACGCAATATCACCTGCTTTAAGTCTTTGAGAGCGATTTCTACGTAGCAGTGCTCCTGAGTCATTTGACAATACAATTTCTCTGCCTTTAGTCGCCATTAAAACCCCGTCTTTCAGCTGACTTCCATCGTTGATCTTTATCGCCTGACCGACTTCCATTGGTTCCCTTTCTTTGGCCCAATGTCTCCTGTTATAATAAAGTGCTTGTGTCCTTTGCTGACCAGCCTCAAACTGCTGAAGCTGGCTCAAATTAACACTTTTGTTTGGCATGATGCCCATAAAATTCAGGGATTGACTAAACATAAGCTTAGCTGGTGAGTACACATTGGCCAAAGGTGTGTCTCTGTACACACACAGAGCAGTCTGAATGTTGATGTTTTTTTTTCATCAAGCCCTTCACCATCTGAACAGCTCTTTCCGCTTCACCATTTGACTGGGGATAATTTAAAGAACTAGTTACGTGTTTAATATCCCATTTTTACAGGAAGGATTGGAATCTATCGGACACAAATTGCGATCCATTATCACTGATTAATGTGTTAGGAATGCCTAGCAAGCAGAAAAGTGTTTCGAGCTTGGAAACTATAATTTTTGTGTCAGAAGAATCATTGAGTTCATTAACAGTAATGTACCTGCTGTAGTAATCTACCACTACTAGATATGTTCTTTCATCCTTGATACATAGGTCAACTGCTAAGCGCCACCATGGTCTCCCAGGCCAAGAGGAACACACCAGAGGCTCCCGAGGTTTCAATCGAAACTCTTCACACTTGGAACAGCCTTTCACTAACGATCTAATATCAGCTGTCGTGCCAGGCCACCACACTGCATCAACTGCCGTACAGATACATTTTGTCTCTCCTTGGTGACCATCATGTATTTTCTTCAAAACCTGATCTCTCTCGACTTTGGGAATGTATAGGCGATTTTCAAAAAATCCTATTCCTTGAACTGTGGTCAAGGTTTCTCTGAATGTGTAAAATTGCTTCATAGACGGGTCGACATCCATTGTCCTAGGCCATCTCTCCATAAAGTATTTTAAGAGAATCCTATCTCCATCTTCTGTCTACATAGCAGCCTGAATGCGGCGCAGACGAGTTGGGGAAACAGGCGTAGCATTTATTAGCTCCTGCACCAGCAAAGGCTCTCTTTGGGCTTCTTGTGCTCCTGAGTAAAGAGCCCTAGACAGGGCATCAGCCAGTACCAACTTCCTACTCGATGTAAAAACCACATCATAAGTAAATGACATCATTCTTAATCTAAACCGTTGCACCCGGACAGGTAATTTGGCTAATTCCTTCTCACCCAGCAATGAGATCAGAAGCTTGTGATCAGTCTCCACTGGAAACTGACAACCTGCCAGAAAGTAATGAAACTTTTCTCAAGCCCAGCAGATTGCTGGAGCCTTTTTTCAATATGTGCGTATCGCTGCTCAGCACTACTCAGAGACCTAGATGCAAAGGCCACAGGCTTCCAAGCCCCATCTACTAATTGCAGCAACGCCACCCCGAGGCCAAACGATGATGAGTCTGCACTGAGCACCGTTTTTCTATGAAGACTGTACGGAACTAGAGTGGGGGTGCTGGTCATCATAGACTTCAAGCCTGCAAACTCTTTCTCCTGTGCTGGCCCCCAGTACCAATCAGAATTTTTACCAAGTAATTGACGCAGCTTCCCAGAATTTTCAGCAATAGTAGCGGAGAATTTTCTCATATAGTTCACCATGCCAAAAAACCTGTGCAGCTCCTGTCTGTTACACAGGGTTGGAAACTTCGTCACAGCCATTGTCTTTCTGGGTCAGCTGTAATACCCTCGGCACCTATGATATGACCAAGAAATTTTAACTCAGTCTTTCGAAATTCACATTTCTCTGCATTGAGGGTGACTCCACTTTTCTCATTTCTCTTCAAAACTTGCTCTAGCCGGTCATCATGCTCCCGTTGATTTTTTTCATAAAGTAGAATATCGTCCATCTGACATATATCCCCTGGCAAACTCACAAGCATTTTTTTATCTAACGTTGAAAAATTTCTGGGGCAGAACTGATACCAAAAGGTAGACGCTTACATCAGTACCTACCAAATGGTGTGATAAAAGTGGTAAAATGATATGAGTCAGGGTAAAATTTCATCTGCCAATATCCACAGTTGGCATCCAATTTGCTGAATAAACAAGCATTTTCTAGTTCACTGAGTGTTTCATCAGATGTTGGCAAAGGATAGTATTCACGCTTGATGGCTTTATTCAGTCGAGTAAAATCTACACAAACCCTCATTGTTCTATCTTTCTTAGGCACAATGACACAAGGAAAACACCATTCAGTAGGTTTTTCCACCTGTTCAATTACTCCTAGCTTTTCCATCCGAAGGAGCTCCTCATACAGTGGCTGTTTCTTAGCTGCTGCAATACGCCGAGGTACCGCTTGAACAAACGGCAAAACATCTTCTTTTATTTGGATTCTCACTTCCACGGACATTGCTCCAAGCCCACGAAACAATTTAGGGTAGACCTTCTTCCAATCATGGCCCTCACCATGATTAATGCCATTTACAAAACGGATTAAATCAAATCTCCCAATAGCAGGTTTTCCCAAAAAAGGCATTAGTAGCCCTCCAACAAAGTATAGTAACTCCTGAATCTTCTTTTCTCCTAAACACAAACCAACCATAGCCTGGCCAACTACCTCTAGTCTATTGTTACTCGCTCCTCTCAAAATCTTTGTAGAAGGTTGTGACCCTCGCTTACAACAATAAATTAAATATACGAGCAACGCTGTGACTGCTGCCCCTGTATCTATTTTGAATTTTACAGGTACATCATCAACTTTAATGTTAACTAACCAAGCTTTTGAAGTGTTGGTAACTGTCTTAGAATCAATTACGCCTAGTCATAAAGAATCATTGCCAAGAAAAAGTCCATCCATCTCCTCACAGTCAACCATTTCTGCCTTTGAGCTACATTGACTGCCTCTAGAAACGGTATTAGTACATGTTTTACTCCAATGACCTTTACCTTTGCATTTAAAACAAGTAGCAGACCTGGCAGGACAGCAAGTTCTAACATGAGCTTCCTAGCCGCAGAAGGGGCACTTATCACTACTGTTCCTGATGGTTTTGTTTAACATAGACAATTTCTTTACCACTGTCACTTCTAACATAGTCCAGAATATCACCAGAAGATGACATGCTCATTTTCAAAACCTGCTCATGGTTACTTACATACTGTTTGGCCTTCTGAATACACTTCGACAGTGTTAAATCTTTTAAGTCACTCAGACATTCCCTTAATTTAGAGTCATTGACTCCTATGACAATCTGATCTCGAATCAAGTCATTCCGAACAGTCCCGTATTCACAATTAGCTGCTTGTGACTGCAGCTCTGTAATAAACTGGTGAATTGTGTTGTTCCCTTGAGTGCTGCTATCGAACTTGACTCTCTCATATTACATTTTAACCGGTTCAAAATGCTAGTCAAACATGCTGATTACATTTCTTAGAGTTTTTTTCCTGGTGTCTACTGCCTCATCAAATTCAAATTGACTGTATATAGGCACACTCTCTGGTCCCATTAAAACAAGTAAATTCACAATCTGCTCCTCCTCCCTCATATCACTACATTTCTTAGCTATTTTGAATATTTCAAACTGTCCTTTAAATATTTTCCAATCAGTTGAAAGATTCTCACTTGAAAAATTAAGTTGTTTAACAAATTTTTCATCTCTAGTTGAAGAACTTTCTGTCATAGTTGTTTTGATTCTTTTATTTTCAACACGTTAATTAACTCATGCAAACAATATTTCTCAACTATCACTATAACTGCCAATCCCACTTCTGACACCATGTAGTAAAATGCTTTACTTACCTAGTAAGTGTAATTAGCCGATTTAGTGCGTCCGTGCTATTTCAGTGTTGAACCCAAGAATGCCGTTTTGCATATGTTTTCTCGTCATTTGCATTAGCCAATCGCGACATTCTATTACAAGAGTAGCGAATTCTGAAATAGCGCTTTTCTTAATGATATCATCAACGCTTAAATCACTGTCTGCAACATTACTGCTTTCAGTTGAGATAACTAGCCGTTTACCAGGATTTTGTATAAGCGTCATAGCAGTATTTTTAACCCATTATTTTATGTTATCAACATACTTTTTTGTAGCAGCGTCTTGAGCGTCAACAAGATCCGCAACTCTAGAGACTTTGTTAATACCCATATCCAGAGTGCCAGTGAGCGTATTACCACCATCTGTCAAAACAAAATCATTATACATCTTACCAATAGCTGCCAAATGCTCTTTTTCGAGCTCGGATGATCCACCAAACTTGTATACCATACTCATTTGTCATAGGTGTTTGTAATAAAGTTTTACTAATGCTCATTGAAATAGAATATCTTAGGTTTTCAGAATCCAATGGTGGGAAATAATACATCAGGAGGTTTATGACGCGTATACGACTCTGAACATAATAATGTTAGACTATAGTTTCTATTGGCTTCGATGGTTTCTGATATAAAAATACCGATGTACGGAACACTGTGTACATCACCTCAAATAATAAAATCTTTAATGATTAGGTTTTCTTTTTAGTAGGTAGTGTATTATCCCTTATCGTTATAAGCAACCTTTTGTCTGTCCAATATAGAGGGTGGTTCGTAAATATGTCTTCGCAGCTTAGTTGCACCAATGCGTAAGTTAACTCTATTTTCTCAGCTACTATAATATTAAAAATTGATTTGGCATAAGACCGATTAGGTCCCACCTGATACTTGAATTCATTATTTATCATGAGCCCGTAACGTAATTTCTCTCTTTTGTCAACTGTTTTGATCCACCAAACCTATATACCGAACTAATTTAATAAAACAACATATTTATAACTTTCTGGAGTTTTTTATCACCAGACAACTCTTTGACCCAGTACAAAAATAAATAACATTAAATAACCGTGTAGGGTCTGTTGAAAAACAATCATGCGATCCTATCGCTAATCACATTCATGACAATGACGATATGCTAACTAATTGCTTTACTAGAATCGCTGTATACTTGTTTTACCCCTTCTCTTCTGTTTTCTGTTATACAAAACCATCATGATGTTTTTGATTCAAATAAATATTTTATTAACAATTAATTAAATCATTCAATCAGTTTGCTTGATAAGTTAAATCAGCAATCAATATCGTATTTCATAATTATTACTTTACACAATGGCAACACATTCAACAGGTTATGGGCCCAGATGTTTTGTAGTCATCAACTTCTACCCTGCGACTTGTTCCACAAAGTAGCTACTAATCACTCACGCTGTACAGTGTCACTCACACTGTACACAATATTAATATTACTCACTGTACAGTGTCATTCACGCTGTACACAGTAATATTACTACTCACTCACACTGTACAGTGTCACCCACACTGTACACAGTATTACTACTACTCACTGTACCGTATCACTCACACTGTACACAATATAAATATTACTACTGCTCACTGTACCGTATCACTCACACTGTACACAGTACTACTCAGTACTCACTATATTGTACTACTCACTATATTGTACTACTCACTATGTAGTACTACGCACTATATAGTGCTACACACCGGAACACACACCGGCACACACACCGGAACACACACCGGAACACACACCGGAACACACACCGGCACACACACCGGTACACACGCCGGAACACACAACGGAAAACACACCGGCACACATACCGGCACAAACACCGGAACACAAACCGGCACACACACCGGTACACACACTCACACTGGCACACACACCGGAACACAAACCGGCACACACACCGGTACACACACTCACACTGGCACACACACCGGAACACACACCGACACACACACCAGCACACACACACGAACACCACCACAGCCCGCTACTCATCTTACCAGAATGGTAACTTAGAGAGGACTTGGCGTACCATAATGGACACAGCACGATGCCTACTCAATAATTCAGATCTTCCCAAGACTTTCTGGAGTTTTGCTGTTGACCATGCCATGTACCTGAGAAACCAAAGCTACCAGAGACGGGCGGGAAGGACAGCCTATGAGTTATTTACAGGCACACCCCCCCCCCGACATGAGGAAAATTCACAATTTCGGATCTCAATGCACATTCAACACAGAGGGAAATAAATTAAAGCTCAGTGACCACGAACAAAGCCGCACATAGCTTGGTGGTAACACAAAGGCCCAAGGTTACCTTATAATTGCCCTTAATTAGAAATTGTCACATCCAGAAATGTCAGACCACAAAAATGCGAAAATAACGCACTGAACGTTATGCCACACGGACTCGCACAAAACAGCAGAAATGGTACTCAGAATACCATGCCAGAAGAACCTGCACAAAAATGTAGAAATGACGCAATGAACGTCATGCCACAAGGACCCGCACAAAACAGCAGAAATGGTACTTAGAATACCATACCACAAAAAACTGCAACAGATCTGGCAAAGGCCACTGACCAATCTGGACCACGTAAATCAGAACGGATACGAAAGTGGCCTACCTACCTACAGGACTATGACATAGAAGACATTGACTATGCTTGCTCACTAATCGCAAACATACCACAGTCCTACCAAAAAGCTGTAAATTCAAAAGATAAGGAAGCCTGGAAAAGAGCCATGAACATGGAAATGGACACCCTACATGATTCAAACACCTGGTCCATCCAGCCGCTACCTGAAGACAGGATTGAGACCAAGGGCAGACACAGGATAGTTAAGGGCAACCTTTTAGCTGCAACTGCCTTGCTGAGGTTTGCATTGTAATCATATAAGAATTCAGTACCAGTAAAATAAAATCTCACCTAATTGTGCTAGAGTCAAAATTTAAAAACTATGTTATAGATTTTCTTTTTCTCCAGTGTAAGTTTTTTGGAAATTTCAATTTTCATTTTTTTTGCGAAGTTATAGACAAAAAACTGCCGAATTTTGGCCAATTTTGCCTGAAAAGCTGACTTTTCAGTACCAGTAAAATATCTCAGCAGCAAAGCATGATATCTGAATAAAAATTGCACTGCTGGAATCCTGAGATATTTCTCCAGGGTAAGTTTTTTTCTTTTTTCAATAACTCTGCTAGATTGCTCATAAATTGGTGATTTATACACTGAAAATGCCATATTTTCTCATAAGAAACTAGCAGCGCGCAGCACTTCACGCTTCACTGAGCACGTAGGGATGAGAAGATATTGGCGCCTATATAATAATTACAGGCTAGCTAGCTGGCAGGCTATAATGAATAGTTCGCTTTGTACTTTGTTTATGAAGCACCCATAATGGAATGTTGATAGATTACGCAGCCCTAATGAAGGTTGCTGCTTATTGGTTGTAGTTTAATCTTAGGCTAAACAATTACAAGTAGGCAACACGCATGCCACCCGCAGAGCAATATTATTCAAGAACCTGAACCACATTTTGAGAGAAATTTATGATATTCTTAGTGAGGATGCCCTTAACTATCCTGTGGATGGGTTTATACCCTCAAACAAGAAAAAACCCAGGTGAAACTCAACATAAAGCTAGATACGTAGCAAAAGAATACTCACAAATACAAGGAGTTGACTATGACGAAACTTACAGTCCAACCACCAGATTCACATCGATCAGCTTGCTGTTACAAAAAGCAGCAAATGAAAACATGAAGATACATCAACTAAATGTTAAAGGGGCGTACCTAAACACGCCAATCGTCAAGGAAATCGTTCTACAACAGCCTGGAGGGTACGAAGAAACCAGCAACCAAGAGAAGTTTTCTTGGCGTCTCAACGAGTCCATATATATGGCTTCAAACAAAGCAGACGCAACTGGCACCAAACACTGACCAGTTTCCTCAAGGAGCAAGGCTTCACACTTCGTGCCGGAGACCATTGTCTATACTCAAAAGAGGACCCTTCAGACAAATCAGCAAACATCATCATTCTTTTCTGGGTTGATGACATCCTTCTCTGCTGCCAAGACAACAACAGAATCATACAAACTAAATCTATGATGCAACAAAAAATTAACATGAATGATAGAGGAGAATTAAGCTGGTTCCTGAGGATAGACTTCAGGAGACATGAGGACCAGTACACGATGTCACAGGAGCGCTACATGGACACGCTGCTGAACACCTACAATAAGACAGATTGCAACCCTGTATATACTCTTGCTGAAAAAGACTTACAACTAGAAAAACCGACAGACGACAAATATGAGCATTCAAAGGACTATCCTTACAGACAGGTTATAGGTTCTCTCATATACCTAATGACCGCCACATGTTCAGACCTAGCATGGATCATTGGAAAGCTCTCCCAACACCTAGAAAGACCTGGACCTGCACATATTGCTGCCTTGAAACGGCTACTACGATACCTTGAAGATACAAAAAGATTCAATCTGAGATTCATTCCCAATCAACAAGAACTAGTGAGCCATGTGGATGCAGATTGGGGCGGAGAAACCTCTACACGAAGATCAACAACAGGATATGTACTCACACCGGGTAGAGCCCTTATAAGTTGGAACAGCCGACGACAACTCACAGTGGCCTTATCATCATGTGAGGCCAAACACATGGCATTAGCCGAAGCTACAAAGGAGATGCTATTCCTACAAACCTTATGCAAAACATTCAAGATGAGACAGCATAACCCTAACACACTTTTCACCGACAACCTTGGAGCCATTGCCTTCACTAAAGGACAACCATACTCACATCAGAGGAGCAAAAACAGCGACATTAGATTTCACTTTGTCAGAGAGCAAACCACCATAGTGTACCAACACATCAGAGGAGCTGAGAACCCTGCCGATGTCATGACTAAGAGCTTGCCTAAAGCCAATCACAGAATTGCACTAGAGCTGCTAGCTATCAAATCACATGCTTGAGGGGACGTGTTGAGAAACAATCATGCGATCCTATCACTAATCACATTCATAACAATCGCTTGACAATACACTAACCAATTGCTGTACTAGAATCGCTGTATACTTGTTTTACCTCTTCTCTTCCGGTTTCTGTTATACAAAACCATCATGATGTTTTTGATTCAAATAAATATTTTATTAACAATTAATTAAATCATTCAATCAGTTTGCTCAATAAGTTAAATCAGCATTCTATATTGTATTTCAAACTTAATACTTTACACAATGGCAACACATTCAACAGGGTCTTTGAACTTTTTCCGTGTGATACGCTACCTCGGGTCCTAAATATGACATTAACTCCTGAGGAGGGTGTAAGCCAAAAATATAAAAGTAGTATTTTCAGTCATTATCTTTATACCATGCTGCCTGGTGAGTACCACCGCCTAGGGTATTATCTAAATTTAAAATTCCCGATTCTTTTTTTCGCGGCTTACTCAGTAAAACAAGCATCTCTAGAAAAATTTCTTTTGAAGTTGAGAATTTTTAAATTTTTTACCGCTGACTTAGGGTCAACATTTGTGAAGGATTTATTTGAAAGAAGTATATTGTGTATTTGCATCATTTATTTAGTTTGTTTTGCTTGTCATGGTGCGACACACTTTGTTAACTTTCGAAACGTGAGAATCAAAATTTGTCTCACAACCTCACTGAAATTTGTGCACAAAATGAAAAACAATTTAGTCCCACTCATATTTATTATATCCAAAAGAAATTGTACTTATTCCATCTTGAGTATAATTTTTTATCATCTTCAGCAGACAAGGCTACTTTGTTTGCAGTTTCAGCGTACATCGTATGCTTATGACTTTTTAGAACATTCATCGTTCGATGCTGGCCGCATTGTGTCTGAAGGCATTCTAGATAGTCGTCAAATGTTATACATTTGTCTCAAGTAGATTTGTTAATTCTATTGCACTTTTTCTCTTCTATCGAGTCATCCATTTTGTAAGAGTACAACTTGGCGCAAAGACCTACAAACTCAATAATTTGTTTACAACCGCCTTCATCTTTAAACATACCTATTTTCTTTTTGTTCCTACCTATTGGTATACCTGATTTATGGCCTTTTAAATAATTACTCGTATCAAACTTAGATTCTACATCTTGAGATATGTCTTTGTAAAAATGGCATTATCAGTCTGTATGTCATACATTATAGGCTATCTGCGTCTGTAAACAACAACTGCGCACTTGTACCATACTTTGGTTTGATGTAGCCATAGTGAAAGTCATACATCAATGTTTTGCTGATATTTTTGTGAATTTATGCTTCACTTGCAATCAATGGGTTTATTTATGCAAAGCCACTTCACTAGATTTTTAATTAATAAGAGTTTATTTATTGCGAATTAGACACAAATAAAATGTATAATAACTAACACAAAACGTTACATAATAGAGAGATATCAGTACACAACTTTACACTAGCATTATCAAGTCCTCTTTGCCGGGTAGTCAAGCACGCTAACTACTAGCACAAGTTATTCGTACCTCCTACTAAGCTGATTGGTTATTCACGCACGCTAGCTATTATCTCTAATTAACTAGTCCTGCCTTGGTCCACAGCGTACATTAGTAGCTAGTAATTACTGTCCTGCCGAGTATAGGAGAGACGCTACGCATTATGGTTGTCGGCTATCACGAAAATTGATCTGCTGCAATTGTAGACATCGTGCCATGATGCATATAGGGAATAAGCAATGTAGAGTTGTCCTTTTGATATATAACAATCCAAAAATCTCTACACCCTTCACACCTATTGAAAGGTACACCGTCTATAGAAAGCTCCTGGGAAACTAGGTAACAGGCCCACCTCTTGGACCAATGCGACGGCATAGAGAATAGTTCAAGTGTCCAACATCTTGGTCTCTGGGGCCCATGATCCTGCCCGGCCAGATAAAGCACGACGAACAGCAAGTGCCATTTGCCGGCGCATAATGATGAAAGCGTAAAACAGAATAATACAGAGATACACAACAGAAAAGTCACACACAAAGTAAACAGCATAAAAGAATGCAACATAAAATACAAGTACAAAACAGCAATGTAACCACCACGCGCACTATCGACAAAATATTGTAATCCTGTGGCAGGGCAGATGAACATAACAGGGCCGCACAGTCGGCTGCTCACGTCAGCTACCTGCTCTATATAATGAGAGTTTCTACGAAATAATCCATGTCAAATATTAGTCTATAACTGTCAGCAAGAAAGGAGGGGGTGTGACTGCGTGACGTTGATGATAGCATCTATCTTCTAGTTCCCCAGCCTTGAACAGTCTCACCTGCAACAGAATACCAGAATCTGTTGTAGGGGTTTCTACCCGGTCAGTACGACACCGACGACTGAGTCACACAGTCTAGCAACCCACTGATTATCAAAATCATCCGGGCGACCGCCTTACTCCAAGTCGTCAGTGAATTCATCTGACTTAGAAAACCAACTTTATCGTTATGATAAAGTGAGACTAATTTTATGCTACTAGATTAAATTCCACCTGATTAATAGAATTATGCTAGTAGACTTACCATAAGACAGTCACGACACCAGTCTACTGCCCACTTAGGCTTCGTAGTTTGCCAGCCTGCCAAGTACGTGCTCGCACTCTGACAGTTAACATTGAAAAGAATGCTCGTCACAGTGAGAGTGATTACGTAACACCCCCTTTCACTAGCGAGCTGGCTTCGCTCTTTTCTACACCCCCGGTAGCGTTATTATAATATATATGTACGCCACTAGTTATGCAACTCACAGTTGCGTCTCCTTGTATTTAGGAAATGCAACTCTCAATTGCTCGTCCCTCCAGATTTCTTTTATGATAGCTGATGGATGTTTGTCCACGGCATCACACAAGAAATCTTTCGAATAAGATGGTGGCGACCTCGTACCTTGGCTACGCTTCAACTGTGCTTGAGGTGCTGCTACTACTGGTGACTGTACCACTACTGGTGGTGTTGCCAGTACGGAGGGGTCCGCCAGTACGAGTGGTTCCCTCCTAGCTGCCTCTTCCTCATGAATTTGAGGAATTTCCATCTCATCAGGAGCGACAGGTGTGTCGGCCAGCTCTACTGGTGGTGGGGCTGGCCCAGACCGGTCTTCCGGTGTGTCGGCCGCCTCCTCCTGGGGTGGGGGCGGCCGGGGCGGGTCGGTCGGCACCTCGGTCACTCCCTCCTGATATGGCAACACCTCCTCTATCTCTCTGTACGCCATGCCTCGTCCTCTCATGGGAGGGCGGCATGCAGGCTTTAAGAGTGAAGGGACCTGTCCTGCTGCATCAGGGCTTACCCAATATGGTTTCAACCGTGCTTCGTTCTGTATCAACACTTGGCTAGAGCGTTCCACTTTATAGGTGTGATTTGGCATCACCTCAATCACGCAGTAAGGACCCACGAACTTCGGCTGTAACTTAGCCACCTGTCTGTGCCGCCAGCGATCACGAGTCATCCAGACCCAGTCTCCCACTTTGTACAAAGGGGGGTTGTCAAAGTCACCACTCCTGACCTGCCACTGCTGCTCACGTAACACTTTGTGAGCCGTCTTCATGCGTTTCATGAGCTCGTCCACATAATCAAGGACGTTGCTCTCTGGAGCCGGAATGTGGTAAATTACGTGCTCAGGAACCCTTGTTTCTCTCCCCATCATGAGAAAATTAGGGGTTTCCAGTGTACTGGAGTGAGGGGTACTACGGTAAGCTCGCATGATTTGCGGCAGCACCAAGCCCCACTCTTCCTGGCTCTTACTAATAAGCAGGTTTCTCAGTGAGTCCCCTAGCATTCGGTTGCTCCTCTCCACAACCCCATTCCCTTGCAGGTGGTACGGGGTCGTCAGACTCTGGTTAACCCCCCCTCGTCTTACAGAGATCACTCATGAGTTGCGACTGAAGCTGGGCGCCTTGATCAGAATGTATTTGTTCTGGCAAGCCGAAGTAACACAACACCTGCTGATCTGCAGCTCTGGCCACCGTGGGGACCGACGCATCTGGAACAGCCAGCGCATCAGCTCACCGCGTGAAATGATCAGTTAACACCAGTATCCAGTTATTACCTCTCACTGTCGTGGGCATGGGGCTTACCATATCTACAGCAACTACCTGCCACGGACGACCGGCATGGAGGCGGCACCTCCCTGCAGTCTCAGTGGAGCGGCCATGCTTATTAGCTTGGCATACCTCACACTTCCGTACCCGGAGTTGGACATCCTGGGCCATACCGGGCCAATACAACTAGAGTTGAAGACACCTAGTCACTCGCCCAGCTCCTGCATGGGCCTGCTTATGGGTGTCCCAGATCAACTTCCACCGCAGAGCAAACGGACAGACTACCCTCTCTCGTTCCCGGTGATTTGCGCCGGTTGCTAACGTTATCGTTAACAACCCATCACCATTGAACTAGAGAGAGTCCTAGCGGTCGCAGAAATACTTAAACTCTGTGCACTTAACCCGCTGTTCAGCTACACTAGGCCGCCGTCCCTCCTTTTTGGCCTGGACTAGGTCAGCTACTACTCCTGGTAGTGTAGCTTGGAGCCAACACAGCTCCTAGACGTTCCTGAGCAGCGTGGAGTTTGCATGAAGGTTGTTAACAGCTTTATTAGGGGGTTCAGACAGGAGTTGTCCTTCCTCCCAGCTGTATATACTTGCTTTCCCCACCTGTTTTTCAACGTCTGAGCGAGGGGGTCCACCATCCCTACACTCGATATTTTGGCATTGCTTACATCCATCTGCTTGGCGACGGCTCAATCCGTCGGCATTACCGTGTTTCTCACAGGGTCGGTGTTCGATTCGATACGAAAACTCTGCCAGGATTTCAAGCCAGCGCGCTACTTGGCTAGATGGTTCGGCCCGTCGACACAGCCATATCAAGGACGCGTGGTCCGTTCGTAATCTGAACGTACCCCATACAGATACGGTCTAAAGTGTTTTACCGCCCTGACTACTGCCAGGAGCTCTCTCCTGATTGTACAGTAGTTCTTCTCATGCGCCGACAGGGCCTTACTATAGTAAGCTACCACCACCTCGCGACCATCTTGGACCTGAGACAGCACAGCCCCGACATTGTGGTTCTCGGCATCAGTATCCAAAATGTACTCCTTCGCCGGATCAGGGTATGCCAAGATGGGCGCGTCTACCAAGTGATCCTTGAGGTGGTCAAATGCCTGCTGTTCTGTATGCGTCCACTGTCATCGCACTCTCTTTGCCGTCAGCCGGTTTAGTGGCTGCGCAATTCCTGCAAAGTCTGGTATGTACTGACGATAGTACCCTACCAGTCCCAGGAATGCCCGCAATTCAGGGAGGTCGACAGGGACAGCCCAGTCCCTCACAGCCCGTACCTTCTCGAGGTCGGTGGCGACCCCGTCCCGACCATCTACATGGCCCAGGTACTTAACCTCTTGTTACAGCAATGCACACTTAGAGGGCTTGAGCTTCAGACCAGCAGCTCGAAGTCTGTCAAACACCTCTCTGAGCTGACTGACATGAGTGTCGAAGTCGGGGGAGATGACAATGACATCATCGAGGTAGATAAGCAAGGTCTTCCAGTGTAATCTACTCAGGATCTGCTCCATGAGTCGCTGGAAGGTGGCCGGCGCAGACACAAGTCCAAACGGCAGCACCTTCCACTTCCAGAGCTCGTCCCGTGTAATAAATGCGGCCTTGTCTTGTGCATCAGAACTCAGGGGCACCTGCCAATACCTGCTTAGCAAGTCCAGCGTACTGAAGAACTTGCTACCAGCTTAGGCATCTAGCGACTCGTCGATCCTAGGTAGAGGACAAGCGTCCTGGGTGGTCACGCTGTTCAGTTTGCCATAATCTACGCAAAACCTCCAGCTCCCATCCTTTTTCTGAACCAGGACAACTAGAGAGCTCCAAGCACCATGGGCTGGCTCAATCAGGTCCCGGTTCAGAAGGTCTTGCACCTGTCGGCTCACTTCCTTTTCCTTTTCAAGACCTAATCGGCGGGTCGGCTGCCAGATAGGCACCGTCCTAGCTACCAGGGGTATCTCATGACAGACAGCTTTAACCAGGCCCATGTCATGGTCGCCGCAACCGAACACGTCCTTGTACTCAGAGAGTAGCTGCGCCGCTACCAGGCGTTCCCGCTTACTCTCACAGCCATTACAGGCATCCCCGTACAAATCTACCAAGTGTTTAGGCACCGGCCTCCTGTCGTTTCTAGTGAGTACCCATCGGGCCTTGTCCGCTGTTTCCAGGGCAAGCCCGACATCCTCCTCCTGTACGGAGTGGAACTTCCCCACTAGCGACCCAGCCGGCAATTCTATCGGCTCAGTGAAAGGATTTACACAGTGGACCAGGAACTCCCCCCGCTCATCCAGTCTATTCAGACTGTTAGCGAGCTGGATGCCCCCCAGTGCACCTTCCACCACTTCTAAGTCAGAGAATTTCCTACAGCTCACTCTGCAGCGAACTGTAGCCCGAGAGCACCCAGATACAGTACAGCGCTGTACCACCTGCACTACCCCCACCAAGGGTCTGCCAAATCGGTCTACACAAGCCAGCTCACACCCGGCTATCACCACCACCAACTTGTTAAAGTCAATGTGGCACTTGTGTCGCTTCAGAAATGGCATGCCCAAGATGGCATCCTCCTTGAGTTGACTGAAGATGAAGGTTTCGCTGATCACTTGATCATGGACTCTACCAGTTAACTCTATCACGCCATAAAAAGGAATACCTGACCCATCTGCCTCATGTGGCTCCAGGTTCAGCCGGTCCCTGGCACTGAGTGTGTCAAACAGACACCGGCTCAAAAGGTTTGTGGTACACCCAGTATCTAATAGGAATGCTTTTTCGACAAGTTTACCGGGGAGAAAATAACTGCTTTCATACGGCTGGGTGCTCACTGAGCAGTTCATCTCTGGAGGTGACACCTCATGTGCATGGAGTTGGGGTTGCACCTGCGCTTTCCGGTTGCGAGGGGGTCGTCGACATTTAGCGGGCAAGCGGGTTACATCTTGGTCTTGCTCACACACGGGCGGCCGAGTGAATGCTCGGTCTTGCGCTCGTGTGGGCAACCGAGGGAAGTCCCTGTCTTGCTCCCACTCGTCGTACATCCCTTCATCAAGCAAACTTTCAAAGGGGTTTTTGAGTGCCCAAGCCGGAGGTTTTGGCAGGCCTTGCGGCCTGCTAACTCTCCTTGGAGCTTGCCACTCCGGCGAAGGTGGCCTCCTCACCCGGTTGGGTTTGGGCCTTGGCCTTGGCCTTAGAGGGGTAAACCGAAGCCCACGGTCGGCGGAGTCTACCGTGGGCGGTTTCCGTTTAACTGCCTCTCTCTACCGTGGGGGCAGCTTCGTATGAAGTGCCCACCACTACCACAACTCCAGCATACGGAGCCCCGCCTGCCGATGACAGCTGTTGGCGACCTGGTGGGTCGCTCAGCTGTCGACTGTTGGCGTAATTGCCTGATCTCGGCTAACAGCTCTCGAACCAAGCTTGTGGTCAAGCTAGTCGGCTCGTCGGCTGCCGCCATGGCGACATGTACAGCCGTCTTGGCCAACGACGTCGACACGTCGTTGTCGGCCTCAACTTGCTGTACTGTCGCTCCGAGCCGGCACGTACTGTTGACTTAGAAATAAGCATTTCCAAGCCTGAGAGCTCGCTCCATGGTCTCAACCTCAGCTACCAGCTGGTGTTGCTTTAGCCCTAGGTTGTTGATAGACTGGAGAAGAGCATTTAGTGCCAGATTCTGTCGACCATTCGCAGGCAAGTCACCATAGGCAACTTGAGCTAGCCGCTCAGCTACGGTAGCGTGTTCCCTCAAGGTAGTCTTAGGATTTCTCCTAAGCCCTCGGAGCTGCACACGAGCATCCCGAGCAGTAAGCCCAAACCGGCCTCTTAGCGCCTCAAAGATGTCGCCGACATCCTGACCAATCCCATAAGGCTTGGCCGGTCCCGTCAGGCACAACCGTAGCTGAATCAGAGTAACCCTGACATGCCATTGACAGATGGCTGCCACATCACTAAACTCAGTGATAAATTGCTCCACATCCTCTTCTCTAGAGAAGATTGGAGCCCGCAAATGATACCTGTCAACAGGCAGCGCTGGGCCGCCTATGCCAACCTCCATAGCTACTAGTTCGACTGGTTCTTGACGAGGTATATCTTCCTCCTCGGCCATTTTTTACTCCCTGGCTAGGAGAATTTGCAATAAATAAATCTCACCGCTGCCACCACTGTTGTGAATTTATGCTTTACTTGCAATCAATGGGTTTATTTATGCAAAGCCATTTCACCAGATTTGTAATTAATAAGAGTTTATTTACTGCGAATTAGACACAAATAAAATGTATAATAACTAACACAAAACGTTACATAATAGAGAGATATCAGTACACAACTTTACACTAGCATTATCAAGTCCTCTCTGCCGGCTAGTCAAGCACGCTAATTACTAGCACCAGTTATTTGTACCTCCTACTAAGCTGATTGGACATTCACGCACGCTAGCTATTATCTCTAATTAACTAGTCCTGCCTTGGTTTACAGCGTACATTAGTAGCTAATAATTACTCTCCAGTCGAGTATAGGAGAGACGCTACGCATTACGGTTGTCAGCTATCACGATAGTTAATCTGCTGCAATTGTAGACATCGTGCCTTGATGCATATAAAGAATAAGTAATGCGGAGTTGTCCTTTCGATATATAACAATCCAAAAATCTCTGCACCATCCAAGATAGCTGCTCCTAAATATATGGGTTTCTCAAACTTCAGTTTCGTTACATTTATATAAACGGCTAAAAGATTATTAAAAGAATATTGTAGTTTGATTGAGACATTAATTGTTTAGCTTAACTTTCTTCGCTAATGAGTTTAACATCAATTTGATTAAAAATATTTTCTATAGTCTTATCAAACACCGAGTTATTCATAAGCTTGAAAACGTCTTTTTTCTAAATCATTTTGAGCTTTAGCTCGCAGCTCCGTAGTTTTGTCTTTGTAGTCTTTAAATTTATCAAATTTATCAAAAGTTACGCCTCTATGAATATTTGTAAGTTTTAAGCCGTGTTTAAGACATTGCTCTAGCGACTTGTAGTGTAGAACATAATTTTTCTTGTCTTTTAAGTTTGGAATTAATTTTTTCACCCCGTTAATCATTAGCCTTTCCGGACAAAAGGAATAATCTTTATGAAGGTCGTGTAGAGTATTCGGATATTCTAAATCTACCTCTAAAATGCTAGATGATAAAGTTCCACCTTTCTCTAAGTTCTGACACTGCTCATTAGTCATCCACTTAAATTTGTCGACTGGTACCTTTTGAGACATAGCCCACCGTATAAATTGTTAGCGTCCATGTGTTATAATTTCCAGAATTATATTGAGTATGGGGATTCGTGTATACTATAATTATCCACGTTGCATTGTTAGAAACCAGACGGGTAATCAAGAGAGAAAAAGATTTATTTAATACACTAAGTAACGAGTAAAAAGTAGCACAAGTTCAATAACACATATATAAAACAACTATCTTATCACAATCAGCATCACGCTCTAACTGAACTAATTATATCAATCTGTCCAGAAGCCTTTCTGCTTCGCCGGGGGTAATCACGTGCTTAATGAGGATTGGTTCGTGAGCACGTGGCATTGACGCTTCACTGGCCACTACACTGCCCCCTCCAGCAGGAAGCCTACTTCCTGCTAAAAATTGTGTGGGAGGGAAGCGTACTAAAAAAACATGAATATAAATACAAAAGAAATACAACCAGAATAAAAAAATGTACATATATAAAAAAATACCAAGATGTACACAATTAATCTTTTAAATCCTATTTACAAAATATAGTTATTCACAGCACCGGTGGAGCACCAGGAGGAATGGAGATGGACAAGATATTATCTGGAACCGGGGGGGGGGGGGATTGTAGAGAGGAAAGAGAAAGAGAGTGTCGCACTAATCCTTAGTGGCACGTTTCAGCCAATTTATAGATTCCTGTAGGGACTTCAACTCACTGGTCGCTGCTTTCACTCTGGGAGCCAACCGGTGCACTTCTCTCTCAAGTTCATTTGCCCTTACTTCAACTTCCCGCAGGTTGCAGGCCAGAGGAGAAGAACGAGAGGGGGACTGTTGTGATCGATGTCTCTTCCGATCGGCTGGAGGATGTGGAGGAGGAAGAGTGTAGGCCTGTGTGTCGATGCGTTGGAGGACAACACGTAGGAGGGTTCTGGGGCAACGTATAGAGTTGGTTGGAGACGAGGTAGAGTAGACAGGAGGCTTAGTGGCAGGTTCTGGTGTAATGGGTCTAGATGAGGGGAATCCTTGCTCCAGACGGGTGAGTCGAGCGGGGTCAGTGACGAAAGGCCGGATGAGGTTGAGGAAAGTAGGGTATGAACTCTCATCCACGTCGTATGGGTGTCCAGGATAGCAACTCATGGTACGCTGATGCCTCAGCACATAGTCCCTGTGATAACTATATTCACCACAGGGGCAGAAGGTAGTCATGAAATGTTGAGGGAGGTGGACCCTCAGCCGGCGATGTGTTGTAAAGTGCTGTTGGCACAAACGGCACTCTGTGTTGTCCTCGTCCCCTCTGTACTTTTGTATTTCCGCCTCCGTGGCGGGTGTAGTCCAACGAGACTTGGATTCTAGTTGGTAGGGTAGTTTTTTACTGGATGGGGTGTGTGTTGTGGGCTCCAGATCCCAGGCCATCTCCAAAGATGGCATCCCTGGTGAGACGGGCGCGTTGTCTACAAAAGTAGAATTATTGTCAGATCGCAATGGATCTTTACAACATAATTCTAGTGACGATTGGCTGTTACTAGCCTGAGAGTCACAACTTTTATAAGGCACTTGAGAGACCAGTTGATTACGTGTAGACTGACCAAGAATGACAGTGTTCAGCTCGAGATCTAAAAGATCGTCGGCCATTACTGCGTCCTCATCATCATTCACGTTAAACGTGGTCCCCAGTAACTCTGATTCAATCCGACTGATTAGTTCAGAATTAACTGGCATCGAGCTTGTTTCCATAGATAGGAATACAAGACTTGTACAGGCTTACCTGTGAACTTGGTATTGGTTGCCATACTCAACGTTCAGTGGTAGTAGTTTTGAGTTAAAGAGGTAGTTGTGAGATACGTCTGCCCTTGGCGATGTCAGCGTAGGAAAAGGCCGGGCAGCGTGTTTGTTGCACATGGTTGGAATTTTTTGCCCCGAGCACATTAATTCCTCCCACTACTCCGCCCTCGCAAAAGTTGATATTTGCGTGGGGCTCACAACTCCTACATTTGCCTGATAATTTCTTCGTACGGTTTTCCCCTAGACTTTCATACGTGCCGCTTCGGACGCAGTCACATACAAAATCTTTTAAATATGATGGGGGTTGCCTCGTACATTGTCCCCGCTCTAGGGGAAGTGATGCACTCGCCGGTGGACTAGTGTGTGCCACTAATGGTGCTTCTGATTCACCGGTATTGATCACTTCTTCTTGTTCTCCCGATGAAGCCCCTCCCTTCGTGGGGGTTTGGACTTCCGAAATCGGCTCGGTTTCTAGAAGTGATGGCATCAGACTTGGTATAGGAGGTGACAGACGCACTTCTGTGGGTGGAAGCAGTCGCTCGTCTCGTACCAAGTCTTCTTTCCGCGGGATGACCACTTCATACTCAGGTCCATGCCGCCGTCGCCCACGCATTGTCGTCTGCCTCCTGGGTTCCAACAACGGGGGAGGGGGGGGCTTCTCCCACCGCGTCTGGGCTAGCCCAATACGGCTTCAAGCGAGCCTCATATTGGATGGACACTTGTCCTAAGCGCTCGATCTTGTAGGTATGGTTGGGCATAGCCTCGACTATCACGTAGGGTCCCACGAACTTAGACTGTAACTTAGCCGCCTGCCCGCGACGCCTACGGTAATTGACCATCCACACCCAGTCTCCTGTCTGATAGAGGGGTGGTTCCTCGGAATCCTCGCGCCGCACCTGCCACTGCTTCTCTTGCAGCATTTTGTGTGCGACCCTCATCCGTTCCACTAGTTCGCTGGCATACTCGTGAACCAAGCTGTCTTGCTCTGGAATGTGGTAGGTAAGATGGTCAGGTACCCGAGTCTCTCTCCCGAGCATCAGGAGGTTTGGGGTCTCACTAGTACTGGTGTGTGGGGTGCTATGGTATGCACGCATGACTTGTGGCAATACCGTATCCCATTCATCCTGACTGCGTCCGAGGAGGAGACTCCAGAGCGCATCACCTAGCATCCGGTTATTGCGCTCCACCACCCCGTTACCTTGGGGATGGTACGGAGTGGTCCTGCTCTGATTTACTCCCCAGAGGCGGCAAAGGTCGCTCATCAGTTGAGACTGGAGCTGAGCGCCTTGGTCAGAGTGTATCTGTTCGGGGAGGCCAAAGTAACAGAATACATGTTGGTCCAGCACCCTGGCCACTGTCGGAGCTGACGTGTCTGGGATCGCCAGAGCGTCCGCCCATCTGGTAAAGTGGTCGGTTAATACTAAGATCCAACTATTGCCTCTGGGGGTTAGGGGCATGGGTCCGACCAGGTCGACAGCTACTACTTGCTACGGCCTTCCATCATATAACCTTGGCTGTCCCGTTTTACCAGGGAGACGGCCATGCTTGCCAGCCTGGCAGATTTTACACTGTTTCACTCTGAGTCGGACATCACGTCTCATGGTGGGCCAATACCATCGGAGTTGCAACTTGGAGAGCACTCTCTGAACTCTTGCCTGAGCCTGTTTGTGAGTGTCCCAAATTAACTCGCGGCGTATGGCAGTGGGGCAGGCCACCCTTTTCCTCTCCGGGTGTCTGCCATTGGCGGCTAAAGAAATGGTCAGCAGACCATCCTGCCCGATCCTCAGCGAGTCCCAACGCTGACAGAATAGGCGGAACTCGGCGCATCCCTGTCTTAGTTGTTCCTCACTGGGTCGTCGCCTTTTTTTGGCCTGATATACATCTGCCACTACTCCAGGCAGCTTCTCCTGAAGCTTCCTCGGCTCCCGAACGTTATCGGCCAAAACAGGGTTGGCGCGGAGGTGTTGTACGACCTCCGGGGACTCGTCAACCTTCTGCTTGAGTTGACCCTGGTTCCAGTCAAACGGTGCTCCGTGGTGAGCCAGTGTCTCTAACTCACACCGCGGGGGACCTCCATCCCTCCTCTCGATGTTGAGACACTGTTTACAACCTCCATCAGGCCGCCGGCTCAACCCATCTGCATTGCTGTGCCTCTTACCGGCCGGTGTTCGATCCGGTAGGAGAACTCAGCTAGGATTTCGAGCCATCGGGCGACCTGGCTTGACGGCTCTGCTCTCTTGCACAACCAGACCAGGGAGGCATGATTTGTACGCAGCCGGAACTTCCTGCCGTACAGGTATGGTCTGAAGTGCTTCACTGACCTAATTACTGCCAGTAACTCCTTGCGGGTAGTGCAGTAATTTCGTTCAGTGGGTGAGAGAGACTTGCTGTAGTAAGCTACTACTCCTTCTCGGCCTTCCTGCACCTGGGACAACACAGCGCCAACATTCTGGTCACTGGCGTCTGTGTCAAGGATGTACTCCAGAGGGGGATCTGGGTAGGCCAAGATAGGTGCCGTTAGTAGGCAACCCTTGAGGCGGTCGAACGCTCGTTGTTCGACCGGGGTCCACTGCCACGTCACTCTCTTTGCGGTGAGCCGGTTTAACGGATGTGCTATTGGGTCTGGTGGGGTATGTATTGTCTGTAATACCCCACCAGACCCAAGAAAGCCCGGAGCCCGGTCAAATCTTGGGGGTGACTCAGTCCTCTATAGCCCGTACCTTCTCGGGATCTGTTGCCACGCCGCTCCGACCGACAACGTGCCCCAGGTACTTAACCTCCGGCTGCAAGAGCGCGCACTTAGAAGGTTTCAGCTTCAGACCGGCACCTCTGAGTCTTTCGAAAACCTCCCGCAGACGACTGACGTGCGTCTCAAAGTCTGGGGAGATCACGATGATGTCATCGAGGTATATCAGCAGTGTTTTCCAATGGAGTCCGCAGAGGACTTGCTCCATCAGCCTCTGAAAGATGGCTGGGGTAGAGGTCAACCCGAAGGGCATCACCTTCCACTTCCACAGTCCGTCCCGTGTGATAAGCGCCGCCTTCTCCTGGGCGTCGAGACTCAGAGACACTTGCCAGTAACCGCTTAACAAGTCTAACGTACTGAAGTACTTGCTGCCAGCTAGGGCGTCCAGTAATTCATCAATATGAGGCAGAGGGTAGGCGTCCTGTATGGTTACGCTATTAAGCTTGCGGTAGTCCACACAGAACCGCCAACTTTCGTCTTTCTTCCGGACCAACACTACCGGCGAGCTCCACGCACTGTGGGCTGGCTCGATAAGGCCGCGGTCCAGAAGATCCCGGACTTGTCGGCTAACCTCCTTCTCTTTCTTCGGCTCCAACCTGCATGTGGGTTGCCAAATAGGGACTGTCCCTGCAGTCAGCGGTATCTCGTGTCTGACAGCTCCAGTCAGTCCCATGTCGTGATTTCCGCTGCTGAACACATCACCGTAATCGCGTAGCAACTTCGCCATAGCCTGGCATTCCTCGTCGCTCGCACAGCCAGCACAAGCTGTCTCATATAACTCCCGGATGTGTGTTGGGACAGTCCCTCGCCCCTTTTTAGGGCGTCGAGGGGGCTCTTCCGTCGCGTCTCCCAGCGACAGGCCCACGTCCTCCTCTTGGACAGAGTGGAACCGGCCCAGCATAAATCCAGCTGGTAGCTTGATGGACTCAGTAAAAGGGTTTACGCACTGCACCAAGATCTCTCCTTGCTCAGTCAGTTGGTTCAAACTGCTGGCAAGTTGGATTCTTTCATGCGCGCCTTTGACTACCTCGAGTCCAGAGATCCGGTTGTTGTTCACTCTGCAGTGGATAGTAGCCCGAGAGCGTTCTGGTACGGTGCAGTTCCGGATTACCTGGACACCTCCCACTAGAGGACGCCCAGACTTATCCACACAGGCGAGTTCTCGCCCGCCCATCAGCACTGCCGACTTGCTAAAGTCGATGTGGCATTTGTGCCGTTTCAAAAAAGGCATCCCGAGAATAGCATCTTCCTCTAGTTGGCTGATGACAAAGGTCTCCTGCACAGCCTGGTCTCGGACACGCCCGGTGAGTTCTACGATACCGTGTAAGGGAATACACGACCCGTCTGCTAGGGTGCCATGTTCTCCCGTATACGGTCGTACTCTGTCTCTGTCCTGGCAGGAAAGTGTCTCGAAGACCCTTCGACTGAGGATGTTCGTAGTACAACCAGAGTCTAGCAGGAAAGTGACAGCTTTACACAGGATAGTTAAGGGCAACCTTTTAGCTGCAACTGCCTTGCTGAGGTTTGCATTGTAATCATATAAGAATTCAGTACCAGTAAAATAAAATCTCACCTAATTGTGCTAGAGTCGAAATTTAAAAACTATGCTGTAGATCTTCTTTTTCTCCAGGGTAAGTTTTTTGGAGATTTCAATTTTCATTTTATTTGCAAAGTTATAGACAAAAAACTGCCCAATTTTGGCCAATTTTGCCTGAAAAGCTGACTTTTCAGTACCAGTAAAATATCTCAGCAGCAAAGCATGATATCTGAATAAAAATTGCACTGCTGGAATCCTGAGATATTTCTCCAGGGTAAGTTTTTTTATTTTTCCAATAACTCTTCTAGATTGCCCACAAATTGGTGATTTATACACTGAAAATGCCATATTTTTTCATAGTAAATTAGCAGCTCGCAGTGCTTCACGCTTCAATGGGCACGTAGGGATGAGAAGATATTGGCGCGTACATAATAATTGCAGGCTTGCTAGCTGGCAGGCTATAATAAATAGCTTGCTTTGTACTTTGTTTATGTAGCGCCTATAATGGAATGTTGATAGATAACACAGCTCTAATGAAGGTGGCTGCTTATTGGTTGTAGTTTGATCTCAGGCTGAACAATTGCAAGTAGGCAACACGCATGCCACCCGCAGAGTAGTATTATTCAAGAACCTAAACTACATTTTGAGAGAAATTTATGATATTCTTAGTGAGGATGCCCTTAACTATCCTGTGTACCCGCCACTTTTCCTGGTAGGAAATAACTATCTCCATGTGGTTGTACTTTCACCCCCCCAACCCGCCCCCCGCATGCTCAGTTCTATCTGGGTAGAGTTGCGGGGGTGTTGCCCGTGGCTTACGGGGCCTTCGGCGACGGGGCTTGTGCCTGAGCGGGCCCGAGCTCGCCACTGGGCCTGCCGCCTCTACAGCAGTGGCGGGCTCCTCTTCCTTGGGTAACCGGTAAAAACGGTTAGCGAGTGGCAGGGAGAAGGTACCTGGCCGCCGTGGAGGTCGGCTGATCTTGCGTGGTATCTGCCATTCGTGGTAAGAATACCGTCGCGTCTGTACAGGCGGCCGGCAGTGGGTCCCGCTGTGGTCCTTTAGTCTCGGCCCGCGGAGAGGGAAGGCGTTTGCGGGCCGTGGTAGTTTAACGCCCTTTAATTTTGGGGGTGTCCTCTCTGGGGGCAATCCCGACTACCGCCTCTCCAGCCCAGTATCACAGATGCCATAGGCAACTGCGGGGGCCTCTGCGGTGGTTGGATGGGGTTGGTGTGAACGAGAATTGCTACCAACTGTTTTAACATCCCTGCCATGTGGTTCACCTCCGCATCTAGGGGAGAGGCTTTCGGGGCCGCTGTGGTGTGTGAGAGAGGTAGCGGTGCCGCATATCCTTCCGCGGCGTTTATTCCAACTGGTGGTGGGTTTCCTGGTCCCTTATGTAGTTGAGTGGCTAATAGGTAAGCCTCTCCGGCTTGTAGGGCGTCCCCCACCGTAGTCACTCCTTTCGCTTGCAATTGGTGGTGCAGACCCAAGTCATTCAATGACTGGACAAACGCATCATAGGTATAGTGCTCTTGGTGTTGTACTGGTAAGTCGCTATACGCGATCTGTGCCAGCTTCTTCACCGTAGCAGTATGTTCTTGTAGCGAAGTTCGTGGGGTGCGGCATAGCCTTTGCAAGCGGGCCCTGGCGTCTACTGCAGAGATACCGAAACGGGCCAGCAGCGCAGCAAAGATCTCGCCTATGTTAGTTCCTAGTCTGTATGGCTTGGCCTGCTCCGTTAATGCTCTCCTTAGCTGAATAAGGGCCACTCTGGGTGGCCATTGAGCGAGGTCTATCACCTCTCTGAATTCTTGTATAAACTGTTCCACATCTTCTGATCCGGTAAAGGTAGGAGCTTTCAATCGGTACCGATAAGCCTCCTCTCTTTGTAACACTGGACCTTCTGGGGTTATTGTAATGTCAGGCTCACCTTCTCTCTGTCGAGCTGGTTCTCTCGCCATTTTTGTCGTGGTCATCAGTTAGGTTGCATCCGTGCTAGTATATAGAGATCCCACCGCTGCCACCACTGTTATAATTTTCAGAATTATATTGAGTATGGAGATTTGTTTATACTGTAATTATCCACGTTGCATTGTTAGAAACCAGACGGGTAATCAAGAGAGAAGAATGTTTATTTAATACACTAAGTAATGAGTAAAAAGTAGCACAAGTTTATTAACACACATATATAAAATAACTATCTTATCACAATCAGCATCACGCTCTAACTGAACTAATTATATCAATCTGTCCGAAAGCCTTTCTGCTTTGCCGGGGGTAATCACGTGCCTAATGAGGATTGGTTCGTGATAACGTGGCATTGACGCTTCACTGGCCACTACACATGTACGTGATATAATTCGTAGACTTATTAGGAACATAATTTTTCATGTACTCGTTATTTGCTCGATTGTGTCTATGACTAATTATGCTTACTCCACATCTAATCTCTTTCTCAAAGAAAAAGAATTTTTCGTTATTGGTAATCGGATTTAACTCCAGCTCAGTCATTTTGAGCATAGCATCCCACGACAAGCCAGGAGCAAGTATAATACCAAGCCGTGTCCAATTGATAATGTTTAAGACATACGTCTCTAAAATTCTCAAACACATCCACTAACTGTAGCACATTAACTTTTATATAAAGATCGTGGTAGTCTTTAAAAGTCTTCATATTCAACGCTTGCCAAACATCTTGAGCGCGCGGGTTTAGTCTTCATTCGATATGCCTTTCTAAGTCAAACTCGAATACAACTTTTCTTTTGACGTTAAAGAAGTTTCATCTAACACCGACTGATTGTTAAAATTGTAGTAAATAGTGGTACGGAAAAACTCCTTTTCTTGATAATAAATCTAATTGTTTCTCAAGATAATATTTTTTCAAGTGTTTAAAGTGTCACGCTTTACATTCTCAACTAATTTTGCTAATGAAGAGCTCATAAGTTTAAATGTGTCTAAAAATTGAATTTCTCGTTTAACTTCAACTTTTTTACCCTCTTTGTCAATAAATTTGTCTACTACTAGTTGTTTACTAAAAAATATGTATTTTTCTTCATTGTTTGGAATACACGGATTTTTACCATCTCCTAAATTCTTAATGAACAGGTGAGCATCATATCGGGAAAAGTTGTGAATAAACACCGGATATAATTTCGGAATCTTATAATTCAGATTGCACTTATTATAAGCTGCTCTTTAAAAGCCTCCAGTTAAATGACAATGATCTTGTACTTTGTCGTCGCCTAATTCTTTTTCGCATAAGTGACAAATTTTAGCTGCTCAAAATGATAAATTCTCTTTTGGTGTGAGTTTTATAGGTTTTGGAAATTTATGCTTTTTATACATTTGTTTAACTTCGCTTTCTATATTTTCCACAAATATTTGCCCCACCTTTTCATCTTCTAATCGCTTAGTATAACTTTTGCACTTACAATCGCCCACAGCGGTCACCATATAAGATCCAAACCCCAAGGGCTCGTGTTTTTGATATTCTCGAGTATAACTTTCTTGAGGGTTAGGTTCACAGCTATCTATGGGTTTGGTAAAACACTCAAAATCAGCGTACACCCCAAATGGAACTCTCGTTTTACGGCAATAGTGGATGGAATTAAATTTTATTTTATCTTCCAGTTTTGGAAAAAATCATAGCTACACCATTGTTTGATTAACACTATTCTTGATGCTTTTCCAAAGAATCTTTTGACCAAAACGTTTGCACACAGTTTAAACAAAAATACTTTGCATTTACACGACTAATTACTTGTGAACTGAGCAGTCCGCTCAAATTTTTAATAAGTAAGAAGTAAATTTACCATTTTTCTTTGTATTTTAGATAGACTCCACGGGTACACTACTGCATCAATCATCCCATGCCAGAACATTTACTGCGATACTAGAGTTAGCTTCTTCAAAAGCTTTAATATATTTTTTATCAGCCGGAAATTCAACACCTTTCTACGATACTTTGTCAACGTTTTCCCTGTATTTAGATATTTTTTCTGCATTAACATCGGCTAAAAAAATTGATGCCAAAATGGCCCATTTGAAGCATTCTACATCTTTATTTTTTGGGTTTATCACGCTTTTTGTGCTTTTTATTTTCTTCGGAAGATTGATCAACGATGATCCTTTTAGAGGTTGATATTTGTCAATGTTGATTTCTATTCTCGTGATAGATTTAAATATCAAGTTGCTCCCTCTCGCAGGCTAAATTTTCTTTTACTTTTTCCATCATCATATCATACAATTCAGAGACATCCGTAGACTCTAATACAATTTCAACACTTGACGGAAATGGCATAATTTCTAAAATAGTTTCACCAGTAGTTATATTAATTTTTTCCATCTCACAAAATAAAAATATTTTAACTTTTATAAAAGATTTTAACAATGTTAACACTTTTGGTTTTACTAATTTGACAAATAACTCGAGATCGTGCTCTGGTAAACCCTGAATCTCATAGGTTTGAAACCAACCTCTAGCGGCTCGCTCTTTTAGCACGAGCTTAATTTTAGGTTGATTATACAATGCCATAATTTTTTCCTTAAACAATTTTATAACTGGATCTATGGCTTTTAGTGTGGGTATATAACTTGTAATCCACTGCTTCTCTAAGTCATGCATTTTTTTGTTTTATTAATCATATTTTTTACACTACGTTTTACGACTTAAGGTATTAGCGGAGCAAGTCCAACATTAGGAACCGGCTCATCCATAATATTTGTAAGAGTCAATAGCTGTACGAGTTCAGCCTTTTTAAGTTCAGAGTATCCTTTTAGGCCTCTCCGCTTAGCCAAAGCCCCGAGGTCTTTGACCGTTGAAAACTGTTTCTTAGTTCTATCTATTTATTATATAGGAATCCTTTAAAGTCTATGAAAATCTATTTCTATATAATAAAATGGATAGGACTAAAAAAACAATTCATCAATGAGGTTCACGCTAATCAACCGGTCCTAAGAGCAGATTGCGCTTGCCCATTGTACAGCTCTCCCTATTTATTATACAAAAATTCTTTTAAACTATGTGAAATAATTCATACCAACAATACTACTTATGTACCTGACTAGTCATAACACTGCTAGGTCAGTTGCTATATCAAGAGTTAGCTCATATTATAATTATCATTATCTCAATTGCTAATACTATACAACTATAAGGCATTGCTGTAATTTCAATCACTAGTATCTCAATACATAAAGCAATGTGCAATATAGTTTACATTAAATACTTAGTCTCTATATACAGCAATGCTCTACTCTTATGCGTGCACGGAATCAAGAATCATTGAGTGGTCCTGGTTCATAAAATTATTTTTAGAGTTGTCTCTACTTTCATGCGTGCACAGATTCCTGTATTTTTCAGGATCATTGACTGCAAAGTGGTCCAGAATCCCTATGAATTTATAATAAATTAATTCATTTTTGGAGTTGTCCCCCACTCTTCAAAGCGTGCACGAATTCCTGTATTTTGTGTAAAGGTGAGCCAGAAAAGTGAGCCAGAACCATCAATATTCTACTACTATTAGTAATTTGACTAAGGAACTTTATATATGAAAAATGAAAATACTCTAACTTTTAATTTATTTAATCCCTTCAAAGGCGATTATTTCAAGATTTTTGCTATATAACAGACAGGGGAAAAACAAACTCTTTCTGATCATTATAAGATTAGCAACATTGTGCATGAGCCTTAACAACATCTTCAAGGTGTGTCAAATTCTCAGACTATATAGAGCATATAAGCAGCATTAATCACTAGTTAGAGCTAAAAGATCTAGTTTTACATGCCATAAATGTTTCTTACCTCCACACAAAGACAGTCTACTTCTGTTAATTCTAATTCAGGTTGCTTGTTTTTTAGACATCGTACAAGTTTACCTGCTAGATGATACACTCCCAGGCTATGATCAAACCTTGTGCCATTAGCTCCAGGGTACACATAGTGTACAGTAGACAACTAAATAAAAAGTAGCTTTGTAAACATGGGGCTATAAAAGATAAAATGTCAGTCATAAATGTTTGTATTTATTATTTTTAAAATTATGGTTGCAACTATGAAAACTATTAGTAAACTTCTAATTGTAGAACTATGGGCTTGCTGTTATTGAAGCTATGACATATAGCTTATATGGTGCAGGTGAACAGTTTTGTGGAGAGTTGGGGATTTGGGATTCTAATGAGAGCCTGCAGTAAGTTAGGCCAGCATTACAGTAATCACTTTATTCAAATAAATTATCAAATTATTGATTCAGCTGGAAGTTATATATTTTACTCAGCACTTTCAAATCATTATCTAAAACTTAAAAAAAAAACTATGTTCAAGTGTTTTATATTGAAGCTTAAAAATTTGTTTATAAACCAAGTAATTTATTTCCCCTGAAAAAAAAATTAATATTTTTCTTTTGCTCATTTTGCATACTTTTTTTTCTCAAAGAATCAAAATTTTTTGCTTCTTCAAATCGTCATTAGTAAGTCAACTAGTGCGCTTTTTATATCTTATGAAACCCAAAGTAAATAATTATTACCGCATGCAAATCCCTTAGTTATAGAATTTTATACTCAAAGGCTTTTAAGGTTGTGATCATCAAAAACTACATTCTGAGTTTTATTCATCTGAAAAGTATATATTATACTTGGCTGAAACACTTTAAAACTATTTTGAAAGCAAAAAGAAAATCGAAGAATACCACTCTGTTTATTTGTTCATTTGGCATCAAGTTAACAGCCATGCATCTGATGTCATCTATGAAGTGTTTTAGAATAATCGGAGGTATTATATAGCAGGATGTAAAATAGCTACATGTAGAGTAAATTATATACTTTGGTATTGAAAGTAAAAAGATTTTTCATCAAAAGCATTTCAAATCGACTCATATCCATTAGAAACAGCTATAAATAGCATAGCAAGTATCATGGCATCATCAACTAACATAGTAGAGTACTGCAGCACTAATCTTATGGCATTTAATAACAGCAAAGTTCTTATCTGTTGTGTTCCTTTTATCATAATTTTTCCTATACAAAATCTTTCAACCATGCAAATACAAAATTTAGTTAATGATGACTTGCTTAGCATAAAATTGATCCAGATATGAATAATTTTATTCCTTATAACTAGAAACTCTGCAATGTTTAGCTGTAGTAACTTTGTTATGCTGTGGGTAGATACACCACCAGACCTGCTTGATATGACGAAGTCTTTGGAACTGAGGAGTGTCTATGATGAGAAGAGCTGCTTTGTGAACTTCAATGTAGTCGTATATTGGATCCTTGAACAGTTTGCTTTGAAGGGGAAATCTCTGATTATTCTGTAAACATAAAACAGGTGCAAGACTTTAAACGTATACATTTATATGAGCTGGCATTATCTTTATAAAATTCAGTTATATGAAAGCATTCAATTTATAAAGCAACTTGCTACACTGTTGAGCAGAAATATATATATATATATATATATATATATATATATATATATATATATATATATATATATATATATATATATATATATATATATATATATATATATATATATATATATACCTATATATATATACCTATATATATAATATATAATATATAACTATTTTTTCATAAATTACCATTTACTTGTAAAATGCATATATTTAAACTTTGCTTGTGTAAGTGACTACTCTTAGAACTACATATTTCTTATCCATATTTTTATTTAGTTGAGCACTGAATATCAAAAAGTAAAACAAGTTTGCGGTTTAATGAATATACTAATATATGATTCCATAGACAATACATCTTATTTAAGTGAAACATGGTGCACATATAAAAGGAAGCACAAAAGTATTAAAAGCAAAATACCATTTGTGTGGCAGTACTGGTGTTTGGTCTACTATCCATTCTCCTGACAGTCTTTTAGAACACTATTTCCTCTAAGCAGTCCCGCATCCTGAAAAATGTGTCATATTTATGACTAAATTCAATTTTTGTAAACTTTGTAAAAGATTGAAGTATCTTTATTATTGTGATGCTCTGGCCAAATAAATTGTGTCTCAGCATGAAGTCAAAATCACATCAATATCGAGCAAGCTGTTAATTTCTCAGGCCTATCCATCAGTTAGTTTATTGATATACATATTCTACATACTAAATTACATTATCTTTTCTATAATATGTTGTAATATAAGCTACCATTCTCTTGGGATCTTCTCAGCTTATGTCACTTTCACTTACAAAGAAGCACTACACAACGTGCATATATTCAGAAATCGAAAAAAGCCTGTGTTCTAGATTAAAAATGGAGCAAAAAAGTTGTGTTCTCGCAAAAATTTCAATTCACACCCCAAACCAAAAGTTAATAATGGCATTAAAGAAATTAGGCTATCTCAAGTTCTCCACTGCTGCTCCTAAGTGAACTGATGCAACACTAACTGCCGTGAAGCAGTTCTCCAACACATGTAACGTAATGTTTAATTAACTATGACATTTATAGTTATAAAAAAAACTGCTGTATCCATCATATAGTATGCTGTGCAATGTGATAAAACAAAAGGTACATAATACATTTTCTATATATAACTTGTATTGGTTCTACAAATTTATGCCAATCAGTTTCGCAGCTCCATTTAATAATCTAATATAAATGTACTGTTAGACATTCAATAGAATATAAGATATTGTCCCTAAAGTTATTATACAAAGGCCGATGGCCGCAAAATAATTACAGCTACTCAGACTTGAACTGTAGCTTCATGTTGACCTTTATTTGAGCAATGGCCAATACGACAGATATACAGTTATTGCATGCAATGTATGTGCTAGAATTCAGTGGTTCCCAACCTTTTTTATACTATTCCCCCCTTTCATAAATGTTGACTATTAATTTCCCCCCTTTCGAAGAGCAAAAAGATTTTATGACTTACGGAATGAGAATATATTATACAATGCAATATATTTTGTTCTACTATATTTGCATATAATATAATTATCATAATAGTAATATTATCATTATTTTTATGTTATCAAACACAGGGCAGTTCAATTATTAATGTTATGGCTTCATTTAATACTTTTGTGCCAGCTTGCTTAAGCCTGGCTCTGTGTTTGACCAGGCCCATCTTAAGTCACTCTGCGGGTTAAGGCAGTTTCTATTCTTTTTGAGATGGGAATCCTACCTCACACGGATAGGTGGTGCTGGACGGCACCAAAACTCTGCTTTGTCAGTTATGTGCGGGAAGAGTTTGCTTGTTGAAACCCAAAATTATTTGGCACACTGATGTTAAAATTTTCTGAACTCAAACCCCAACCCCTCCACATCAAGCCTCTAACTCTTGAACCCCAAACCCCCCACCCCCTAACTCAAACCCTACCCCCAAACTCCAGAATCCTCCCCCCAAACCCCTCTTTCAAACTCCAAGCCCCCACCCCAATATTGAAAACATGTGCCATTTTTACTTACTTTTCTATTTGTGTCATTATTACTTGTGCCATTTCTACTGGACACTACCCACAATACATCAATTGGAGAAAATTTCAAATTACCCTTCATTGCTGAATTGTGAACCAACTCAATAAAATCCTCCTGTAACTCCTCTGAAAACTTTTCAACAAAGCGTTGCAATAAATCACATGTTAAGTTAAGAATCTAGCTCTTTCTTTTTGGGAGGTAGCTCAGAGAAATACCCTTAAAACTCCATTAAAAATTCAAAGAGATGCCTTGAAGTTTTTTTGAAAAATAATCTGGAACAAGTGGTGTCTGGTACAAATGGCACAGGTAAAAATGGCACAGTTAATAATGGCACAACTGGAAAATTAAGTAAAATTGGCACATTTTCAATATTAACATTAGATTTGAGCTGGGGGTTAGACTTTCAGGATGAGGGGTTTGAAGGTTTGGGTTTGGGAAAATTTAACACCAGTATGCGATTTCTACCTGTGCCATTTTTACCTAAAATTGGAACAGGTTCTTCTTATATCAAAGTTCCTTGAGTGTAGGGAAAGACACCGTGCCTTTGATAGAGATGACACCACTTTAGTGCGTAACCTTAAAAAAATTGCCGCTGCTATGAAAGGCAATGATATGATGATTGCACTCCCGCATTTTTAGGTTCAGATTATTTAGTGTAGCAAATATATTCAATAGGTAGGTAGTATACAGTTCATAGAAATTGATGTGCATGGCTGCTAAAAGTTGGCCTGTTAGTTTTTGCATATTTTTGACTTTCATTCGGAGTAACACAGAGAACAGTTAGGGTAAAATAATTAATAAACACACATTCATGTAGAAGTAAACTGAGATTGCAGAATATGGTTTAGTTAAACAGATGAACTATGATGAAGATTTATAGACATGCATATACATGTAACTTGCAAGAGCTCAAAAACCGTCAACAAATTGCGTGAATTTTTCAAAATCCAAATTCCCCCCCTTAAAGTGTCCAAATTCCCTCCTAGGGGGGAATTCCCCCCAGGTTGGGAACCACTGTGCTAGATAGTGTAACACATCATTACACAGCTAGAATATAAACTAAGTTTTACACACTCTGCACAAGAAATAACATATTGACAGTTTCCTGAAAACATTCTCATAGTTGAGCTAGTAATGCTGCCAAATTTACTAATGAACCAGTGTTTGCATTTCAGAGTCTGTTTATGAATTGTAAAGTTAAATAGTGATTGAACTTGCCAGTCAGATTGCCCTATAACCTTCTCAGAATCTTCCTCAGCTTAAAGAAAAAGAGCAGAGATAAATGTATTTAGAGACAAACAGTGAAAATTTACTACTGCTACTTTTATTGAGTGGCTCTCTATTGATTATATATTCCCTCATTTATTACCACAGCTATATAATCAGCAGCTATCTATATATACCATTATAATTGCAGGGATAACATACATTTTTATACAGTATGCTTATTAATATGCAGGAATTAGGATATTGATTTCACAAGAAAGCCTGCGGCCCTTATATTTGTAAAGTATTCTAGGATGTATATATGTGGCTTGTAATCACATCCAACCCAAGGTACTTCAAGGTTAAAATATTGATTGCGTGTCAATCACTACTATAAGGTACACAACATTCATGCAGGTTCTGTTTGTATCAATGAAACTTCTTAAAAGAAAATATTAATTCCTTTCAACTTTTCTGCTGAGCTAAACTTCTTCTCATGCAAATAGGCAAATTATTTTGACTGTCAAATTTCTAGATAAAAACTTAAGGAGATGTTACCTGAAGCTGTTGAAGTCAAATTCTTAGCAAAGATTATAAGCTACTAAAGCTATAAAGTTAACGACTTTTTTATAAATTTGAGAGTTTATAGTTTACTCTGAAAAACTCATAGGTTTGATAGACAAAATACACTTACAAATGTTTGATATGTTTCCAAAAAGTTATTCTATGGCAAACAGTGCAATGTACGTAACGGCAGAAAGACTATAATAATATATTCATCATGAAAACAGCTGACACCAGCAATTTTCTACAACAAACTACAACAAATAATGACATTTTCCGGCATTTACTTGTTAACTTAATTTAAAATTCTTGCAGCTTTCTTGTATTTTTTCTATCAAAGATTAACGTATAACATTACAGCTGCAAACTATATTTTGCTTAGGTTGAATTCTACAAGCATGTTTGTCTTACTATCTCCGAATTTACTAATTTATTTTACACTCATGCAAGTTTTTAATCAGCTTATACAGTAAGGGTAACTGGAGGGCACAATGGGCCAATTTTTGACTTTTTTGTTTTAATAGGCTGTTTTTTAAGTTACTAGTTCAATAATCTTTAGTCTAAATGCTACACTAGTTGTCTATTATAAATATCGATCTGTTGTTTCTATCTCTTTCACAGTTTTCGGAATAATGAAATTTTTATGACAAAAAGTTGGCCCCCATGTGCTGAGGTACAACGCAGCACTGCAGGTGGGATGCAACATATGTATTAAAACTTTGCTGATTTGATTGCATCTGATATTTATTTACTTAATATACAGAAGTAAATAAAATACTCTTTCAGATCTACAGCAAAAATCAAGTTTTAGCTGTGTGATTTGTGCCACCATGCACCATTGTAGCGGGAGAGGCAAAATCAAACGCACATCATTAATTTCTAAAGTGCTATTATCATTACTGTTTAAAACTAAACATGTTTTTTTCTATTTCCCAGCAAAAACTCCACTTCACAGAAACTTTCATCAAAGAAATTTGTAGTAACATGTGCTATAAAATTTCGAGTGGACTTCTTCTATGAACTGCATACAGCCAATATGGCTGAGGTTTGTGACTAGAGTGCGAAAGGGAAGAGGGAAATTTCAAAACACAATTTATTTTAGTCAAATACATGTATATTTCCTCAATGATATAATGTATAATGAATATATCATGATTATTCATTAATAGGAACAGCAAAGTGTTTTGTGTGATGTATAAAATGGCAAAGCTATAACTTTGCCAGATGTATAGATATTATGGCGGCTTAACCCTGTAGTTTGGTACTCTTACTACGATGTCTTTGATACTTTACATAAAAAAGGTCATAAATGACTATATCTATAGATTTATAGATTTAAACTAATTTTTTGGGCAAACAAATAAATAACAGTGATCAGGGTGCAATGGTCAGGTGACCCATTGTGCCCTGGTCAGAGTGGCCCATTGTGCCCCGTGTGGCCAAGTTGAAAATAAATGCGGCTCAAGAAAAATTTATTTTAGAGTTTGCTATTATACTAGTTGAGCAATTAAATTGCTCAACTAGTATAATAGCAAATTTTAAAATAAATTTTAGACACAGGCAATGGCAACGATATCAGTAAAAATTAGGTGTGTTACCGTTCAGAGTAAAAAGTTATAAAGCTTTAATGACATCTTAAGATAATTACAAAAAGCAGGTAAAAACGGTTTTTGAATCACCTCTTTAACATATATGCTCTGAAAGTGTTGAAACTACAATGGCTGAATAATTATGCCATTACCTTTTTATTAAAAAAATCACAACTTTAAATCAATATAAGTTCTCTCACAATTTGACCGGCTTTTTGTAACTCTATGACCTTTGTACCCCAATACCCCTACAGTGGAAATTACTTATAATATACAACTATGTTTTATATTTGCAATCTCCTTTATGTTTTAAATATTTCTGTGGAAAATAAAATTATTTGGTCTAAAGAAAATGACAGTTTATAGATGGTTATTATATCTAGTGTTGAATGTTGTTGAACAAAGTCTGATGTAGAAGTGGCTAGAGTTGTTGTCATGTCTTGTCACAGCCACAGTGTGCGTGTGAGTGTGCATGTATGCAAGTGTAAATGTGTTTGAATGTGTAAGTGTGTGTGGGAAAATATAAATAAGTAAGTTAAGAGTAAAGTGAGAGTAAAGTATACCAGTATTGAGGAAAGAAGATATTATGGTTTATACACAGTAAGGGTTCACTCTACAGAAACTCTGCCTGCAAACAGCTCACTGTTTTACTATTTCCTTTTAAGTTCTCTCTACCTACTATTCAGAGTTTCATGCTAATTATGTATACAGATATGCTAGATCATATTATTTATACTGCCTATAACTTCTCTGATCCTGCAACTTAAAAGTTTAAGTATATTTTATCATAGTAGTTATAGAGGTTGATATCAAACCTGCAGCTACTAAAAGATTGGCTTGGTTTTACTAGGTGTGCCAATACTCATGCCATGTGTACTCATGCCCAGTCAGTTGGTACAAAAGAAGCTGACAACCTGCACATGCTTATGCATTCCTATTATTCATTCACTTTTACAAACGCAATTTATTATTCTTTTATGCTTTATATGGACAATAGCAGATGCAGTCTTTTTTATTTATTTGGTTCACAGGTTTGGACAACTTCATTTGGCTAGTAGACCTGCATACACAAGCACATAGCATGCTGTGATCAAAGCAGTAATAAGTAAGTTCTCTGCTACTAAACATGCATAGCTTCACTCTTTTCGCTATCTCTACTGTACTCTTCTCTACAGCTGCTCAACCAGGTAAGCCATACAGTGTAATTTTTGAACAGTAAAAGTACAGTACACCAGCTACTGCCATCTACTACAGAAACTAATTAGTCAAGTATATCTTTTCAATAATATACCTGCAACTTCTGCTACATCAATTTATTATTTCTAAAAATATTTAAACCATTTTCAATTTATATGTGGGTCAACAAAATGGAAATGCAATAGCTAGGGTATTGGAAAGAGAGGGCAACTCTGGCTTTTTAATCATTTTAGTAAACCAAAGTTTACTCTGTACATACAGGTATAGCCAGACTCATGACGTTAGAGAATATGAGTATAGTACATATTTTGATATAGTAAATATTCTTACTCTAAATATATCTTTATACGTGTAAACACATTTTGTAAACAACTCTTTACAATAAAATACGACTTCCTTTGTAGCTAAATTTGATGCTATAAAACAGATGAAATTGCTATGGAAGAGTAACATCGAAGGAATGGTCAAGAATATATCTTCACCACAAACCATGTTATCCCAAGAGTGCGCTGGTGACTTGGGACATATATTTACACGTTACACAAAACCTGGAACATTACATGCTATAGAATGTAAGCCATCACCATGTATAATTACTCCATTGTATATACAGAGCTGCTGGTAATTAGTTTATGATTGACAAATAAGACAACAACTTCATTAGAAATGACCATGCATTAACTGTTAGAGTTATAATTTGACAGAGCTCCTTAATGCACTAAATATTACAAGCAATTGAACTAAGAACAAAAAGCATAAGCAGCACACATAAGTAGATAGCTATAAAACTGCTATTACAGATAAGCAGCTAAGTACAATAGGCATAAGCTGAGAAACAAAAGCACATTGAAATAACATCAACTGATTCAATGTGTGGCTATAAACATACTTACTGACAACATTAACCAGTTTAATAATTAACTACTTGGACAGTTATGTTGTCATATACATTTGGTTCATTTTACTTAAATTAGTACATACTGGAAATCTCAAGTTTTTAGCTATTTTTTACAATTTATTTGCTAATGAACATGGGTTTTTGCCCAAAACTAGCAAAATATCAATAAATACACCTAAATAATCAAAGATATTTTCAATTTTCTTTGATTTCTCTCGTTTTTCCTCATTACAGCTACTTTTGATTGTGGACCGCTAAGTACTGTTATTTCATAACAGTCAGCATTCCAAATAAGCTAAATAAACAAAACATGGGAAATGATGCAAAATTAGGAAAAACCTTGATTGTTTAGGTGTATTTCTTGATGTTTCACTAATTTTGGGCAAAAACTCATGTTCGTTAGCAGCTAAATTGTGAAAAGTGGAGATTTCTAGTGTGTACTAAATAATTAAATAAAATGACCCATTTAGAATTTGAGTTTAAAAAAGAAATATGTTACTTTTATTTGTGTAGAAAATAGCTATGAGAGAAAATTTCTATAATTATAATATATTATAGCATTGCAGATATAAACCTGAGCAATATTGTAAAAGCTCTGGTATAGAGTAAGATCTGCTAAATGTGTTGGCTTTATATTACCAGGCTATGACAGTTTCAGTGTATAGATGTATTCATCATGTTCAGGCTTTCTGCACGTAATATATCTATTATCTGTGTGTTAAATATAAATATTTACATATAATCAAGTGCAGGCTAGTATTAGTATTGTTACCTTTAAAAATAGTTAGTAGTTGGTCTAGAGTACAAGCTATCTGCTCCTTTAACTTCTGCATAGCATTTTGAAGACAGTCCTTGAACTGCGAAATAAACAATCTTGCTTTACACTCAACAGTGCTGTGTATAAGTTTGCAGATACAAATAGGACTTTGTTTTGCAAAGTTAAAATGTGTTTTAGAAATTTAAAAAAGCAAGATTCTTTTTAAAATGAAAAAATAGGTAAACCAGGTTGTCCGCATACTAGTAAATACATGCTAATTATAACACTCCTCATTCCTGTTTTTCTGAAAAGCATCTTTTACTTTGGCTTTATATAACTTTAGAATTATGTCTATTGTACAAAGTCAGCAATAAGAGACCTCACATGTCATGCAGTTTTATATAGCAAATCTTATACAAAAAGATAGAAAATATGTACCTATTGCTTAGATTTTTGAAAAAGGTGTTTAAACGTCACATATGAAAACACTATTGTCCAAGGAATAAAAGCTATAATTTTTCTCTCATGCAGCCAAAATTAGCTTAGGATTTTTTTATGAAATAAAAGTAGCTAAACATAAATTTTAGATTTCCAGACATGGAGTAAAGTGAAAGATGATTCTCCATCGTCACAAACAACATTTGTTGGTGCATTTGATGAGTGTCTGAACATGGTGATAAGTAGAAATGACGGCTCTTCGTTCAGGAGTAAATACTGTCTGGTGAAATTTGTAAGATGTGACTCAGTAACATATCTCTTTAAACTATATTTAAAACATATTTGGTCAGAGAAATGTTTCAAATACAGAAGACCAACTTTGAGGAAACTTTTAGGGGTTGTTTTGCACCTGCCATATTTCATCAAGCTAGTTTTGGACTTTATTGCAACCTGAAAACTTTCAACAACAGTTGCTCGCTCAAATTATTTAGCTGACTGGTAGAATGTGATTCATAAAAATAAACTTAATGCTCTATGTTTGAGTATCTTTAATATAATATTAATTGAGCTGTAGGCTAGACCCAATCACAAACGTTTAACTAGATTATAAATCAAATTCTTAGACTCCGGTAATCATTATATAATATTTTATTTATTTTTATTAGATCATAACAAACTTGCATATCATGATGATGTATACAGCTATCACATGTATATTTGGCTGTAATTAAATTACATTCCTAATTATTTATACATGAACAATATATGTTGTTACATGCAGCAAAATGTTTGTATCATATACATAATATACAGCTTTGGTAATTAAGTTTGATTGATTTCAGAATAACGGCTCCGTGACCTTGAGAATGGATATCTGTATGCCAAAAGCTTGCTCAGCTTCTGATTTAAAAAAAACATTTGGACAAATAGCTGCTTCTAATGTTAAAATTAGAAACAGTTTTTCTATTGACTCTGCATGCAAATTTAAAAAGGAGATGTCACCCAAAAGCAAACAACTTTTGTGAGTTTTTGTTAGCAGGTGATTTTTTAAACTGCTTACAATTTAGGACTAATTTTTAACTTTTTGAAAATGATACATTCACTATGACTTTATTCTTGTGTTACCAAGTTTCTGTTATATTGTTCTCCAGCACTTGATAAGATAATAGAAAGATAACTCTTAACAGACACTGTAAAATTGCAGCATTATTGTATAAAAGCATCAATTATTTAAACTTCAAGGTTACTGCTAGAATAAATATGTGCATTTTACAATTACAGGTGTTTTCCAGCAGCTGTTGTAGCTATCTGCATTTCAGCTACAGTGTATGACATCACTTTACTGTGCTTAAAGAAAAGGGGACTATCAAGAGAAGACAACTCTTTACGTTTATTCAAAAATAGCTCAATTTCGTATGAGAAAGGTAAAAAGGATTCAACCTGAAACTTTACAATTGTACTAAACTCTGAAGTGTAAAATCTAAAAATATAGCTTTAGAATGTTTTATTTTAACATGGACAAAGTAACGTTTATAGAAATGTCTTGTGTATTTGTGCACTTGCTATTTTAAATTCAAATATTACTTAATATAAACGTTAATTCAATTGCAGTAACATTGCAATAACTTTACAATTTCAATTCAATTGCAACAACTTTGTTGTAGTACAAAAAGCTATACAAACTATTATTATACAAACAAGCAAAGCTTTAAGAATAAAAGGAACTATAGTAGGAATTATGTTCTCATTTTAGAAAAGACAAGTCAAACCCTTTTAGCATTCTCCATGTATAAAAATGTCTTCACACAATTGAACACAAAGCAACCTTCGGGGATTATAGCCTGTATTCAAGGCATTCGATTTCTTTCTATGATGTGGGTGGTGAATCATCACAATGCTGAAAGTTTGGTCTATTCAGCTGCAAAGAGTAAGTTAAAAGATAAAAAAAACTTGACTATCTTTTATCAGTCATCAGTTTATCTACAAGTTATTTTACCAGTTGTCAATTGCCTGTAGCTGGTTGCTATTTGCAACATGTCAGTTGCCAATAGTCAGTTGCCAGTATTCCTAGCCGCAATACTTTGGCCAAACGAGCATTTAGCTTTTATCTCTTACACCAGTAAGGTTTGCTTAAATCAAATGTTGTTTTTTTACAATAAAAATTAAGCCCATTTTCACTTTTATAAAATACACAAAGTGTTATCTTACTGAAAATGCAATAGAATGAGCCAGATATTGTTTTTAAGAACTTTTTGGTAATTCCTTCAATCTTGATAGGCTATTTCAACATGCTTGGTTTTTTTATCAATAATGATAGGCAACTTTGGTTTTAGCCAATCCAAGTTACAAAACAGAGGTTCTGAGATCCTTAAGTTTACACGGACTATTTCAAGCAAATGCAGCCGTTGAAAGCTTTTTTACAATCAGTGGAGTTTTGGCCTCTTACTTGATGCTAAGAAAATTTTCTAAACTCAAACTTACTTTGCTAGGATTTCTAAAGAGTTTACCTTTGTGCTACCTTCACAGATATCTAAGGTAAGTTTTAAACTGCCTGATTTGTTAACTGTACTTGAAGATTCATGCCATAGTATTCTGAGGCATAGTAGGTCAAGAGCAGATAATTCATGTATCCAATTTTGGTGTAGTAATGTAATGTTACTTTGGTTATTATTGTCAATTAGTTTAGAATTGATGATTAAGTAAATAAATTAATTTGTTCTATGTTTACCTGAGTAAATTAGAATAAATTATATTGATTATTAGGAACAAGCTGTGAATTAAAAAAATTTCCACTCCACCATTGAAAACGTTTTATAGAATTCAATCAGTTTTACGCATGGTTAATTGTGAAATAGTATGAGGTAGACCATGCCAGTAGAATTACTAAATTTGAGTCAAAGTGTAAAAAAAACTCATCTCCTCAAAAAATAGTATAGTGATTAGAATTATAAAGCAATAATGTAGTAATAACTAAGAATACTTCATAATTATTTGTATTGCAAGAACAACACAAACATATATGATTTCCAGTATCAGCATATTAGTCTAGAAGTAACCTCCAATTATCTTTCACTCATTACACTCCGATAGGTGGCCACACAATCTTTTTTAGAAATTGGGAGTTTTGAAGGTCCTAAGTAATCTGTGAGAACTCTAGTGTGTTCGGTGCACCCAGTTAGCCACAAAAGTGTTTTAAACTTTTTGAAATGAATAAGGAGCTGTCTTCTTTTAAATTTTTCTCCAAGTCTGTTAAATATCTTCAAATTATTAAAACTAATTTAGTTTATATATATACATAAAAAATTAACAGATGGCCATAGATGTGTTTCTCACTTGTTGTAAAAACCCTAGACTGTTTTGTCTACCCAGTTAGTCACAAAAGCTCTTCAAACTTTGGAAGGAGTTGTTTTCCCCTAATTCTGTATAAACTGGTTAAATATCATGAAATTATTAAAGCTAATGACTTTAAATATTGTAACTAATTTTACAAAAAAATGTAATGAGAAGCATGAACAGTTCAGTCTAGACTCTAGAGGATATTTTAGATTTGTACAATTGAGCTTTACCAAAAAGTTTAAATTGAACTATATATACATTATGTTATAAGCCATGTTTTTAAAACAATGCTTTTAAATAAAATGCATATTTTACACAATTTCAATGATGACTTTTGAGTCAAAATTTATTTAGCTCAATTATATTTATAAAGAAAATACCCTAAAGTTGCGTTTGCTATAACTGAAAATATATAATATAATTGTGTTTAAGCCACCCATTATAGATAAAAAAAAATCTGGTGGTGCCTTATTTAAAGATCATGGGCAAGTATAACTTCTTTAATGTGTGTCACACAAAAGCAATTTTTTTACTAAAAATACTAAGGCAAGCTGTTTAAGAATCAAAACTAATTGAATAAACCAGAAAAAGCTAACACCAGGTATCATCTTAAGTCTGAGCAGGTTAGTTATCACAGACCTAACACATTTAAGCTAATGGTTACCTAGGCATGTATTGCCGTTATAAAAATATCCCTATCCAATTTTAGGCAACATTTTTTATCACATTAGAAAGTACAAAAGAAGTATAAATGATAGCAATTAAAATTTGAGTCCGATGAAAATTTCCCCACCAAATGCATATAAGCATTGCTATAACTAATGACTTACGATAAACATAACTCACATCATGATCACCCGCTTCAAATTCCACTAAATTCGCTTTGCACTTGCATACCCTTTTAAATTCTGTTTCTGGTAGGCAATTCATAACACCTACTTGATATGTTAAACACAATCTTATATTATGTATAATAATCTTATGAGCCTATATGTGCTCCCATGAATGCTATTGAACAAGAATTGACAGCAGACTGCTATGCTTCATACATTCTCTTGCCTAAAAGCCTACTATTATCTTTGATGGAATGACAAAACTTCAAGAAGTGGAAGTTGTTCCTACATTTGCTTTGCATGCTGATACATTTTTCACAAAAATTATTGTAACAGTCCATTATATTCTTCATGCAAGATAGATTTTTTCTGTGACTTATCTAGAAACCAGTTTTAAGAATATGGAGAGATCAAGGCATGCTATGATATGTGGTCACAGAACAGCCGTTTTTGGTTTAAATCTTTTTAGTCAACTTTTGCAATCTCCTGGTAATGAGCAACAAAAAAAATTGTGGTGAAATTTTTTTGAAAAACATAGGGTGAAAAAAGGCTATAGAGGGATATTTTCATAGTTGTTGGGTTCGAGAAAAACTGCATTTAGCTATAGGACTTTCAAAATGTGCATGGCAGAGCTCATAAGAAAACTGAAGTATAGTGTGATAAGACATTTTTCAGACACATAATGGTGCATGCAAAATACGAGTATGTTTTGAAAAAATATTTTCTCTCAATTAATTGTATTGATGAAGTCACAATATTTGCAATATATTACCATTTGAAAATGTATATTCATTCGCAGAATTTGCAGTGATCATATATATATGAGTTATTTAGATGTCAATTTTGCTCCAAGTTAGCTTGGATATGAGTTTTGTGCAGCACTTCCTGGCTTTCATGCTTTACCAGGTTGTGATTTAATTAACAATTTTATGGAAAAAGAAAGTGACCAATTTATTCCTTCTTGAAAAAGCATTCAAAATGTGCTGAAAGCTTTGAACAGCTTGGAAAGTATACTTGAAGTCACAACTGCAACTACTCAAATAGAAAAGTTTGTAGATAAGCATAGATGATGTTTGATATGCTCTTTTCTGTTCTCCAACAAAGATGTTTTGATAAAATTTTCAGCTTCCCTCACGAAAACTGAACTTATGCTGCACGTAAAAAATGTATCAGACAGCCACCTAGAGAAGAGCAACTGTTCCCTTTGTCAATGCGCCATTTTCAAAATATTATGGGTAGAAATTGTTGAGAATGACAGCGTCACTATAAAATTACTGACTCAAGCCCTTATGCACAAAAATGCATTGAAAAACATGGTATACTGCTGCTGTAAAACCATTTGCAATACAATCTGATGTAAATGTCAGAAATCTCAAATGCAGTGTATTGGTGTATGTCAATGCAAGAATTGTCTAAACAGAAGATACTTTGGAGAAAAATACGAAAATGAAATTAATGGTATTATAGTAAGAATGATGGTACGAAAACTTTATACAATGAAGCACTACTTTGAAACATTTGTTATATAATTAGCTTCAAACAAAAAAATTTACATTACATATTTTAATCATCTCCATATTTTTGTGATTTTAAAGCACATTTATAGAATCTTGTTCCTTTTTTACAGATACTTTATAGTAATTACCGCCAGATCAATAGAAGACTTATTTGGTCAGTGCATGCTCAAAAGATTTCAACATGCATTGGATTGATGATATATAGCAGAACTTTAATTCATTGACACATCAGCATAAAAAGCTTTTGATCTTACATTACTAGCTTCTTTAATATACCTATTACGTATACTTCTGCTAAATGTAATGTGTCATTCATATAGCAAACATGTGTTTCTATTGACAGCTTGGTTTTGAATAAAATAGCGTTTCGCAATTTATAGATTCAGATTCAGTGTAGAAACTCAAAAAAGAAACAAAAAATTTTGGCTTCTCACCAAATATTGTTGTTTATAGGCAGTTAGTTAACAGTGGATGCTATTTTGCACGATCCGAGTTTATTTTTATTACCCATCCAAGATCGTAATAATTTGAGTTTAGGTAGAGATAAGATTCTAGAGTTTGTAAGTTCAGAATCGGCACAAAATTCTGATCTACAAAACAACTTTTTTTGAGTGGCCGCGTAGTAAAGTGTAATAAGTCCATTTTTGAGCCCTTTTTGGGAGGTTACTTCTAAACTATATTAAATGTATGTGTTTAATGTGCTCCTCCCATAAGTTTACGCTTATATTTTCAGGCTGACCCCAGCCTACGCTTTCCTCATTTTGATGATTTCATCAAAACTAGGCTGCTATTTGCATGATGGTCCATTCTGGTTTGACTGTGACAGTTACGGAGAGGGTTGCTTAAGCACCTGGCACTACAATTTGCTTTATTACAATAATTTGCACATGGATAAAGCAAAGGTATGTCTACAAGCATATGTGAGTGTCAAGCATACAAACAACATGCATGGTATCATGATGTTATAATATTCTACTCCTCTTATTATCTGTGAATACTACAATGATATTACTTGTGTCTCACATCTATAGAGCAGAGTAGGATACCACTAGACCAACTGCGCCCTAGCCTTTTTTATTCACAGCTATCCCATTATCCTACTTTTATGATAAATCTATCAACAGTCGTGTCATGAGATTTTTATCGTAGCTAATTTCAGTCGTAAGCATCAGTAATTTGCCATAAATGGCAACTAGAGAGCTACAATTAATGAAACAATATATTGGTAAAAAGTGTTATAAAAATACTATAGAAACAAATATAATGTTTTATTGTATCACAATGCAGACTTTAGCAAGCAAAATTTCGTTTAGTTAAAAAAAGATATCAATAACTACCAAGAATATTATTTGACCTTATTGGCTCTATATAACATAACTTCTGTATAGCAGCTATACTAGGTCCTAACTCTAGCACCTAGGTGTTAGAGTTACTACTCCAAGGTTGTTAGTTTTCCTGATAGAATTTGGTTTTAGGTGTGTGCTGAATTTCCAGTCCAATCATACATCTAGTTTAGAATGCAAGCTTCTTTTATAATTTCCCCATTAGTGCACCTACTTGAATTAGGCTAGGCAAACTGTAGAACATCTAGTTGCTCATCTGCATTTAGTTTTACCAACAAAAATTTCATTACCACCTACTCAAGATCACAGCGCTGAAAGGTGACCAATTTCATCGAAATTATCAATAATTTTACAGAAGGATTGAAACTCTGCGCAACATGAAGGTTAAATGGTTAAATAATATGATATACCTTGCTGATAAAAATGTTGTATATATGAATACTTTTTTATTTTTCAGTGTTTCATTTGGGGTTGGTATCTGGCAGTGGAGATGCAGTTTGCACTGATAGCCCCTTTTATTGTTTACCTGCTCTATAGGTGAGTGCAAAAGTTTTAGGAGTTTTCTGCCATTTTAACTTGAATTTTAGATAAAAGAAGGACTTAAGATGCATACATTTTATTAATAACCATAAGCAGAAAAGTAAATTCTCAAACATATCTAATAATTTCCTTTGATAGATTTCAAGCCCTGGGAACCATAGTTTGCATAATGACTGTCATAGCCAGTATTTGCGCTTCCTACTGCATTTCTATGGAGATACATTACCAGTTTGTACAAACTTCTCTTGCACGACTTGCATTGTAAGTATATCTGTTTAAAATGTTGCTTAAACTGCTCTACAAGCTACACAGTCTACAAGTTATAGTATATAGAAAGCAGTCTAGGGGTTAGAGCGTTTGTTTAGTAAACACGAGGTCATGGGTTCATGGGACAAAGGCCATTAGTGATGTTAGGAAGAGCATCCAGTCATAATTGCTCCTGTGCCTCAATTAAAAATAAATCCTTAGCCCGCTTTAACAAAAACCTTTTCCACCAGAGTTTCTCACCCAGATAGCGACTATAAACTTGCATGAGTTTTATATAAGTTATAATATATAGGAGTCATATATAGGTGCGTTTTCATTCTATACAACTAAACATCTTGGTCTTACATCAATCATATGGCTGCTATATAACCATTTTTAGCAAGATAAAGAGACATCCTGCATTCTACAACATTGCAAATTACGATTTTGTTGGTTCGCTCAAGTATGCTTTATTCGCCATTATACTTTTCTAATTAGTGTGTTTTCATTTTTAAATAAATGTATCTATCGTACATTCATGCAATTTTCTCTTTTGAAAAGACAACTCCAAATTAATGAGCGCTTGTATTTTCCCCAACATGAAATATTGTCTAATTGTTGCTTCATAATGTGAACAAATATGCCCAACATTAGTCCAGCTACAGCCCCCATCTCCCATGTTATCCTTACTCCACTCAATCCACATGTTGCTGAGTTTAATATATTATCTACATCAACCTAAGCTAATTGCAGCTTAATTTATTTATTATATTACATTACTTGCAAGTTTAGGCTTAAGATTTTGCAGAAATTAAACTAGCTTTTGCATTGATGAAGTTTTTTATGTATTAACCTGCAGGTTCAAAATCAATATTTACAGTTTGTAACTGTCACAGTTGCTGATTCTTGTCTCCATCATAAGAGATTTCATTCGACTTGAATGAAATTAGCTTTTCACCTCAGTCTAGCAGTGCAAACATCCATTTGATTTACTGTAGTAATTTAATTATGTGGTAATTTAAAATAATAGCTTTTTTAACAATGCATTCAGTCTACAAACAGTAAAATTATTTTATAACAGATTCTTTTTACTCACTCCTACAATATTACTTTTAGCCAATTAACTCCAAAGAAAGGCTGGGATTTCTACCACTCTCCATGGATGAGGTATAAGTCATACGGAGTAGGAATTTTAGTTGGGTTTCTCATCTTCAAGCTTCGTCAGACAAAGAGCCACATACCAAAAGTCAGTTCACTGCACTAATATAGAAAACTCTTTCCATGGTTTTAAAAATTAACTGAAATAGTAATTGTAATATTATCTGTTTTAAGTTTGTAGTCTCCTACTGTCTGACAAATGACAACATATTGTGTGACCAATGACAACATATTGTGTGACTAGTGATGACATACTGTGTGACTAATAATGACATATTGTGTGACCAATAATGACATATTGTGTGACCAATAATGACATATTGTGTGACCAATGACCACATATGTGTGACTAATAATGATGATCATGCAGACAATTGTGAAGAGTATAGTAAAACACTACACACATTAAAGTTTTAATTTAAAGCCAGTACATATATTCGATTTTGAGCTGTGTGTGACCAACAAAATATTCATATAAGAAAAGAACTTCATGTGAGCTATATCCCTCAGATAAACTCTAAATTCTTGTAAACTTTATGTATATGGCTCTCTTTCATGAAGGTTCACTTTGTATCCGCTGGGATAAAATAACATCAGCATATACATATCACAAAAGGAACATTAGAAAAAGGTCAAATAAACCTATATATAATTTTTTGTTTCAAAACAACTTTAACCAATGAAACATTTAAACACACTACATGGTAAACATGCTAAGACAAGTTCTGTATTTGCAGAGTTTAAATGTGTTGCTATGGATAGTTGCTGGAGTGCTTTGTCCAAGTGTGCTGTTCGGCACATTTCCTGCCAGCTCAGGTCAACATGAAGCAACTCTGTTTGAGTCAAATATGTTCAACACATTCTCTGGTGTAGCTTGGGCAGTGGGTCTCAGTTGTATCATCTTATCCTGCAGCAATGGACAGGGGGGTAAGTGTATATATTTGATATACAAGTCTATAGCATACTATAAGGTCATAATAGTAATATTATATGATATATTATATTAATTTAATTGGCATGATGAAAAAGTATTTATGTTGTATATATAGTTAAATTGAATTCTGCATAAAGTGTGTAGACAAAGTGTTAATGAATGATCGAAATAACTCTAATATTATATTAATACATTGAGGTAAATATATTATAGTAAGGTAAGAGGTCAATACCTGATTTTACAGGCTGGATAGAAAGATTTCTATCCTGGAAAGGATTTGTTATACTAAGCAATATATCATACTCCACTTATTTAGTACATCAACCTGTCTCACAGATGATAATATATGGAACTCATGATGTACCCTTTTTCACCCATACAGTTTTGGTAAGTACATCCACTCACTGTTCTAATATGAACTTGATGTATGAAGTTATACTCCATATAGTTGACATGTATCATCCGTGCAATATGTTACAAAATTTTTGTTAGCTATAAGCACTTTCTGCTCTGTTACTGTATTTTTCTACTCAATAATGTTAAAATTGTAATCTTTTGATCGTAGCTTCATAAGAAAAAAACAAAGTTGTGAGACTGACACAAAACCAGCGGGCTATCGACTGGGTAGCTTTGAAAATTTTTATTCATAGAAAATAATAATCAAGTTGTGTAACATTCTTAGTAGAAAAATAATAATCTATTTGCTAAAAGAAAACTACATTCTTATAACACCTTGCATCAGTAAACTTTTAAATATACAGGTTAGTTGAGCATATAGTCAAAAAGTCTGTTAACCCAAACTGGTTCTTGGCTACTTTTACTGCACACCTGTTTGCTGCAATCACATATTATTATTTTGCTTAATCATTAATTTCAGGCTCAGAAAATACTGACATGTTTAGCTACATCTTGTCTGGTGGGATTCATCTTCTCTATATTCTTTGAACTTCCATTCTCCAATTTACACAGACTCTATCTCACAGCCTGATCTACAGTAATCACACCTGATGAGGCTAGCAACAACATTGATAGCAAACTATGTTTGTTTGTTTGTTTGATTTTGTCGTAGTTGGAGAAAAAAAATTAATTGAGAAAAAATAAACAAAATGACAGGGCCTATGGCGCAATAGCACTGTAGCTAGTCGAGGCACCGACTAGCTACAGTGCTACAGTAACCATTTCATCTAGTTTCTTCATCGATAAGTTATCCTGCATAAGTATGTCCTAGATGTAGGAATTACCTAACATGTATTATAGTGATGGTAAATGATAAAAATTGATTAAATGGGCGTTTTCCAATCTGAATTATTTTATTCAATATTCTTATGTCTTTAATACACAATTAAATTATTAAAACAGTGAATTGTAATATTTTAGTTTGTGTAATTTTGTAAATTAATTGGTTAACTTATATAATGCTTGATCTGATTTTATACCATAACAATTTCTTAATGGAGTTAGTAGATATATTACTAGATTATATGCATGCAGGTTACTGGTATCAAATATATATGTACACACACGCTTAGAGTATATTTTAGGTTGTCATAGTTCACTCCTTGAAAGATCTCGATATTGTTACTAAATATACTCTCATGAAACTAGAGATAGAATTTCAAGGTTGAAACATGTAAAACTTTCTACTACATGTATATTGATAAGTATTTATGTAGAAACTATTAGCCATGACCTATACACACACACGCACGCATGCACGCACGCACGCACGCACGCACACACACACACACACAAGCAAATCAAACAGAACTTAGCAAATACATTTGGCAAGTAACTAACAAAAACATTAAACACAATTTAAGTTGGAAAATATTAAGGAAAGCAAAACCATACAACATAATTACCAAAGGGTGTAATTTATGCCTATGGGAATGTTTCTTTATTTTATACAAACCTGACATGTGCACTTTAAACAAGCGAAACAAACTCTTATCAACCTGCCGACACTCAAAAAATTCTCACTGTGCAACCACAAAACCTAGAAACCCTGTAGCCTATATATATTTTTTGTACTATAGTAAATAATATTCAAATATCCATAGAGTATAGTCACCCAACAACAACTTCATGCATCTGCTATAAATTGTGTTTTTACATTCTGTTTTTTTATATATTTAATTACAATTACAAACCTATATAACAACAAAGCCACTGCTATGTTTGCGTTACGTTTTACGTCGTGTTTAGCATGTTGATTTTCTTAATGTAAAAGTTTAAATTTGTCAATATTGTGCCTGAGGAGTGCTGAAGAGGCATGGAACTATTAGTAGCGCAATAAAATAACATCTAATTAAATTGCTCTTTTCTTCAATAATATAATTGCTCATTATTATACACATAATAATTTGAGCACTTTTTCATCTGCTGTTTTTTAAAAAAACTCACGCTACAACTACGAGTATATATATATTATATATATTTATATATATTTATATATATTTATATATATTTATATATATTTATATATATTTATATATATATATATTTATATATATTTATATATATTTATATATATAAGTGTGTGTGTGCCCAATCAAAACTCCAAGACTTGAAAGTTTCCATCAACTTGCTGACAATTTAATGTATACTTTTTGTGATTTCTAAGGGCACATGATCAACTACTCATATCCTTATTATGCTGAGATTTTTTTATACTCGTAGTTCAACTTATTTATTTTATAGATGGCAGGCATTTTATAATTTTTAAATTACAGCCTTGTAAAAGTCTTCACAGTAACTAAAAATTGAACATTGCTGTGAAAACACAATTGAAGGTAAAGCTTCAATCAAACAATTCACATGGACAATCTTACAGAAAGATATATTAATTATTCCTAAAGATTGCTATATTTTCCTACATGACGCCAACAACAGCCTATGTTTTCTTATATCAGTCGTCCACCATCCTGTTGGTAAATAATCCTGTTATGACTATCCAATAATAAAATGGGAGGTAAATTCAGACGGCTTCCTTTTTTCATGTTTTTCCAAAGCGGGATAAAATTTTGGAGGCCATCTTTAACTTTATAACCAGATCTTTTTAAAGTTTTCCTAATTTGACTTTTTAGTTCACATAGCAGCTGACCTGCAAACATAAAACTATGTTTTAATTTTCAGTTCAATAAAAACACAATTTTGAATTTAAATTTATTTTAAATTACCATTAAAAAATATGAAAAAGTTGTGTTGCTAAAGCAGTTGCAACAGTTTTAGCAGCCTAATTTTTTCATAACTAAAGATAGACCATCAGTATTTAAAATTTTCAAGAAATAGAAGTTAATAGTTATACTTGTATTATGGAATAACCTTCTTGACTACTAAAACCTATAATATACTTTTAGCAATTAATGGTTAGTAATAATTATAACCTATATCTCTACTAATTACCTATACTGTTAGTTATTGCTAGTAACTTGCATTACTACTGGTAATGTATGCACTATGCATGCATACAAACTAATTGTAATTGTTCATCTCTTCCCTAGGAGTATCTTTCAAAAATAACGTTGGTAAGCTAAACTAATATCATAGTTTGCCAACTATTACACATGCAACTATTACCCAATACACTTACAAAAAACGGACTATAGTAACTAAAGCTATCATTGGGTAAAGATACCTTCATATGCAAGGTGTTTTACGCCAGCTTTACAAAGTGTTTCCAGTTCCAAATTTGTTGAAAACACCAGCCTAGCCTGTCTTCCTGACCTATTGGCAGTCTTTGGAGATCTAAAAGTGAAGCATTGAATCTAACTTCTACAGTAAGCTTAAGTGTTGTCAGCTTATTTCATCATTTAAACTAAGCTTGTTCTGGTACAGCTTACCCCCTAGACACACTTTGCTGTAACGTAGGCTGTAACAGCAAATGTCAGTCATTTCTAAATATGTTTGAGCTTCCTGTTTGATGTTGCGATACGTCAGGATCAAGCATTGCTTAATTTTAAAAAGTTTCTGCAAGCTCTTATTTGGCAGGGAGAGGTTCGTGTCAACTCGTTTGTTATAAATGTCCAATGATGTGTCATAGATTGTACCCAATAGCTTTGTGAACTTCAGCCCGGGCACATTAAAAGTGGCTGACATTTTATGTGACAGCAAAGTGTGTCTAAGGGGTTTATCTGTAGATTATTCAAAAAATTTTAATTATTTTTATATAATCAGTAAGGCTAGTATTATGTAAACATGGGTACTTTTGTTCAAGTGAAGATAACTTTAAATACTTATAAAGTTTGATATTGTTCACAGCCTTCTATGCTAAGAGCTGCATATATTACTAGGTCTATGAAATAGTGTTGAGGGCTTTTGTTACAGCTCAGGACTGGATGCTATTCTGACATCATTAGAAGAAGTCTTCCTGGGATCTGTACCAACACCTACTAGGCCAACGGTATTAACACTAATCAATAGACCTTACCATTTTTAGACAATTATCAAGTTATCAAGTTATCAAAATATAATGAAACAAACGTAAACATGTAAGATATAAAGCTTATTTATTGCCCTATCAAAGTAGTGTTGAATGTTGCAAACACCACAGATAAATTACTTGTGCATAAAATGCTGAGTCAAATGATTTGAAGTAGAAATACACACGAACACACACACACGCACGCACGCACGCACGCACGCACGCACGCACGCACGCATGCACGCACGCACGCACGCACGCACGCACGCACGCACGCACACGCACACACGCACACATGCACACACACTCATCCATAAGGTTATATAGACAGTCAATCTATGTTAAAAAAACTATAACTTTTATGCCTGTTATTGAAAATGTTTTGCTGAAAAAGTACATCTGCATTTTAAAATCTTGCATGCAGCGGTCACTGTACTACACTTAAGTATTTAAACAATAACATAGAGAATCAGAAAGCACCTCAAGTTGAATGAACACTAGCTCACAACAAATCATACAACTTCTATGATATCAGCACTAAAACTTGAAGCTTACTTCAGCAATTGCTTTAGAAGTTGTCCTCTTGTTAGAGGGTGAGTAGATGTGTTAGACTGAGAGCCAGAACTTGCAGTCTCAGTACCAGATGTAGAAAGTGAAGATGAACTCTTGGAATCTGCATTGTTGTTTTCATCTTCAAACTGGCACCTTAACAGCAGACCAAACATCTGCTTTATAATATTGTGACAAACTAAGCAGATGAGCAGTAATATATTACAATAACTGTGCTTTCTTTGCTAATGCATGATTTTAAAATGCACAATTGAGCAAATTCTACTAATAACAATGTTACTCAGAGCATATTCAGAATATCCGGAAAAGCAGCATACTCTGATGACTACACTAATCTTTGAATGAAGAGCTGAGTTAAAACGAAAACTCCTTTTTTCTTCAAGTTGACAATTTAAATAATTATGTTTTATGCAATTTTGTTTATAACAATAGTTGACAATTAATATTGTAGTTGAGTTTTGCTTATAAAACAACAATAAGAAATTGGAATTTTCTATAGGTACTTTGTGTTGTCAACAATACAATAGAACATACTCACCTCATACATGTTGAAGAGCAGCTGTTCTCTACTAGTGTTACTGTTTTTAGATTCTCATCACTCAATAGTTTAAAGTTATTCTCATCAGGTTGAGTTTGTTTATTTTTCCATTTCTATAAAATACGCACAGTTTAGGCATCTCTGAGTCATCGCTATTTTATATAAGCAAATAAAATTGCATGAAAGTCAACTACTTAGAATAAAACAGACAAAATGTAATAAATAAACTATTGTTTACTACTTTTAAAATCATTGCACACTTTATTATAAATTAAACCTGCATTAAATAGTGTTCAAACCTTTGTTGGAATGGTGCATTTTTTCAAGTTAAAAACCTTTAATAATGACTGGTTTTGTAACATACTTTCCAATTAAAGTCACTATAATTGAAAACGTGCACACTAAAGCCTACACTTACCTTTAGATATTCACACTACGTCCTACACTTACCTTTGGATATTCACTTTGTGTCCTACACTTACCTTTAAATATTCAGTCTATGTCCTACACTGACTTTTGGATATTCACTCTATGTTCTACACTTACCTATATATATTCACTCTCATCCTATACACCTATACTACCTATACTCCTATACACTTACCTTAATGTGTTTGCTCTACGTCCTATACACTTACACTTACCTTAATGTGTTTGCTCTACGTCCTATACACTTACACTTACCTTAATGTGTTTACTCCATGTCTTACACTTACCTTAATGTGTTTACTCTACGTCCTATACACTTACACCTACCTTAATGTGTTTACTCCATGTCTTACACTTACCTTAATGTGTTTACTCTACATCCTATACACTTACTTTAATGTGTTTACTTCATGTCTTACACTTACCTTAATGTGTTTACTCCACGTCTTACACTTGTGAAGAAATGGCTCAGTCCTTGGCTTTCTTTTTTCATGACTACAAAATATGATGCAGCAGACTAGCAAGAGAAGTGATACTAATTACACATAATACAATATTTAGCAGAAAAAATTACGAATCTATATCATTTATAATGTTTTATTTCTTGAAAACTCAGTGTTATTAGCACTCACCAATGAGGTTGCGTATTTTCTTTCAAATTTAATTGATTGAATACTGATGACATACAACCATCAAATTTTATCGAAACTTCTGTTCCACTCTGCTGTTTTGAGTTTTTGTCCCTGGAAAGTTTTTTCTGCTAAATACCAATATGAAAGTTTTATGTAGTGAGATTCAAGCATGATAAATAAACTGTTACAGTCTATCTCGTCATACTCATATGTAAGCATTAATTATTTTCTGTTAGTTTAGTTGAAATAATATGAGGAACAATTTGTGAAATGCATGTGGCACAAATATTTGCCACAACTACTTTTTCCAAAGAATTATATGAATACAATCAAAATAACTAGAATATTGCATAATATTTCGAATGGATACAACCAGTATGTTGAACTACTAAATAAATCTAACTAGCAAAATCACTTATATCTGCTATAGTGAACTCATGATGCAAACTTCACCTTGTGCTTTCTGATTTGGTAATTGAGGGAATCGTAAAGTTTTTGCTTATTTCTCTTGAATAAAACATTTTTTCTAAAATGATGAACAGTCAACATTAATTAAGCTGTCAAAACTCTAAGCTACATTATTATGTTTTTAGAAATCAAATTTTATAAAGAACTTCCTCATCATTAATTAAAGAGTACTTGTATTTCTAAAAATAATGTTGAAAGGCTACTTAAGCAAACCTGGTGGCTCCATGTGAATCTGGTAGAATTTCAAACAGCACATTTCCTGTTTCATCATAGAAATACTCTGATTGGTTAAGCGCCTTCTCATCATCAGATCTTTCTGCAGAAAAGTTCTTTAAACTCTTCTGTTTACTTGTTTTAATTCCTCTTTTATTTATAGAATTTTTCTTCATGTCAAAGTTATTATTATTGTTATTTCTCAAATGCCTAAATATAGGAGTGCTGTGACTGTTCGGTTTAAAAACTCGTGAAGTTGGAATGTCGCTTTGCTTCTTTTTCAAGTCATGCGAAACTTGAACAGAAACAGGCATCATCTTAGACTCTACTGTCAACTTCTTCCGCGCAGATAAAGGAAGTGGATGTATACTCCAAGAAGCTGAAGAACTTGAGTCACTCTCTGACAGAACTGATTTGGAGCTAGCGCCCTTACTCCGCCCATTAGATCTCAAGTTCTTAATAACTCGAAACAATCCACCAGTTCTTTTACGTTTTAACCTTCTTCTTGATCGAATTCTGCGTTTTACTAGTTTTCTAGGCTTGAAAGCTCTTTTTATGAAACTTTTCTAATTAACAAAGTTATAGTTTAATAGAGGCATGCATGCATTGCTGTTTTTAAGCAAATGGTACAGCAAACCATTGTTAATAATTCTAGTGGCAATATGTAAACCATTGTTAACAATTTAAGTATAACAATCAAATAAATTGAATAAACTTATTATTGTGTTCTATTTAATTGAATTCTTTCCTCTCTTTAGGTAATATATATATATATATATATATATATATATATATATATATATATATATATATATATATATATATATATATATATATATATATATATATAACTGGAGCAGCGGTTCGTTCTATAAAGAATCAAATAAATAAATTGTACGAAATAAATACCTTCGGCCGTCGCTGAGATTTTTTTCTCCTAACTTTTCTCTTTCTACGTTTGAGAGGTGAATGGCTGGCTCTTTTGACAGGTGCCAAATACACATAGTCTGAGCTAAGCAAACCTCGAGGAACCTCTGATTCTGTTCTTTCAGCCATTATACTCAGACTACTTTTTCTAAATTGTCTGTGATGATGGAATTTAGTCAGAAGAGACAAACTTGTATCAAGGAATATCAAGTTCCATCAAATAAGAGAGTCAGAATATCTTTTTTAATGTATTGTTTAGAAACCATTATTAACATTTCACTAATGCATGTGCTACATTTCCTATGCAAAATGAATTGTTAGAGTGTAAAAAAATTGAGTCATTCAACTTCCATTTTTTTAGATATAATAAGTGTGGGTGGCAGAAGATTTTCCAGGTTTTAAATTTGATTAAAATTAAAACTCATGCTACAGAAATTTAAATTATAATTATGTATCATGGGTGAACATTAAATACTTCATAAAAATTATGACACAGCTAAAATGAAAAGTATTATTGATGACTTCAGGCTGTAGAAAAAATGAAATGAGAGAAGCAAAGAAGCTTACTTTGGAGGTAAATTGGAGTACATGTCATCTAGTACGCTGTCATCTGATATGTCAAGACCATCGTAGCTCCACTCTGATTGGCTTTCATTCGCCACTCGTGGCATCTCTTTCACCAATCCGGAGAGGAAAGTCATTCTGCTTTGAGATGCTGCACGGCCATCTGCTTAATGCACAGTAATAGTTGTTATAGTCAGGTATGCTGGCAAAGGTTTAACATGTAGATGTCTATTATAGCTATTAGTCCTATGGCACTCTGTCTAAAGGTAATTCAATATCTCTTGTTTTATTTACTTAACTTTATATATACATGAAATACACCATATGCATATGCTGCTTGCAGGTGACTACTTAAAAAGAGTACAATATATATATCAACTCAGCATAAAAAACAACTTACTTGAAAACTGTAGGATTACATAGGTAAGCTATTAGTTTATCTCTTCTCTATCTTAATTTTTTAAAATTTCTTTACCAACAAACTTGCAGAGGTTTATTATTATAACTTATAGAAGTTATATTTTACCTCCATTTGATTTAGCTGTCATTTCATTAACACTAATTGGCTTTTTGAGGGTGGCATCACTAGTATAAAAGAGAGAACAAATGAGGAACTCAACAAAGTACAATAATTATGGACATTAATGTTAACACTCTGGCTATGTTTTGCAGTTTTGATACAGCAGGATATTATGAATTTTATGTAAAAGAATATATTATGATTTTAATATAACCAGATAAATAGTGTGAATGTCTAAACACAATATTGCAAGTTTACATGTTTACAATAACATTGTTAGCAGCAAAAATTATTTGTGTAATAGCTTTTCTACTACTGCACTGTATTGTTTAAAAATTTATCTTTTTGTGTCATATTATAGTACTAAAGTTTTTATAATAGATATTTTTAGTTGAAATCAGGCTTAAATAGTTGGCAAATAAAGAGATTGCCAGTTCAAACTGTAAAAACTTTTGTAATCGCCTGATAATTGTGAGTACCAATAGTATACTGCATAAATGTAAAAGTATAACACTAAAAACAATTTCATTTCTCTTTCTAATTTAACACTATAACTGCTAGAAAAGTTTACCTTGCATCAGCATCTCTCTGTGATACTTTAATCACTAAATCTCTCCTCCTTTTAGGATGTCGACTGATGTGGTTCCCGTTATTGTTTGTGTTTTTATAATAATCAAAAGGTTTATGAAAATACAGTTCTTGTTCAGCTAAATCCAGTGAAGAGTTGTCTGCACTTTGAGAATTGCTCACTGTCAGTCTGTTGGTGCAGCCCCTTGGAAAACCCGCCTGTAGCGAGAGTGAAATAATGAGTAGATACTATAGCACATACCTAAGTTTGTGATGTTATTGGGCGCTTGTAAAATATATCTACACATAGAGAACTACACATTTGAGGCCATTATCTTGCACACATCACGTCTACTTAGTATGCACAAGAAAAGAGCCTTTCTATGATTCATCTTCACTAGAAGAAGATGCAGCAAGAAGAGACAACTTTAAAATATCAAATCGCTGAAATTATTAGAAAATGTTTTTATAATGAAGACAAGTCTTTCAGAGTGGTGATACTGTGCTAGGTTAGTAGCTCGAACTCTACAATTAGATAACTGATAATCTTATGAAGGAATGTAGCCTGTTGATATTGTCCTCCTGCTACTTTGAAGCCTTTTAGTTTACATTCTAGTATTTAGTTTAAAATTTAAAAAGCTCATAAAATGCATAAATAAAATTAAAAAACACAATTTATTTTCACATTAGGCCTAACTCTGACTATTACCGGTCATGAGCTGATTGTGTTAAAAAACAAATATTGCACCATATTTTTACAATTATTAGTGCGTGGCAATATAAGGTATAATAATATAAGCAAAATGATGTGCAAAAAGGCTTACATGTAAAGTCTCATACACTTACCTAGTACAAAGTTTCTGTCTTCGTAAATATAACTGTTTTGCACAGCAATAGCAAACAATATAAAAACCTGCCTTGTTAGAATCTGGGTAATTGGAAACGGTTGATAACTTTTTCCGATGTGAGTTCCAGAGAGGAGGGGGCTGTATTTCAAACTGATTCAGATAAGCCGAGAATGGAGTCGTCCTTCCAGTTTTAGTGTCTTGAAGAAGCAAAATTACTAAGGTCTGAAGTGAGGGTTCAAAGTTTAAACACACTAAGCCTTAAGGGCATTACGTACAGAAAGTAAGTATTGTCTTTAAACACATGCTTTTACTCAGGTAAGCAACCTGACTTGTGTACCTACTTACTAAATATACAGTAACCATGCAGTTTTATGTACTTTGTTTGAAAAAGAGTCATCTTTTAGCAGTGTTTAGTATAGCTGACAAACGCCCAAATTAATCTCTCTAACAGTAAAATATTTTCTCCAATAACTCCTTCATTTGTATACAGCAGCATAATGTAACCAGATTTTCTTAATTTTTTGTGTTTAAACTAGAAATAACATGTTGAGTGACCAAAGTTTAAGAAATCACAACCTCTGTTGAAAGACAATAAGATGCATACTTTTGGAACTTCAACAAAGAATAGCAACCAATAAAACTTGATACATGCAACTCACTGTTCTGTATTGCTGCACTGTGTATTGGACGGTTAGGGTAAGCAGCAGCCATGTTTAGAGAAAGGAACTGGTTTATATCCGGACATGTGTTGTTTCTCACTGCCTCTGAACTTCTAAACAAGCAATGTATATACAGACACAGTTACACCAACTATAATAATATAATATTATATATGATTACGTGTTATTACAGAAAAACCTGGTAGAATTTACTTCCAATTTAAGTAGACTTCAAAAGTCGCTCTATACTAAAACAATATTTCTATTGAAAAAAAATTGCTCATAGAAGTTTATAGTCTCTATCCCTGTGAGAAAACCTCTGAAATTTTTGTTAAAATAAGCTATAAAAGACTTATTTAAATGAGGCACAGGAGCAATTATGACTGGATGCTCTTCCTAACATCACCAATGATCTTTGTCCGGCTCGAACCCATGACCTCGTGTTTACTAGGCAAACGCTCTAACCCCTGGACCACGACTGCTCTCTTCTATTAAAAGCTGATTACTAATAGAAATATTAGTAAGCAGCATAGACTTGACCAGACTGGGTAAAACCCTCTGAACTAACAAATAAAAGTTTTTGAAACTTGTCATCGTTTCTGCAGATGGTGGCAGTTACACTGAGTTTAACTGCCAAACAACAGCTCCGTAATGACGGAATATTGAAATGAGGTGATAGCTAGACACCTACGCGGCATGATGAGAAGGATATCCTTTGTCTTGATCTCTAAGTGATAGCTTTTCTCTGTGAGATTGTCTCTTAGCTCTGGTGCAGTGCTCATCAACTAGAGTTCTGTACAGCCTGGCAGAGTTAAGACTAGAGTCTGCAATCACATTCTGATATGAGCATAGAAAATGGCAAAGCAAACTGTATGACTTCAAAAGTGTGAAAATATTTAGCAGCTCTTAAGGTGTTACGCTATTACACTTTTCCCATTTGAGAATTGTTCATGATAGCTGTGCAATTGATTTCCAAGTAAAAAGAAGTTAAATTAAAGCATAAAGTCAGAGGATCTTCCAACTATTAATTATTCTTAAAATTTCATGATGGGCTGTTTTAAAGACAGGCTGATAAAAACTAAATACTGTCAAAATTTTGTATCATAGTTTTGACTTGGTTAGTTATCTTCTCTCACTATTTTGTGTATAGGGGGGGGGGGCACAACCACATTTAGCTGCAATAGTATAGATATTATAGTGTAGGTGTGATCACTAGGAATAATGTAATAAGTATACAAGAGAGTATGTGCAAGAGAGAGAGGGAGGAGAGACAATCGAGTGAGAGACTGTAGATGCATAGTTTGTGTTATAACCAAGTTCTGAATATATAAAAAGGTGTGAGTGAGTAGACTAAATAGGAATGCATTATTGTGCTAGTAAGTGCTAGCCCAAGATCCTAGACTGATCCCAGACAGATACCTTAACCCCAAGTCCTAACTTCCTTATAGCAACCCATACCAACACACCAGCCCTAAGCTAACTTGAAGGCTACAACATAACATTATTTGGTGTGGTAAAAAAATAACAGGCAACTCCCAAATTTGTTTTAACACCAATAAAGATCATCTAAGTTTCACTGAATTGCAGTTTAGCTAAAAAATCAAATGTTGGCAAATTTTCGGTTTTGTAAGATCAATTCAAGATGATACTGTTAGTCTCCTTACCGCACTACTGCACATGTATCACACACTAGCAGTGTGATCAGCTAACTATTACATACTAAAGTTTAGGAGCTGTTGACATGTTTGACATGTTTGACATGTCATACAAAGAAACTTTACAATATACGCAAGTATGATTTACTTACCCTTTGATATCGATTGTGACGCAAGATTATTTACTTCACAAGTCTCATTCTCAGGTGAGCAAGTTAATTTTGTTTGAAAAGAGAGGTTATCTTCAGCTGCCTCATGTTGATCTGCAGGTAGAAATCTGTGCGAATTTTGGGTGTCACGAACCACAGTAGCAGTAGTAGTGAGTGCTGCCGCTGCTGCCGCTAGACCTACAGATTTCTCATCTGACTGCTTATCACTGACAGCTGCATTGTGAGTGTTGATATTCATTTCAAGAGCACTTGAATCAGATCTGTTGTGTACTTGCTCCTTCTCTGGACTCTTCTTGTTACTTGGTGATAAGCTGGAAACTCTATAACATGATTTAATAAAAACAATAGCAAATCTGTTATATATATATGGTGGTATCTTGTTTAGTAAAACACATTATATGTCCAAATTATTGCTAAACATAGTTAGGATAAATTCATATTACTATTATTATTATATTATATTATTTTAATGTTCTAACACATTTTTGCATTGCCAAGACTAGAATTTACATTACATTGTTACATAATGTGCAAGACATTGCGTACCCTGCGTAACTGTCGGAAACATGCTCTACATCGTTATGCTGTCTCAGGTTAGACGTTCTGTCATGATGAGCTTCTTTCATTGAGTTTTTAAACTTCTAAAAAATTTTAATAGTTCAATCAGCACAATAGATTGCTGAATCACTTATGCACTGAAACAATATGTTTTCTGTTTAAGTCTTGATCAACTAGTGTATATAGCTTTAACCATCACCAGCAACATGTCATTCTCTGAGCTGTGCATATGCACAGAATCAATTACTTTTTAAAATTTGCCAAATATCTAAGGCCACATTTGTGGTTCTCCAATCAGTATGTTCAACTAACACCCCAAACCAAGAGACATGAATCTAGTATAAGAAACAAGGCAATGCTATATATTGGCATACATTAGAAATTCTATAGTTGTCACCTTTCCATCATCTTGAGTATTTCCCTTTGAATTCTTCAATGAGGCTTTTCTATTCCGTGATTTTGACTTATGTGATTCTTTTCGTTTAAACTTTTTAGATTTGTGACTTCGTGTCAATGTAGTTTCAATGAGTTTGCTAATATCCTCAGACAGCTCGTCATTGTTGTTCTTATTCTTCGGTTTATGAGAATCTTCTGTACTTGCTGAAGTTGTCCACTTGTTACTGTTGTGCTTTCCTTTGTTCAATCTGCCTACAAATACTCAAGTTGTAAAACAGCTGGTTACCAAAGCTAGGTATTGCACTTTGTGTGTCACCTGAGTCTGTTTATATGAAAAAGAGGATTGTTTAACAGCTTGCTAGTCCAGATCCTCCAAAATCGAAATCAGACTTCCTTATTAAAGTTGAATGAAAAACAGTTTGGTTTAGTAGTTTTAATTTCTCAGCGAAAAACAGTCAACATTAACTTTAAAGACACCTCAATTCAGAAAGTTTGCTAATTGCATATCACAAATATAACATATTAAAACTAATACCATTAATATCATGGTTTATATTCTACGTTTTATGTTTTGCGCATTTATGTGTATGTATGTACGTACATAGTAGGCCTATACGTGTGTATGTACATGTACATATGCTTGTGTGCATGTATGTATGTATACATATATAAAATATGCTATAATATATACAAATGCATATATATGTATGTGTGTATGTGTGTATGTATGTATGCATGTGTGTATAAATGTATGCATGTGTGTATGTGTGTATGTATGTATAGGTGTATGTGTAAGAGCGCATGTGTGTATACATATATACAGATGTATGTATGAGGGCATATGTGTACTTATGTGTGCGTGTGTGTGTGCGTGTGTGCGTGCGTGTGTGCGTGCGTGTGTGCGTGCGTGTGTGCATGCGTGTGTGTGTTGGGAAATAACAAATGCAATAAACTGAACATTAGTGTTCATGTAAAGCTATGCTTTGAACAGGCTCTATCTATACACATGCCTGTATACAATTATCAGAAATATCCATACATCCAGTCACATGATCAAAGACAATTTAACTCTCAACATTATATTTTAAGGCAAGGAAAGATTCTAGCAGTTTACAACTCACAATTAAAAACAGAAGAAAAGTGGCAGATAATGTACTTAAATATAGTTGCTTCAGCTGTCTGTACAAAGTGTTATACCAGTCTGTCACTACGCATACACCTACACAGGTGAATCTAATGCTGAACTAACCGCGAGTTCACAACACGCTTTATTACTAACTCATTTGAGTAAAGTTTGCAGCATGACAATTAGTTTGGTAATAAGTTATAACTAAACCAAGTCATTTTGTTTTCTGCCAATTTTCTTGGGCATAAAGTCCAAAATTCAATCAAATGGTATTTCAGATTTTATAATAGTAAGGATACGTACCATGTAGTTGCTCAAACTCCTTGTCTTTCTCCGCTCTATTTTTTAAACACATTCCAGCAAACTTTGACTCTAGCATCTTTTTCAAAGTCATTGTGTCTTTTTCTGTAAACCCTCGCTGCTGTAATAACGATGCCCCTTGCCCTTGCAGTTCATGAATACCAAATCCGACTCGACCATTTCGAATAGGCAGGGCAATTAGTTCTTCATCTTTCCTCCAGATCACAATGAGTCCATCGGTATAGAAATCTGGCCAATCTATTTTGGCCATGTTGACATGACATCCGCTCCATGACCTTCGGAGAGCAACTCTTAGAGGACAAGAAGTTCCACGACCTGTCAAAAACTTTTTAATTGAAATTAAACTCAAGTGTAAAGAACTCAGCGACTTGCTAAATATAAATTTGCCACACAAGGCATTGTTAACTAATAATTGTCATCTTTAATTCATCAGATTAGTGAAGTTTTTATGAATTTGAGAGGTTTTTTAAATAACATGCTAGTAGCAAGCCAACAGGTGAGTCCAGGCATATCTTAAGCACTTCTACCTGTGAGTTAGGAACCATAGTATTAGCAGAACTCAGTTCAAGCTTCTGACCAAAACTAAGTTTGCAGCACTTACTGAGTGTGACATACATTTAAGATCAGGTGGCCTTTACTACTTCTGATTTGAGTTCCCTACTTACTTGTGCTGAATGAGAAGAAGCCATCTCCCCAGTTGACTATCTAGAACATTATCTAAATGCAACTCGAAAGTCTCTGCTGACTTAACCCTTGACTCAACCTTTGACTCAAAGCTCAGGATGAAGGGCAGCAGATAATCGCTACGTTATAAGAGTATGCTAGACACAATTGAATGAAATAATAAACAGCTTTACTTACGGCCAGCTCCTGCAGGGTTCCTGCAAGAAGTAGGCATTACGTTAGAGGGAATTTTTCAGCAGAAACTCAACGCATATGACTGGAATGCAGCACTTTAGCTGAGCATAAACAGCAGTGAGTAAATAGTAAGCTATATACTTTTATCAAACACACACTGTATATAATGATACAACTCTCTAACAGATATTAGTAGACAGCAGGATTTCCTTTAAACCTTACAAATGCAGTGATAATAGATTTTAATTTATCAACAAATCATTACTGTAGCCATTTTTCTTCCATATACTTTCAACAGCTCTGAAGTCAGTTAATACATGCAATTTATAGCTGGCATTAAACTGGGCTGACCACACATTTACCTGCTTGATGTGGTGCTGCCGCTGCTGCTGCCGCTACTACTGCCACTACTACTGCCAGTACTTGAGCCACTTCCTGAACTAAAACCGCTGCCTGTGATGGATTCCTTCTTAGCAGCTGACTTTCCTCCAAATGGCATTCTGTATACTGGAGCACAGCTCAAAATGACAGCACACTAATATGCTACATGCCAGTTGAGTATTAGAAAATATATATCTGTATATTATTTCTAATATCTCATTCAACTAACAATAACATTTGTTTTCAGTGGTAACCTCGAATACTCTGTTGTCAAAAATATTTAACCTTTTACTGACTTTATGTTGTGGAAGCAATTAATGATGACTGTTTGAATATTATTATGACTTTACTAATTAAGCCCCTGAGAGCTTCTCCCCAATATATAAAACCCTCTCACAATAACTTACAAAATTCAAATTATTAGACTAAGGAGCTTAAAAATTAGTTTAACTGCCCTAAGTTAGCCTAGGGCCACACGGTGCGTATTTTCGCATGCGAAAATTGAAACCACAAGTAGCAAAGGCGTCCACTGTAGCGTCAGTGATGGGTGATAAATAAAGCGTTCATTTTTAAATCGCACTCGCTTTCAATAAAACGCAATTTACTGGAATTTAGTACTAAAATAAAGAAATTGGGCTCGCTTAAAAACTACCAGCCAATTAGGTGACGACGACAGAGACGATTCGCACTTGCGTTGAAAATGCAGAGCGACAAGTGCGAATGTTTTCTCAACGGGCACAGTGGACACCTTTGCTACCTGTGATTTCAATTTTCGCATGCGAAAATACGCACAGTGTGGCCCTAGGCTTAGATACTAATACAGTATCCAATAAAACTAAATTAGTAAAACTGAACAACAAAGAAATACCTGTAGAAAAATCCAATGCAGTGAGTTAAGAGGCCATATACTGAATGAAAACATTGCCTGAATTATCCAATACATTCCAGAAATTGTTTAATATTTGTCAGCATAAAATGCTGTGTAGCAACTTTGAGGCCATTGAGAAGGAATGGCTGATATTAAATACAGTAACCACTCATATGCACATTATTAAAACAAGAAAACTACTTTCTCATATGATCAACACATTAATAATACAAGAAAATGCTGGAACATATGCTTAGACAAAACTGAAATTTGAGACATTCAAATTATCTCCAGTCCTTAGCCTAGTTAGATGAATACAACCTCCCCTTGTTCAATGCCTAAGTTTTAGAGGTGATTGCTACTTTTCTATTGGTCACAATGGTTACTGCTAGCCAATGTAAAAGGTAGAAGGCCACATAAACCTATAGCATACTATTATAACATATAACATTTTGACAGCCAAAAACTGCCAAAGCACTTGTTTAAACAGAGATTTAGTTAGATTTTACACCGTATAGCAAACAGATCAGCTAAAAACAAGCAACCTAATGATATTAGAAAGAGGGCAAACCAAAGTTATAAATATTTGTAAATTTTATTTGACTAAATAACAATAAAAACTATTGCATTCAGTCATATCGTTTGATAAACAATGTAATAAATGAGATAGAAGTTCAAAGCAACCTTTTGTACATATAAATACATTGAAACGTCACCTACTGTAGCAAATTAAAGCACAAAATACATGAAATATATACATAAATATAAACAGAATTCAAACGTGACTGGGACAAAGCTAGATTAACAATATCATTAGCTATGGACCACTAAATAGTAAGAACAGCTCAGCTCTGTCTAGCTGAATGTGCGATACAACATGTGGACAGCTCGCTGTAACTGTAACATGTGGACAGCTCGCTGTAACTGTAACATGTGGACAGCTGCTGTAACTGTAACATGTGGACAGCTCGCTGTAACTGCGCAGAGTATCTGTCTCTTATAAATGTTAGTAGAAAAGTGAGATAAGCAGGAGATTAGGTAGACTTGGAACCTCTAAGGTCCAGGACATAGACTGAGCCATCAGAAGCACTAGCTGCCACCTTATCCCCTCTCTGATTCCAACAAACTTCAAATATGCCGCCTGTGCCTCTGTAACTCTGCACTAACTTTCCACTCTTCAACAAAAAGAGCAAGCATGTCACTAAACTATAATATTATTATATGTATGTGTAGATAGATGTATACACTTGCACTTATATGTGTGTATGTAGCAGCCTGATAGCTTTGTTTTAGATTGTTAATATAATGTTGACAAAATGCTATTGTAAGTGTACTAAAAATATACTGCTAGTAAGTTGTTAGTATACTGCTAGTAAATTGTTAGTATACTGATAGTATATTGTTAGTATACTGATAGTATACTGCTAGTATATTGTTAGTATACTGATAGTATATTGTAAGTATACTGATAGTATATTGTTAGTATACTGACAGTATACTGTTAGTAGTGAATGAGTACCAACTGCTACACATGCTAGGAAACAATGGAAAATTGATTTGAAATATGTTTCAATCTCGCTATGCTTCCTTTATGAAGAAGTATCAAACTGTAGTGGTAAACAGTAGTTAGTAGAATGTGAATATTGAATATAGTAAGTTACACAACATAGACTGAGACCATAGCAACTGTGGTAAATGTAGGGACTGAGGCTTACCTGTACACTCCATATGTGAACACACTTGTCAAAAGATCCACTGGCTAGGTATTTGCCATCCGGACTGAAGCCAACACTGTACACTGGTTCGCTGTGCTTTGTAAGAGTGTGTACGCAGGCGCCCTTCTCTACGTCCCATAGACGCACCGTGGTGTCAAAAGAAGCACTGAAAGTGTAAGTGGAGTCAAAATGAATATGCTGTTCCATTGTCCTCTACATTACAGTAAGCATAGAGTAATATATACTTTGGTATCAGACCTCAAGGCTAGTCTTAGTACCATTATTCAAGTCAATTTAGAAGGCTCTGGAAACAACAGACTAAAGTAGAAGTCCGACTAGGTGTAGAGGAAATTATGCAAGTTTCTAGCCTAGCTTAGCTCTCTTAGCTACATTGAGAGCTTTCTACAGCGCAGTCAGTGCTAGCTCAAACAACTCAAGTTCTTGGCAAAAGCTGGCGCTAGTGAACTGGTTGTACTTGTTAGAAAGTAAGTAAGTAAGTTGATATATTCTCTTTAATGTTGTGGAATACAATTGTTTATTTGTTTCAAAGTCTGTGCTATGATTATGTAAGTTTTAGAATTTATTGTAGTATTGGTGGTATCAACTAAACTAGCTCACTATACCAGGCAAATCAGGTCACCTAACAGTAGCTGCAACTCACCTGGCCAGATACAAGTCTAAGTTAGGATTACTAGTGCCTGGACCAGTTGGGCTCCACTTTATTGTATAAATCTCTTTGTCATGTGCCAGCAGGTTGTGGACGCATCTAGTGCTGTCCATCTTCCAGATCTACAGACAAGTCATCAACAATTAACACAGATGTTAATGTAACACTGCAACTCACTACTTACCATTCAACATGTCTTCAACTCCGTAACCCCTCACCAACATATGTGACTGAGACGTGTGTCTCATATAGAAACTAACACACGGAGTTACATAAAGTCTATCACCCAATTACATTATCTAGTATTATCTAAAGTTGGGTGAAACTAGTAGACCCAGGAAACATTATATTAGCCAGACTAACAACAACTTACCCGTAAACTCATGTCATCAGAACAAGAAGCTAAGAGTTGACCTTGGGGATCCCACTTAATAGCGTTTACCTCATGCTAGAAAATATAACAGTAAAAACATCCATATCAATAACAATATGGTATCATAACCTTGATATAACTTCGATTGAACTGTTGGAGCTGAAAGAATTTACTGGAGCCTAACTTACCGAGTGACCCTCAAAGGTTTTGACGGGACGTTCTTTACCCAGCTCGCACACGTGGATAAACATATCAGTAGAACAGGAAGCAAACTCTGTGCTGCTCTTCCAATCTACGTCGAGAGCCGGAGCAGTGTGGAATGCAAACTGCTGCTTACTCTGCCCTGTCTGCGCGTCCCATATAATCGTAGTCTAAAATGCCAATGCTCTGAGGCTATGACAGACTAACGAGTGAATAATGTACTGTATGATAGAACTAAAGATACCTTTCACAGGATGTGCTGTCACAGAGCATTCATTTAGTCAATGTTCATCAATGTTATAAGTTGCAAACTCTCATGTTGATGGTAGCAAGTCAAATAAATAAAAATGTCAGTAACCATTCAATTCTTCACTTGAACTCATTCCAGACCCACTATGCAGTGAAAGTTGGCAAAAATTACCACCAAATAAACACACAGCGAGTCCACTTTTCACATGCTAATATTCACCACAAATACATATAGAATTCTATCGCTACATGATGTTGAATGCTACCTTGTCAACTCCTGCTGATAGAATGTAATTCCCTTTCTTATTCCATTTGAGTGCGAATATAGGTCCCTTGTGCTGGCCGAGGGTGGTGAACAGCTTGCCTTCCGTGCTCCAGATTCTAGCGTATCCATCATATGATCCCGTCGCCAACAATGTACCGTCACACTGAAAACAGGAAACACTTTGTCAGCCATGTTGATCGTATATCTATTGACGCCATATGCAGAGACAGAGTAAATGTCTAAAGTGATGTGACAGACACTCACATTCCAGTCCAATGACGTCACGTCTTTGTTACTCGGCACTTCAGCGTCTCCCATCTGAATGCAGTGTCTCAGCACCAGCTGATTGGCAGCTTTGTTGGCTGACGATGCCATTTCATTCATGTTCCATATTCGGGCAGTTGAGTCTCCTGACCTACAGTCATTAATATTATGAGTTATGGGACTCTACTAACACTCTGATACTAGTATATCACCTCACTAACACTCTGATACTAGTATATCACCTCACTAACACTCTGATACTTGTATATCACCTCACTAACACTCTGATACTTGTATATCACCTTACTAACACTCTGATACTAGTATATCACCTCACTAACACTCTGATACTAGTATATCACCTCACTAACACTCTGATACTAGTATATCACCTCACTAACACTCTGATACTAGTATATCACCTCACTAACACTCTGATACTAGTATATCACCTCACTAACACTCTGATACTAGTATATCACCTCACTAACACTCTGATACTTGTATATCACCTCACTAACACACTCACTCTAGAAACTCACCCTGATGCCAGTATATCATTTTTAGGGTTCCAGGCACATATAAACACTTCGGACTCATGACCTCGGAGCACCGTTGTTCGACTGTCGGGAATTTCAATGGCCGCATCTATTTCCATGTCTGCTGCGTCACCACGCCCTCCTGCTGCAGCTGGTGTGACTGTTGGATAAAACAAAAGCTCATATAATACAGCATCACTAGATAAAAGGCAGCCATGTTGTAGTGCAGTTCTTGTGTCTGATATGACACAGACATTCATAAACGCGCATCAACCAAGTTTCAGGCTTCTCAGGGAAACTTCAAACAAAACCTAAATTAAACAAGAATATAATATACTTGGTGAATAAAAACAGGTAAAGTTGGGAGACAGAATTTGGCAAATTTATCAAAGAGAGTGACAGGTGTTGGCACCACTAACTGCACTACTGATAGAAAGAGAAGGAGGGAGGAGAGAGCAAAGTCAGATAATACAACCTGCTGCCTTGACCTTCGCCTCTGAAACATAAAATCATGCTGCCAATTGCAGTCGCTTCGATTCTAGACGGGTTGCACAAAAGTTAGCACATACAAATGGTTCTCAGACAGCTGTTCTCACAAGCCCTACCTTCTTGTGAGCCGTTAAGGGCATTCTGTTCAGAGATAATCTGAGCCTGCTTAGCGGCAGCCACCTTTCTTGACTCCACCACATCTGGCATAACGGCGTCTATCAGCGAGAGAGATTCTATGACCCTCTCAGACCCATCCTGTGGACAGCATAGAATAAGTACAGTAAACCTGACCACCACACATCTTTTTAGTTGAAGATGACAGAAACCTGGTAAGTTTCTCAAATGGGACAATATGAAATAGGAGAGGATAACTGTAAGCTGCTTTCTAATATCAATATAGGCTTAATTTCAACTAGCATCAATGAGACACACTGACAATGTAATGTCAACATGGAAATAAGCAGATGACTGTCCATCCTTCTGCATGTTTAAAACGACAGGATTTTGTATTAATACAAGTATAAAGCAAACCTATCAAATTGACTTGATTAATTACATTGTTTGTAAAAGCTAAATGTAATTATCCGCTTAGTCGCTTACACCATGAGTAACATAACTGGGTACCACTAAGGGTATCATGGAGTTATCCTTCCTGAACACAATGTTATTACTATAACTGCTTATTAGTGGTGTCATGATGAGTTTCAATACAGATAGGAAAGGACTTATATTTATACTATGCGCCTATAATTAATTAGTATAAATAAAGTATGAAGTTATGGGAAACAAAAAATAGAATACAATTACATATTATCTAAAAATCAATAATTCAGAATTGGTACTACAATTATATGCTTTTATAAGCATCATAACTAGCAGTTTTTTGTAAACAAAATATTTTTTAAAATAATTTAGTGAGCGTTCAATTCAGTTAATTAACAGGCTACCATCAGGTGTGACTTTATGATACATATTGGCTGTAGATGTATAATAGGACTATAGATGTACAATAAGACTGTAGATGTACAATAAGAGTGTAGATGTACAATAAGACTGTAGATGTACAATAAGAGTGTAGATGTACAATAAGACTGTAGATGTACAATAGGACTGTAGATGTACAATAAGACTGTAGATGTACAATAAGACTGTAGATATACAATGAGACTGTAGATGTACAATAGGACTGTAGATGTACAATAAGACTGTAGATGTACAATAAGACTGTAGATGTACAATAGGACTGTAGATGTACAATAAGACTGTAGATATACAATGAGACTGTAGATGTACAATAAGACTGTAGATGTACAATAAGACTGTAGATGCATAATAAGGCTGTAGATGCATAATAAGGCTGTAGATGTATAATAATAATAATGGCTAGTAGTAGAATTACACTCACTTCTGCTATGCTAATCTCGGCCTCTGTATAGAACAGGCCCCTTTGTATGATGTTAAGCAGAGCAGCTGGGGGCACCAGAGCTCCATTGATATTAGACTGAGATATATGACTTTCTATTCCAAATGTGTAGGCTGAGTGTGAGAACCCTTCAACAAAACAAGAATTGAATAATTACTACACTTTAACCAAGGCAACAGAATGGTTCAAAAGCAGCTTCGAGTTGGGGGTGACCGAGTGCAGCAGTTTGCAGGTTTTTGAGTTTGGAGTTGGGGTTTATTGAAGCCCCCAACTTCAAAATTGAGAACCTAAAAACTACTGCACCAAGTCACCCCCAACTTGGAGCTGCCTATAGAAGTATTTAAAGTAACAGTACGGAATAATTGAATTTTATTAATTCAAACTAGAAAATATTGGTCATTATAGTATAAAACTACTTGATAACTGAATAATGTACTAAAGGGATTGACATGCTTCAGGTTAGTAAAGCATACATCCTCCACTCATTTTGTGAGGACAACTACTGATACATTTCCTGTCACCAATAGTAAAGTATATGCAGTTGTAGGTAGATGACTGATTGAGAGTTAACAACCCTAGCAGCTCGCTCGCTAAGAATATGAGCCATTTTACTTAATTTAAAACACACTGGAAATCTCCAGTTTTTAGCTATTTTTCACAATTTAGCTGCTAATGAACATGGTTTTTTCCCAAAACTAGTAAAATATCAATAAATACACTCAAATAATCAAGGTTCTTTTCAATTTTTCTTGATTTCCTATGTTTTTTCCTAATTATTCAGTTACTTTTTATTGCGGACCGCTACGAAAAAACCGTAACGGTCCGCAATCCAAATTAGCTAAGTAAAAAAGAAAAAACATGGGAAATTAAGCAAAATTAACAAGAACCTTGATTATTTAGGTGTATTTATTGATATTTTACTAGTTTTGGGGGGAAAAAACCATGTTCATTAGCAGCTAAATTGTAAAAAATAGCTGAAAACAGGAGATTCCCAGTGTGTACTATATTAAGTAAAATGAACCATATGTAAAACCAAAAAGCTAATAAATCTTTGACTATACCAGATTCCAGGAGATATCGATAAATAAGAAAGTTGACTTCATCACTGTTGAAAGACATTGCAGGGTCCCTAAAAATAAATTGGCAGTATTATTAAACTTGAAAAAAACCTCAACATTTAAAAAGTAATGCATATCAAATGTTACTGCTATTTTGTGAGATGCTATCATTAACTAATATTAACTAAACCCAGCAGCTTAACCTAACTTAGACTACTGAAGGACTACATAGTATTACTGGCACACATATTATGGTACACCGCTAATATAATGCAAGTTTAACATAAACTAAAGATAGATGAAAAACAAGGACTTGAACATTCAAATTAAATACCATAAGGCGTATAGTATACATGATACATCATATATAGTGATAGGGAAGGTTACAGAAAGAAACATGCTGAATATACGATCGAAGAAATAACATATTATTTATTAATGGCTTCATTGGATATGACACAAAATGATAAGCTTATTCTGTGAACTCCAGAAATTCAATATACAATTTGGAGTTTTTTGCAGGCTATTAAAGTGCTACACTTACACGTTCTACAATTTTAGTGATACTAAAAATATAATGGCAATAAAGTTAAAATATCAGTATATCAATTAATAATAGTTATAATATTGTTTTAAAAGTAATGCTAACAGCGTCATTAATACTGCCAGTAGACAACAAAAAACATTTATACGAATAATTTGATAATAATAAACGATTACAACACAAAGTTAAGTTTAATATTGAGTATTAATATAAAGTCATTTAAATTGAAATAAAATTGGGTAAAAATAAATATTGGTCAAACTAGTTGCTGATAAAATATTTAGGATCAATATAAAATTCCGAACCATTAAATTATGATGCTTCAACTGGTAGTATAAGGTCTATCAACTTAACTACACCATGACTATTGTCATTCTTTACTGATCTCTGGAGTGTAACCAATTTGATTCGGGGTCAACATTAAACCTGTCAAACTTTACTACAATTATCATTGAAACTCAAACAGAGACTAGTGTCAACCATGTGCTTTCATTATCATTACGTCTAATGATATAAAATTCTGTTATCAATTCTTGTTTGCCACCCAAATAGACAGTACAACTATTACTCTATAAGTATAATCATCACTAGCAGTTTCAGTGTTTGTTTTTATAATTGCATTGCTATCCAAATATATTTTAAACTACTAATTTGTTTCATGATTCCAATATAAATATGCAACATTAGTTATCTAAGAGTAAATTGACAGGCAAAACCATCATAACGAGGATAGTATTAGTATGGTAAATAAATAGAACAATAATTATAGTCCACCATAAGCCAGTGAGTTATCATAATTTAACAGTTTGTAATTAATATCTATAGCATCATTAACTTGATGTTAATAGTTTGTTAATTATAATCATTAATTGGAATGTAGAACTGAGTATGATGATTAATTAATTTCATCATAATGAAAACCATTATCATTATGAATTTATCATCTTGATTATTAGAGTGTGAACATTGATATGCTACCACTACTAGTACTAGTACTTGTAGCAGTGCCATGATGAGGATCTGTGACCATGATGGTCATCAATCGCTATTAGGTGACTGATTATGATTAAGCCATGATCGGTGATCATCATCATGTTGAATAATCATAAGTAAATTTAGGACCAGAATAACTATAAGTATAACTTATATTGTTATAGGTATAACTATTACTATTAGTAATAGTAATAGTTATACCTATAACAATATAAGTTATAGTATTACTATAGGTATAACTATAAGTATAAAAATATCATCATGATTATTAAATTCAATACCGATACGAATACGGAATATCAATTTGAATATGTATTACAGTATTATTATTACAGTATTAGTATAACTATAAGTATAAGTTTACCGCAAGTTATCATTATGATTATTCAAATTTTTCGATGATTAAAAATAAAACATCATCAAATCACCCAACGAATCGACTCCCAAGATTATTTTCACTTTTAGTTCAACTTTCAGCTTTGTCCAACTACAACGTCAACTGGTACTACAAGCTGAAGTACAACTAGTACTACCAGTACAACTACAAGTTTAACTGAAAACTTCAACATATACAGTTTCAGTTTGAGTTTCAGTTTGAGTTTTGTGAGTTCAACTTGACATCGCGATCGATCACAACTTACCAGAATATATTACACTGAAATTTATAAAGCTGCGTACATGAAAATTTATTATAACTAAATTCACATAAAACAATCAGTGCATGCACCAAAGAGAAAGGAATAAAATATGATAAGCGTTTGAAAAAATTAGCATTTATAATTTTATCAGTTGGATTTCAATATCGAAATGCTGTTTAAGAGTACTCACCAATTATCTCCGGTGATTAATTTGCTGCGGAGGCATTACATTGCTCTCTAATACAAAAATATTTGTAACCAGTTAGTGTTCACAAAAACCTAAAATAAATGCAATGACAGGTGTAGTCCGATTTCTTCACATCAAAATATTATTATTAGTATTATCGTGAATTCGGATGCGATTCGTGAGAGCTCAGTCAATTCGGCAGTGACAACATACAATGACCTGGATGCTATTTCTTGTTCAGTGATTACATATATTATGTTTTCACAAATAATATTTTTTGGCAGAAAAACATTCCACGTTGGGTTTCAGAAAGAGGGAGCACCTGCCGCAACAGTTTATCTTGAATTTCACAAATCTAACAGATTCGTTGGTTGGTTTTTTACAGTCGTAATATTTTCGATAATTACGGCAATTGAAATAGTCTCTTTCATTACAGCGACTTAAGTTTTGTATTTTTAAGTCAAATTTGTCTTCCCACTCATCATACTCATTTGATCATTGACTTTCAGTTAAATCCTTTTTGCACCAGACTTGGCAATTGATATTACTATTAGTTATTGCTATAGGTGTATATAGTCACCAATAGTAATACTAATATTGTTCACAATTTTTGAGTCAAAGTTTTTTTTATTATAATTATTAATTATAATTATAAATTATGGCTATGCAAAATGTCTTCAACAACGTGAAAAGTACAGCATTTGGAGTAGCTGAGAAGTTTGTGCCGATTCTAAAAGTTAGTACCACTACTTATTAATTTTATATTCGTTTAAAACTTTATAACTAATAATTATACGCAATAGGCAATAGCTATACCAATGGCAATACGAATACGTATATGTTTTCACTATAATTATCAGAATTAATATTATAACTACTATAAAATTAAATAGTAAAATACTATTACTAACTCAACAATCAACTGTAACTCGGAGTTTGACTTCGAGGTCACACTGCGCTTTCAATTTCAATTTACTCATTACTGCAATTCCAACTTACGGCAAAATATTTAAGTAAATAAAATGATAATATATTGATGGTTGTTGTCAATGTTGTCACTTTATTTTAATGATTTAAAGTTATAATTATTATTATTACTAAAACTAATACTAATAGTATGAAGATAAGTAAAAGTCAAACGTGCTCGGTGCTACTGCAAGTGCTAACCAATTTATGGCTAATGTCATTCACTCATTCACATTGCTATAAGTATAAGTATAAATAACTATAAGTATACTAATTCTTATAGTAATACTTATACTGATACTGATACAGATTGAAATACTTACATAAACATACTCGTACTCATAGTGACTGATAACCATTATGATAAAAATAAAACTCATTAATACTTATACTTACAGTGATACTAATACTGATAGTCTAATACAATTAAATGTTCTATAATCTATACCATTACCATGTCCGCAGCAACTTTAAATTATGAATGCCATAACATAAAGCTAAGGCATAAGGTTGGCAGGGCTACTAAAACTTTCAAAAGAATGAAATAAGTATTTGAGTTTTTAAAAAGAAGTTGAAAACTTACGTCATATAATTAAATGATGGTTATGATAGAACACTGACATTATAATAGTAATATTTATTAGGTCTGTCTACTATTATGCTTATGATTATAGCTATCAGTATCACTATCGATGTTGCGGTGGCCCTTGCTTTAAGACTGATGCCTATTATCAAATCTTTATAAAGTTAATTTTAATATGATTATGATGGTTGCTATTGTAATAATTGCCATTGTGACTAACTGAAAAAATGATGATGGCAAGAAATATGTTTATGCATATAATATAGCTTTTACTGACCTTTAAGCATTTGCATTGGGTGGAGGTTGCATGCCATTTAGGGGTTTTAGTAAAGGTATGAAGCAATACTAAAGGAATTTTCTAACAAAAATTATTTTGCAAAAATTATTGCACTTGAATTTAGACTCCATATAGGTAGTAGATTAAATCATGTCTCTTTTTACTTAATATTTTACTCTGTCCCCTTTCAGAATTTCTAGGCACATAGTAACTATCATTAATATTGTTGGTTGTAAAATTTTAAATTTGTTGTTTTTCAGGCTTCGAAGTTTCAAGAAACTGGAGTTATCACACCTGATGAGGTAATTGCTCACATGTGCTAGCACTATCTGTGCCCATCATTTACGCTAATGCAAGTTTAATATTTGATGTTTTACTTTAATACATTAGTATTGCACTATAATAATTTGTAAATAAATATTTTATCAGCAAATGTTTATTGGGTGTGACATTCTTATGCGTGTTGTCAGCATTACGTTATTGGTTGTTTACATTTTAGTTTGTGGCAGCCGGTGACCACCTGGTACATCATTGTCCAACATGGCAATGGGCAGGGGGAGATGAGTCTAAATCAAAGTCATATCTTCCCAAAGACAAACAGTTTTTAATCACTAAAAACGGTGAGTAATTTTAATACTACTTACTAGATTACCAGGTGATAGTGCAGTTTGTTAGTTGCTGCATTGTGTTGATATATTGTAAGTTCTTGTATTCTGGCTTTAAAACTGTTCGGTTAAAGGAGTTATCTTATCGCAGCAGCATCTCAATGTTTTACAGTGTGTGTTCTTCGGTACCAAATACTATTTTCTGTTTCTATCCTCAAGTATTGTGCAGCTGATGTAATGCGGTGCATTGCTATAGAAGTGTTATGTGATTAATGCAATGCACTGATAATGTAGTACCACGTACTAATGTAGTTTGATACATATTATACTGATATGATGGTGCAGTGTAGTGTTATATAGTGTAATGTATTGATATTGTAGTGCTGTGTAGTGTAATGTACTGATACTGTAGTACTGTATAGTGCATTGTACTTATATTGCAGTGCTATGTAGTGTACTGTACTAATCTTTCAGTGTTATCTAGCGTAATGTACTAATACTGTAGTGTACAGTATGGATACTGTAGTGCTGTATAGTGTACTGTACGGATACTGTAGTGTTATGTAGTGCATGTACTGATATAGTAGTGCTATGTAGTGTAATGTACTGATCTTTTAGTGCTGTCTAGTGTTATTTACTAATGCTGTAGTTCACTGTACTGATATTGTAGTGCCCTGCTATAAACGAGTCAAACAAATGGACACTCACAACAACTCGCAAGAGAAAGTAGTGGATGCAGATGGTTCAGATGAGGGGTGGGTGGATACGCACCACTATAGTGAAACAGGGGGTGGAGATTTAACCAACCAAGTCTCTGAGATGACTCTAGAAACCGTGAGTGATATTGTTGTCTTGCTCTAGTCTTATACCTGTTCTATTTATATACCTGTTCTATTTATATACCTGTTCTATTTATATACATGTTCTATTTATATACCTGTTCTATTTATATACCTGTTCTATTTATATACCTGTTCTGTTTATATACCTGTTCTATTTATATGCATGTTCTATTTATATACCTTATCTATTTATATACCTGTTCTATTTATATACCTGTTCTATTTATATACCTGTTCTATTTATATGCATGTTCTATTTATATACCTAATCTATTTATATACCTGTTCTATTTATATACTTGTTCTATTTATATACTTGTTCTATTTATATACATGTTCTATTTATATACATGTTCTATTTATATACCTGTTCTATTTATATGCATGTTCTATTTATATGCATGTTCTATTTATATACCTGTTCTATTTATATGCATGTTCTATTTATATACCTAATCTATTTATATACCTGTTCTATTTATATACCTGCTCTATTTATATACATGTTCTATTTATATACATGTTCTAATTATATAACTCTCTTGTATTGGATGCAGGTCTGGTTAACAGTTTCCACTTCTATCAGTATTCATGAGTCTCTGTATAATATTATATGTGGCTAAGCAACTTGAAAATGGCCTCGTGTAGTACTTAGCTTCTCATGGAGTTGCCCTTCCTTTGTTCTTGTCTTATTTTAAATGGTAAAGTTTCTTATATGTTGATACTTGGCTATTTCTCCTAGCCTGCTGCCCAGTCATTTGCTAAGACAGAAGACATTGATGATGACGATGACGAAGAGGCATTAGATATGGATGAGTTTGAGGAACAAGGGCTGACCCTTGAAGTAAAAGATCCCGTAAGTCTTGATATTGTATACTGAAATTGTGACTCCGCAGTTACTTTACAACTATTAACTTTCACATTTCTCAAGCCAAGCGTTTTAAAAGCTGTTTGACTCTACTCTTAGTCAAAATCTTCTCTATGTTGGCAGATATTGCTTTTTCAAAGTGATGGCATTGCTTGTTCAAATTGTATATGTTCAAAGTGTTCTTAAGCTAAGATTATCTTTCATGTATCAAGTTTGATATCCATATTTATTACATTGTCTGTGGAACCAATAAGTCTAGAAGTATAGGTCTTGGAAAGAGTTCGGTGCCCATAGCTTGTGTTGTGTTGAAGTAAACACCTATGAACTGGAGGTGGTTGTGTAGACGGAAAATATTGTGTAATATAGTAATAATATAATAGTAAAATATGCTGCTAGGGTACAGCTGACATAGGTCAAGCCCAGGCAGCTGACAATGACATCATACAAGCCAGAACCTATGACCTTCGTATTACATATGATAAGTACTACCAAACCCCTAGACTCTGGCTCACAGGCTACGATGAGGTGAGTCTTGGGCTATTTACTTGTGAAATCAGTGGCCATTATGTAAACACAGTTTGCTGGCAGTTCTTACTTGCTAATGATTAAGCCACGCACACTAGGCAGAGCAGACACTAGCTAATTTCCTAATCATATTGGGACATTTGAAGCTCCCTGAAACTGAAACTCACCCTTCTTCAATCTATAAAGGTCTTTTAGGAGTTCAGGTTTTTTTTTTTTTTGATTTGCAATAGAATTTCTACTTAGTTACCATTCCATCGTTGCGCAATCTTGTTTAAATGCCACTTTAATATAATTTGCCGTTGTCAAAGCACTGCTTCATTCAATAGAAAATCAGCATCGAAATGGATTTTATCAACAGTGGAGTACAATCTCCGCTTGCTTGCTTTCTCCACACATTTAGTTTAGTGTGTTGGACCATTTGAAGTTCTCTTTCCTTCTAGTTGTCAAAAATTTCAATAAGATATGCAAACCTGAGACCCAACACTTCTTATATAATTCCTTGTTAAGTTCTATATGTGCATGTTTTGCTTGCCTTCTGTAATATTGGAAATGGTTTCACAGCCATAAAACTATATTGCTACACAAACTTTACGTATAAGTTGTATATTATACTGAACAGAACTGTACGTATAAGTTGTATATTCCTACAGAATAGGAAGTCTCTCACCGTTGACCTGATGTACGAAGACTTCAGTGAAGATCATGCCAATAAGACTATCACCATGGAGCCGTTTCCTCACATTCCCGGCCCTCCAATGGCGTCTGTACACCCTTGCAAGTGAGCATAACTTCAGATTACTCTTGTGTACTCAGTAGATGTGCTGTGAGCATGTGTGTCATGTGACTAATACAAATCCTGCTACAGCTACTTGGTTTAGTAGTGTGTTGTACAGCTTATTGTGACTGGGAAATTATGACATGGGCACAGTGTCTTGTAGCAAACATCTTAGGTTTTATTCTATTTATTTTCAACTGAAACGCTATTTATATAAGTTGTCTTCTTTTTCTTTAATTTTTCTCCATTTATACAACATTGTAATTTCTTTCCCTTTATTTATACAATTGTAATTTCTCCCCCTCCCACCTAGCATGAACACAGCCAACTCAATTGTGTTGCCATGTTTACAATATCTTACTAAAACTAAAATATCTGGGACTATGTAGCTTCAGAGATTGTCTTTACAGCTGTTGTGGTTTTAGAGATTGCATTCTTGGGGGTAGATTATGGAGTTGCGTGCTTTCCCAGTTTGCAATGTACTAGCTAATGCGTACATGGAATAGGTCTAACTGCTGCATTTTGTAGTTTCTACAGGGATATTATTCAGTCTGCTAGGCCTTTGTTAGAAAGATATATATACATGTTGCATTCTTCGAGTGACCAGTGTGTAAAGATTTACATGTTGAATTCTATACATGTTTCAAGAGTGTTGAAACTACTCCATTATGTTTGGCACAGTCTTCATTTGATGGCCAATTGATACAAATGGATAAGTTTTATTCACATGTGTTACTAATGTAGTGCACATATTTCAACACTCAACTAGTTATAGTGAAACAATTTTTTTCTCTCTCAAGGCCTGGCCACACACTCGTGAGAATCACACGAAATCGTCTATTTTGCACGAACACACAAACGTATGATCAAATTTGAGGGAATTCATGCGAAATCGTGTTCGCTGGGTGCACCCATCGAAGACGTTGAACGAAAAATCCCAATCAACGATGAGCACCATTTGATTGGTCAATAGAATTCTAGCAACAGTGATTATTTCGTTTTTACCACGTTTCTGTGTCTGGCAATTTTCTGCTGTTTGTATTTTGTGCAAGACTCATTCACGACTATTATGTGTTTCATCAGACGAGTGTGTGGCTGGTCATAACGAGAAGATAACTTACGACAATATTCACACAGATTTTGTGTGATTCTCACCGGTGTGTGGCCACCAGGCCTTAAGACTAAATTCTAGTTAAATAGGTTGACTAGTGAAAACAGATGTTTGAAGCTTAAATCTGCCAGATTTTCGCTAAACTCGTGCTGCCATTTCAGCAATGAGCTGTACTTGTTACTGCTGTTTGAGAGCTGGTAGTTACAATAGTGCGTTGAAGTAGAGGTCTGTGTTAGTGCTTAAGTCATTAACAGCACCAAATGTTGTATTTCTGGCTCGTTGATGATTCATATGGGATTTCCTGTTATTGCAAGTCATATCAGTTGTGACATTTGATTTAGTTTCCAGTCTTTGTGTGGTTTTGCTGTTACAGCATCAGTCACTCTGGATTCAACTGTTTAAAGTTTAGTCACTGGTTGGATTCCAAGTGTGCCTGGTTTAATATTTCCTTACTGATGAAACATTTTGTTATATGTTTTATGTAATTTGCTCATTTTTTTAGAATTTCCACACTTTGTATGGAGCTGAGATATCAAGCTTGAGTGTGAATCATACTGTAGACTATTGAGTATAGAACTGTAGACTATTGAGTATAGAACTGTAGACTATTGAGTATAGAATTGTAGACTATTGAGTATAGAACTGTAGACTATTGAGTATAGAACTGTAGACTATTGAGTATAGAACTGTATACTATTGAGTATAGAACTGTAGACTATTGAGTGTAGAACTGTAGACTATTGAGTATAGAAATGTAGACTATTGAGTGTAGAACTGTAGACTATTGAGTATAGAACTGTAGACTATTGAGTATAGAACTGTAGACTATTGAGTATAGAACTGTAGACTATTGAGTATATAACTGTAGACTATTGAGTATAGAACTGTAGACTATTGAGTGTAGAACTGTAGACTATTGAGTATAGAACTGTAGACTATTGAGTGTAGAAATGTAGACTACTGAGTATAGAACTGTAGACTATTGAGTATAGAACTGTAGACTATTGAGTATAGAATTGTAGACTATTGAGTATAGAACTGTAGACTATTGAGTGTAGAACTGTAGACTATTGAGTATAGAACTGTAGAATACTGAGTATAGAACTGTAGACTATTGAGTATAGAACTGTAGACTATTGAGTATAGAACTGTAGACTATTGAGTATAGAACTGTAGACTATTGAGTATAGAATTGTAGACTATTGAGTATAGAACTGTAGACTATTGAGTATAGAACTGTAGACTATTGAGTGTAGAACTGTAGACTATTGAGTATAGAACTGTAGACTACTGAGTATAGAACTGTAGATCATTGAGTATAGAACTGTAGACTATTGAGTATAGAACTGTAGACTATTGAGTATAGAACATAGTATATAATTTTCACACACTTGTACTCTCTCTTGCAGACACGCAGCTGTTATGAAGAAGATAATAGAAACTGTAGCCGAGGGAGGCAACTCACTCGGTGTTCACATGTACATCATGATATTCCTCAAGTTTGTCCAGGCTATTATACCCACTATAGAATATGATTTCACTCGCAATTTCAGCATGTGAAGCTGTCAACAAATGGGCTGCGATAATCAAGTCATTTATATTTCATATACTTTAATATCTGTTAACATAATGGCATACATGACCTTCCCACTGTCTTGTAATTTCACTATTGAAGACGCTTGTAGGATTTTATTATCTTTCTAGTTTAATTTTCAAAATATTCAGAAACAATGTTGTGCTGATTCATATTATTTATTCTTTTTTGATTCAAATAATTTAATATAATATTTTGTGCATTTGTAAACAAGTTCGGTATGATCATTCAATTTGTATTTTATTGGACAGTCTAATGGCTTCACTAACTACCATTGTTTCACACAGGAAACTAAATTATAGTGTCAAAATCTATAAAACCAACATTGTTATAACCCCCCCCCCCCCACACGCACGCACACAGACACACACACACACAGACAGCTGTATAGCTACACTCTCTATTATATCAGTGTCATTGCTAACTTTAGGAATAACTTGAGCAATTAGAAAACTAATTCAATATTATTTATTAAAGTTATTCTCCTCTTAATTTGACCGTGATTCTTGTAAACCACAAATAAAAGGAAGATGTAACAGTTTTTATAAATGCCAAACAGTACACATGACACCCATGCATCTCTATAATATCCCTTATATGTAGGTAATATAATTAGTATATGAAATGCTGAAGAACCATGCCAGCACAAGTCATTCTCTCTAATTCTCAATCTATTTAATTTTTGAATACTTGCTTGATTTTTCATTTGGCGGTGTAATAAGACATTGCAGTCACTAAGTAATAAATATCTTATATTTACTAGTATTGCGTTAACAGTGCTGGCTCTGTTGATGCGAGTTTAATAAAAAGGACAAATCTATAGTTATAAAGCTTTTAAAGGATGGAGTGCAAGGCCAGTTATATGATAAGCTGCTTTATATCACTATATGTGTTTCATCTGTGGTTATACAAGTGTTTCACCTGTAGTTATACAAGTGTTTCACCTGTGGTTATGCAAGTGTTTCACCTGTGGTTATGCAAGTATTTCACCTGTGGTTATACAAGTGTTTCACCTATGGTTATACAAGTGTTTCACCTGTGGTTATGCAAATGTTTCACCTGTAGTTATACAAAGGTCTGTCGTCTAATGATGGTCACATAATGCTAAGCTTAATCAGTTTGTTTATGTAACGGTTAACTAAAAGTCAGCCATTTTTAAAAAAATTTGTTGCTCTGCTGAGAAGTGTGCATATAATGCATTTGATGATGTAATAACTGGTACCATTCTGGTGACAGGATTTCATTACCGTTGATAATTGACATAATGTTAATTAGTAATGAGCATTATATTAATAGTATAGTATATTAATAGTATAATATAATTATATTATAGGTAATTGCTATGGTATATTGAAGTTATGGTAATTAGTAATTCAGATTATGATAAAGCTATTAAAAGCTACCGAAATAAGAAATTCAGTTGGAAGCATCCAATGATTCCCAAGATGCCAATTATTTTATTTATTATGAAAATGACCCATAACTAGATTGTTTATGTAATACATAATATTGCAATTTGCAAAAGCATCACCATGGGTGATAACTCCAAATTATTGTCGCAAATACTTTATTTTAAAAAAAATGCACAAATCTCTCATTTAACCTATTAGGTACCACACAAAAATATACAGTGTCATAATTTTGACAGCAACACTAAAGCATCCTTATAGAATTTCTATACGAATAGTTTTAAAAGTTGAACTTTTGCATGGTGCATCCATTTGATAAGTATTCAAAGAAAAATGAAACCAATTAAATGACAGCTGGTAAGAATAAAATATATAAATAGTTAAACTGATGAAAGAATTGCTGGCGTATTATATTTCACACATAAACAAGTTTTTAAGCTTCACTTGATGTTAGGTTAGTTATTCTTCCTGCATTCGGTCCCAGAACCAGGACTAAACACACACTTGCATCTACCTCTCTTTTCTACTGCCTTGTAGAAACAGGGACACCTGAAAGATTTCATGTTTGTACCTGAAGTTAGCATGGGTAAAGGTAGAAATGTAACTAAACAGTATTAAAGTAGTTGCATATATTGCCACAGTTAGCCAAACTTCCATTAAAAATTACTAGCATACAAAATGGTCTAGTTATGAAATAGAAGTATTATTTTCTGTGCAAATCAAAGCATTTTAATCCCAAACTAGGAAAAAGTCTATAGTACTTTTGCCTTTAACAGGCCATTAGACTTGTCCAATTACTTATAGGTTATAAATATTGGAGGGTTTCAATTCCCCAGTAGCCCTTGTAGTGTAGGTTATTTTGCCAGTTTGACAGCTGGAGGTTGGCAGGTTTAAATCCCAGTGGGAGGCAAATATTTTACACATGTTAAACAAATGACAAAAAATAAACAAAAGCAAATAAACACATATTTATACTGGCTATTATTGTAACTGTAGCCTAAATTATGTAACAAAATTTATGTCAGGACCACCAACTAGTACAATCAGAGAGCTGTCAAATATATTACATGTAGTGAGGGTATTTCTGTGAACACTCACTTCAAGTGTCTGCAAGGTGCTTTCGTTGTGGGGACAGGTGTTGTTGTTGTAATCTCAGTATCCTGTGGTTCATGAGCTATAGCTTGTAACATGCCACCAGCTCTTGCATAAGGGTTTTCACAACTACAAGAAGAGGCTAGTTGGAGTGTAATGCTAACCAATAACTGGACGCAGCTGCCTACACAGCCAGCACCAGCCTGATCTGTGACTTAGTATTTTCATACTAGTATGAGCGTAGTAAACTCTGGTCACAAGTAAGGGGTGATGCATTATATAGTATACAGCTTAGATATTTGTATAATATAGAAAAACACATACAGCAGCAATTGCACAACACATAAGGCTAATGGTGAGATATGCAAACTCTTCAGCGCATTGAAGAGAGTAACAGTTACATTGTAAGTTCAGGTTTCAAGAATGAGTATTGAGTATTGTAGACAGGGTGACTGAGCACCCATACATCGGTTTCCTTGTTTGGAGATGATTTGGTGATAGGTGATGTATAATGTAAATAGTATACAGCTAGACTAGCCAAGTATATTGCTATCAATTACCATTTTCTCGCTTCTTCATAATATTATGTAAAAAATGATGATTCTGATAAGTTTGAAGGTGTTATGTATGTAAGTAAATTGTTGTTGCTATGTAACAAAATAGTTCTGCCCTGCTCTACTACAGTACCTGCATGTGATTGGATTAAAGCTGGCATAAGCACCACAGTTGAACAAAACGTCTACACATTGGCATTGGCATATGTTCTCATTCCATCTCATGTGGGAAGGGCAAGTTCGGGCTTTTTCTTTGCATTGGCATGAGCAATGATAGCTGTCTGTCACAGAAATATAAATGGACATATTCATAGGCCTGAAGTAAGAATGTATATTTATATAAATATTTCATTACATGTAGCCACATTTTCTGATATGTTTTGAGCAACCCATATGTTTTTCAGAGCCTCTTCTGTTACTTACTATATTCAATAGAGCTGTTTATCTTGATGGGCCAACCAATTATAAACAATATAATCTGAATTTTTGATCATATAGAAAATATTTATAAAGACCAAAGATCATAAACATAAAGGAAAAGCTATAAACATCCAACTCAAGCCGTTTAAGACACATGCAGCCTTGTATGCTCTTATACCATGCTGTTATGCTAGTATCATCTGTGAGTTGCAACTGGGGAACAGTTCAATTCATACACAGTTGTTTCAAGTATTATGTTTTATGGCATCATGTATATGGTGGCATGACCAGGAACATCAAAGGCTATAACTAAAGATATACAAATTTAACTTAGATCACCGAGAAATTCAGACATGAAAATTTCTAAAAAGCAGGACTACATGTAACCATCTCACATTAAGAACTAAAGTGTACTCTCACAATTGAGAGGTTCTTAGTAGAGTCATAGAATCATCATCAAACAACTGTTGAAGCTTAAAGGTCATCTATACAAAATGAACTCTTGGGTCATTTTACTCAATTTAGAAGACACTTGATATATATCTGGTTTTTAGTTATTTTTTACAATTTAGCTGCTGATATATATGTTTTTTTACACTAAACTAATGAAATGTTACCAAATACAACTAAATAATCAAGGTTTTAATTTTGCCTGGTCCCCTATGTTTTTTTCCTATTTTTTTGGTGAATTGAGATATGCAGAACATGTGATGAAAAACCATCATGGTCGGCATATATGTATTTGGCTCATATAACAATGACAGCGTAATTTAATGTTGTAGGAAAGCTCTTCCCAACATCTTTTTGCTATGCATATAGTTAGAATCAGCTTAAAAAGTCATCCAAAAAGTAAATTTTTATGAATTTTGAGTCAATTTTAATTTTTTTGCCATAACATGTACAAAAGAAAGTAAAATGACCCTAGTCAAATTTAGGACAACTTAAAATTTCTAAAGCTTATAAATGTTAGTATATCTTTTGCTCATTACAATATTATATTGTATGTATAATACGTACCATAAACATGAATTTCATTGTTGCAGTCTTCTTCAGTAATTTTACACTCGCATTGACACTTAGTGTGATCCTCTACTTCCACATGCATGACACCGGAAGGTGTTAAAATAGTATCCTTGTATTCATACCTGAGCACCTGGAAATGCAATAGAGTTGACTTTATATGACACATTAATTCCTTCGTGGCGATATATTACTATAAATTGTGTATCTAGAATTAGACTGTTATAAAAATACAACTGAAATATAGCTTGAATAGAATAAAACATATTGGAAAAAACTGTTTTTACGCAGGCTATATACAAATTACTTCCAATTCATGCAGGAATAATGTTATCCTTTTTCAGAATAATGTTATGGTGGGTTCTAATGCATGCAATTACTCCAGTGATCAGTTATGTAAGTGAGTAGGAATTACACCAGCTCTCGTGTGAGAAAAATAGATACATATTTAAAAGTATTAGCATAAAGAAAAGGGTTACATTCAGCTGCCCTGAATTAAAACAATAAAAGTGACACTATACACATATAACATCTAGACTCTAGCCAGCCTACACTCTAACTCTCAGTTCTGAAGCTTTCTGCTTTGCAGGGGGTAATCACGTGATCCATGTGATTGGTTATTCTTCTTGCGTGCCACGCCTACACATTCTAATACTGAGCTATAGGAGGTGTGATTAGACTTCCACTATCCATTACAATAATTGGAACCATCAAAATTAATTATGTTTTGTAAAAAGCATATTTTGTACGAGAGACATTAAACTGCTACTAAGACATATGACAACAGAACAATATAATTTTTTTGTATTTTATATAACCATATTCTGTGCAGAATAATTTTTTTTCACTTTAAAACCTATGGACCTTTTATTTACTTGTAGTATTTCAACTCAATAAATAACTAGTTACCTTTTCGAAAGACAATTCAGATTAGCCTGCAAAAGACGAGTTAAAATAACAAGCAGTTACGTTGTTTCAAAGAATATGCAGCAGAATCTAGTCAAATACCCCAATCTTTCTTTTCTGGATTTCTTTTGGCTTGCATGTGAGTTGGGGGTGTGCACAGCAACCCCCACAGCGCTTCAGTTTAACACAAGATGGATGAAGTACTATGTTAGTGCGGTCATTCGGTATCGGAACTGCTTGCTGATAGACTTCACAACCAGCGTACTCTGAGTCGATGGTGACTTCTGATTCTATCGGAACAAAGTTGTTCTTATGAAGGTCAACTCTATTAACGTTACTGGCCTCAAAGATATCATTGAAATATCATAGTAAGTATTATAGATATCATATAATATTCTTTGTGCTAATTGTTAAAGAGAGTAACACGTCTATACTTACCTGATCGTGCGTAACCCTCATCACCTTTGAGACCTGAAATATTGATAACTTGATCTAATGTTTGTAATGAAACAAAATACAACCCCTACTCAGTGTTACACCCACTAACTTAAACTGAAAGTCTTTTAGTGTGAGTATACCTTGCTCTTACCATATATGGTGTTTGGCAAGAGGTATCATTGAAACAACAAATTACTACAGGATATTGAAAAAGTCTTGTAATTATAATAATTATTTTTACCAGAGTCATAGGAAAGTGTAATGACAATATTTCCTATCAACAACTATTAACTGCAAGCGATATACATAAAGTTAATTACCAGCAGGTGAGTACCTTTTCCACCTTTGAGATGTAAAATATTGAAAAACTTTTGGTACTGAAACAAAACCACTCTGCACTACATCCCCAACACTGTTATTCCCTCAAAGAGTTATTATATATAATACTATTGGTGGTATTGAAACATTCTGTGGCCTGCTTTAATGAACAGCTCTATCTATGTCTGTAGGTGAGTGTGTTCAGAAAAAAATTTTCTCTACATTAATAGAGTACGTTTTTGTTAACAAAATGTGCATGGCTAGAAATTTTGGTCATCTTACAACTATAGAGCATAAAACATTACTCGCTAGTTTGGCCATTATTCATCAGAGTTAAAGAAACACTTTGTGCAGTACTTGTTAAATGTTGCTCACGTCAACAATATTTGTAAAATTATAATTGTCTGTGCAAATACAAACAGTGATATCTAACCTGCTCATCCACATGAGGGGGTTTTTATATTTAATTGAAGGTCGTGCAATATTTTGAAAATCAGTTTATATATGATATGTATTAAAAAGTAGAAAACAAACTGCATATCGCCAATGGGTTTTTAAGAATTGAATAATCAAAAATAGTTGTAAAAAGACCTTTAAGATAATCTATAAATAATTTCAACTAATATGTAATCTGTTTCATTTTAAAAAAGTATCCAGTCTTTGCAAAATTCAAGTAAAGAACTATAACTGGAATGTTTGAAATTTAGCTTTGAGTTTCCATATGTGCTTCTCAAGTTAAAATATTTATTATTCATAATGGAAAATTAAACACAATACTATAGCAGCTGTGGAGACCGCTTACCTTTCTCAGTGCTAGGCAACGCCAGAGGTTTCTGGAAAAACCTGTCCATCATAAAGTCCGTAAAGTTTTTGCTTCCAGCTACAACTGCGTCAAAAAAGCCTTCATTCCGAAAAAAGCTTAGTGGCATTTCCTAAGAAATAAAGACAACATTGGGCAAGATTCAGCTAAACTATGTATGGGATTGCTCTGAAAATATATGTAGCATCAGTATTTTTAACATATTCACAAACATACAGTACTGCGTGTTCAGTATTGTAATACAAAAGTTGAAAAGTAGTAAGTCTTACAGGTAAAGTGGTGTTGCCTGTCATGGTGGTGTCTGCTATACTCAATCCTGTCAGGATTAGTACGACAACACTTCTAAACAATAAGAATCTCGCCATGTTGAGTTCAAATCATGGAAGTTATGCTGTACAGAGTGTACTGTTCAAACTGCTGCCTGTCAAACCACTGCCTAGATGAGGTGCTGTCTTTTTTTATATCATATTTCATAATATCTAGTTCCTTGTAATGAGTGTTATGCTGGAAAACATGTGACAAAGGTTGCTGGCAGCAGCTTTTTGTTATAAACAATATTAAAAAGGTCAGCGTCTTCAGTGAGACGTACTGATCAGCTGGTAATTCGATTACAAGAAAGTATGTTTTGAATTTATCTTCAGCTTGCACATAGATAATACTGACAGAATAGATGTGTTGCAATCTTTTAGTGATCTGTTGTAATATAAGTTCTATATTAATTTATCCTTTAAAAGCCTACTGTGATGAACTGACTACTGTAAGCTGTGATGTATCCCTTAGATACAGCCTAACAGATTATAGCTACTTTGAACCCTACATGATACCTACATTCTCACGGAAGTTTATTCTGTGATTATAAAAGCTTTAATAACATAAGTTTGTATTAATATAAGAAAATTATAATAATTCTTGGCTTCATGCAAAATATTCTTTTCAAAAAAATTGAAAATTGAAATATTGTAACACAATATTTCAATTTTCAGATATAAGTCAAGGCAAGTAGCTCAATAGCAGGCTACCAAGCATCAATTTACTGTTTTCTAAAGCATACATTTGATGTTAAGAAACATTTCTAACTTATTTACAGACACGGAAAAGTTATACGTTAATGAGGAACTGCTTATAGTTGGCCAATACAGAAGCTATAAATACAACTATATTCACATCTATAAATAAACTGAAATTATAAATATGGACTTATACTGTTGAGCAAGCGGTCAGCACCACCACTTTGGAAGATTAAAACACAGAACAAACTATCCCCGTGAAGGGAGGGGTATATATATATATATATAACTACAGTTTTCTAAATGATGATTGAACGAATTATTTGTTAAAGACTAGGTTACTTTGAATTCATTAGCTAAAATCTTTCAATTTATTTCAATAATGAAGTGAGTAAAGAGATAACCGGGAGAGATGAAGTTCTAACATATATATATACTCCAACTCTATCACAAGACATTACAAGTATACCGGCATTTTGGAACGCCAACACGTAAATACTAAAATTGAACTATAGTAAGTTGACTGCTGCATTTAAAACAAAATTAGCCTCATTAGTTTGTGTAAATCTATAGTTATATAGTGCTTTGATATGGCTCTGATTTAAATAACCTCAATTGTATATTTGTTATATTGAACTTCTGAAAGCATAACGACCACAAATTTGTAACAAAAAAATTTAAAAGTGTGATAATTACTAGAATGCCTTCAATTGTTGTTATTTATATTCTTGATGAAGAATTAAATAAAGTTCTAGCAGCTGTAAAAGCGACTTACCTACCTCAATGCTGGGCAACGCATGCTGGTTTCTGAGAAACCATGTTTAACATATGGTAGCTAATGATACAGTTGGTAGTACCAATAACTACCAGTTATAGCACATGATGACACAGCTTGCAGTTATGTAAGAAGGTACCAATTACAATCTTAAATGTTCAGCGGCTTTATAGCAATACAGTATCTCAGGTGAAGGAAGTTTTGATAACCTTAGCACAGTTATCTTTGAAAAAGATTTTACAGAATGAGTTTTTATAAGGTCATAAGGAAATCGTGTTGCTATAACAAGAGCTTTGGCTCCAATAATTTCAAGTTTTGGAATGCTATTTAAGCCTAGTCTTACTATCAGCTTGAATGCAAGATCCACAACTTGTGTAACAATACTACAAATTTGGAAGCAGAACGTAGCTGTTTATTGCAATACTTTTGCATACAACAGAGGGCCAGAAAAGGAGCCATTGATGAGCAGGTTTGGATTTATATAGAGAAAACTCAGAATAAATAAACATACAGTTTATTGCACTAACTGGCAAATTATTATATCAAAATATGTGACGGTAGCAAAATATTATTCTACCTAAATGAAACTGGTAATACAAACAATAGAGCTGTGATTGTCTTACAAGAACATAAAAATCAACTTGTTAAATAGGGTTAATCCACATTCAGCTTAATTATAAACCATTGATGTATATAAACTGTTGACCCACATTCTAGCAAAGAGTATATAACATGGTATCCAAATATGAACCAATATTGTCAACAGTTTTAAACAAGGTGCTGTAAAATATAGCACCGGATTCTAGAATTTATGTTAGTGGCACATTAGCGGCCATAATGTTATATCTTCGTAATAATATATAATACTATTGTGTAAGAAGCATTTCAGTGTCTCAATTTAGTTGTTTAAATTTGCCATCATGATGTCGTATTGAACTCTATCAAACTCACAGAGACATCGTCCACTCTTCTCAACTGCCTTGTACAATCTGGAGCAGCTACAAACAAATAGTTGAAAACTTTATGTCCATCAATCATTTGATCAGATTGAAGAAGAGACAAGCTATATTTCAATTAGTCTTGCGTTAGAACTAAAGTTTGTGGCGTTAGAACTAAAGTTTGTGGCGTTAGAACTAAAGTTTGTGGCGTTAGAACTAAAGTTTGTGGCGTTAGAACTAAAGTTTGTGGCGTTAGAACTAAAGTTTGTGGCGTTAGAACTAAAGTTTGTGGCGTTAGAACTAAAGTTTGTGGCGCACAAATTCTATATAATCAAAATGATGCTGTTGAGCAAATATAAATAAAGATCTTTTATCATAACCAATCGAAGTAAGTAAGGTCACATCAGTAAGGTCATATCAGTAAGTTCATACTGTATACACAACTTTGGGATAATGAACTTTTTGGCAGTCAAGGAACTTGGCTTTAGTTATCTAGTCACCTACTATCTGAAATTGGGGAAGTCACCTTAAATGTCCTTACATTTATCATCTGACTTATAATTAACTACCACAATATATCCTTACTTTTTATGTGCACAGTAATCGGCAGTAGTTGTTTCAACAACACTTGGTGCAGCTACTGTGACTGGTGCTACTGGCCCTCCAGATCTTGCTGGATCCACTTCACATCTAAAAAAGCACCAGTTAAATATATACTAGACTAGCTAATACATTGTAAGGCCTAACTGTCAGTCAGGCACTAAAATTTTGACATTTATTGATGTCAACACAGCATAAGTAGACAGTTATAAAATTTTTGTATTTCTTGCTAATGACACCTTGCAAACATTGTTTTGCAGATTAACTTTTCTATAACTCAAATTGTGCTTTTAAAACTTTCTGTATTTGTAAAATCTGCTATAACTAAGCATATGTTGTTAGCCTAAAAGTTTCAATGTTTGCCTTAACAGAACACAGTGATCACAAGTTAGTTTTTGAAGATAACTGAGAGCAGAATAGAGTCACTCACTTGCAGTCTACCATGTTGTATCTGTATCCTGTTCCACAGTTCTGTATCGTAGAGCAACGACATGCACACAGTTCCTCATCCCATCTTTTGTTGAGTCCGCAATTTTGTTTGCCACTTTTGCACATACACTTACAGTCCCAGTCATCTATAAAACATCAGAGGTTCCATGCATACCCACTAAGCTGTGCTAGAAGCAGAATGCAACATCAACACTCCGTAAAACTTTATATTTCAGCTTTCCTGCTCAGACTTACCAAAGTAATGCATGCTGGGATTACAGTCAGCCTCTGTTATCTTGCACTGACATTCACAGGCTGTGTGCTCTTCCAGTTGAGCATAGTCTACACTCTCAACAGGGTGGGCTTGTGATCCATCATACACATACTTCAGCACCTGGTATACAGTACACAACATTGTAATACCATTGTCTTATCTTACAGTAAACTACAGTACAATATAATGATACACAGCTGTAAATAATAATTATATTATGCCCCAATATATAATATATTTAAGCTATAATTATTTATTAGCAAACTGGCAAACTGCACCAAACATGTTATAACAATGTGCTTGATTGAAATAAATATTTCAACTAAATGAAAAATTATTTAACAATCAAGTTGTGATTGCCTTATAAAAACATAAAACTGAGGTTTGCAAATAACTTAAAATGTTTTATAAAAGGAAACTAAATGGATCAGACTACTGTAAGATAAAAATGATTAAAGTGTTATAGATAAAACATGCAAAACAGAGCCTATGATAAGCTATAACAGTTAAATTAAAGTAAACCATACCTGTATGATTTTTTCCTTCTTAGTTGTTGGTTTGCATGCTAAAGAAGGGTGTCCACAACAGCCCCCGCACTGTTTGAGCAAGACACAAGAGGGGTAGAGCAGCACATTGGTTCTATCGTTAGGTATAGTTACAACCTGCTCGTATGGATCACACCCAGCATGGTTCACAGTAGCAGCTAGCTCTAAAGTATTCAACATCAAATCATAACTCCAAGTAATTCAATATAGAATAGAAATCTTATGAGACTTATGAATTTTAAAATGGATAGCTTTCTAACGCTTTTGTGCTCAAATTGAGTTTATCAACTCAAGATTTTCTTCTACTGCGACTTGGCTCTCACACAACTAAACTCAAAAATAGTTAATAAAAAAAAAATTCTACTAAGCATCAGTAAAATGTGGTTTGTTACCTGATCGTTCAAAGTCTTTCACTGACATGCTCCCAAGATGTTTAATATTGCTGGCATTTGTGTCTGAAAAAAAAAATTAAATAAAGTATTTATAATTTGGTTACTTAAAACAAAGGACAGCTGTTATGCAGGTTGTTTGGTAGATCAGTAAAAAATAGTGAAGATAACTCTAATTTTACTTTCAGATTTGTAGAGATTTAAAGTGAAGGCAGCTTTTAAGTTATTTTAGAATCACACCTTAAAGAGGTGCAATCATTAATAAACACATGCATGTGTGAGAGAACTAGCAAAACAGTTGTCGTTCCAGGGAGTTGTTAACTTTCACCCTGAAACAATATTTATAAACACACTTAATAATTTAGGCCATTGAACTATCCCTGTGAAGTGTTAGAAACTGATTATCCATGAGGTCAAAAGTTGACCTTGCAGAGGCAATTATTTTATCAATTTGACATATTTAAGTTTTGCCAGTCAAATAAAATTTGCAAGGAATTAAACAAGAATTTGTTGAGCGTTAAAATAAGCATAGCTTTTTAGTAACAGGGAGAAAACTTTGCATTGGATATTCTATCTAACTCAACTAACAGCAACTCTTACAATATTTACTAAAGCACATTTAAGCATACTGAAGCACATTTAAGCATACTGAAGCACATTTAAGCATACTGAAGCACATTAAAGCACACTAAAGCATACTAAAGCAGCACCCACACGACCGGCTGTTTAGTAGTTCAATGAATTCACTGGTGGAATCACCGATCATATGCTGGTTACAGAGTTTCTAGTAATCATCTTTTAGATGCTTACCAAGTGGGATAGCAGTGTCCACCCCATTAATATCAAAGTCATCAAAGAACTTGTCTATGATAGCCTGGGGGTTCTTCACATTGGCAATGTAGCCTGTAGATCTGAGATAGGACAATGGGATCTAAAGTGATACAGACACTGTCATGCAACAACACACAAACAGCACACAGTAAAGCTAGAAGTTGGTTGCAGTAAAGGAGAAATTTGGCAAAGCCTGCTTTCTAAAAACAGTTGTGTTTTTAATTCTTAACCTTAGCTCCAAAAAGAAAATTCACAAAGATGATTAAAGAACTTGGGCTATTGAAATTTCTCTGTTGCCACACCTAAGCTTGCATGCAAGTCACAAGAAAGTCATGAAATATGAAACAAAGTCATAAATAGCCATTTAGATTACAATAGTAAGAATACTAGTGAGAGTTTTTCCCCAATCCAATTGCCCTGGGGAAACCTATATACCACAGGGAGGCTGATAGTCAAAAACATTTTTAATGCAGCTTTAGATTACAATTAGACAGAGCCAGCGTCTTATAGTTGAAAATGAAAATTTCTAATTGATTTCACTATACTTTGGTGGGGCATCTGGAGTGCTATTAATGCAGATGATGAAACAATATTTTGTTTTTGAAAGCTCATCACTTTACCAAAGAAATCTGATCCATAAAGTTCAGAGGGTAACTGGTTGCAGCAGTAGAACTAAAAAGGCCCATTTTATAGTAATTAAAGGATGCCAAGCAGCTTAGTCATCCCACAGATATGTTTATTTTTCATCATTCATTGAGTAAAACAGGGAAAACAATATAACTAAACTCAGCTTTGCCATATGACTCACAGCTTGAACTCACAAAAATGTTTTTTTACACCAAAACTGATTTGTAGTCAGAATTCCAGAAAATTCATAGATTGCAACATAATGCTGCAAATACTTTTCTGATAATGACTGACACAAGTTTGAAACTGGATGTGATAGGAATGACAATAGTGAATGGTCTCAGATATACAATTTTAAACCAAACAAACAAGTTAGTATCTCTAAAATGGTTTACAAGAATAGGATAATCATTGGAGAGTTCAATTCTTATCTTATTTATAGAACCCAGTTATGTAATAGTCTACTTTTATTCCAGATTGTCTAAATCAAGTCTCACTATATGTGACAATGTTTTTCATCTGTAAGCTACCAAAGCTTCAGCCAACTAAAGTCCTTTGTGACAATACATTCTCTCACCCAGACAGATAATGTTAAGTCTAATAAAAGCATAAAATAACAGAGATAGCAGGTGTAAATTTTGGTTATCTCCATTAAGGGTGTTACTAAACAGTTAGTTATGCATTACAGTAGTTGGACTATGAAACTGGTTGCTGAATATGGAACCTAGTGCTTAAAGATTTCATAAAGTTCTAGCTTTCACTTATAAACCCAATCTTGCGCTATTTTCCATTTCCTCCACGAAGTAGGACTAATAAATAATATACAAATTATTGTTTCATACAACCATTTTACAAACGAAAAAATAAGATAATTTCCTTTTCACCCTGTGGCTATTTCAATATGTGTAGCTGCTGAAAAATAATTTCAACTCATGAATTGAGTAGGAAGAATATTATATTTAAATACAACAGAATACAAGAAATAGCTACGCTTGGATGCACCCTTATGTGTGACTTAAATTTAGCGGTCGGTGTTGACTCCAATCAGCAAAACTAGCCAACTATATAATTATAATTTCTATCTATAGTACTTTGTACAGCAGCCAACGCAGGGAAATGCTAGATATACTAGGTTCATTACTAAGGTTTCTTTTCAGTGTGAAACTTTGAATTTGCTTTATACTTTCCTTCACTTTATTTTACTTCTTACTAAAAGCTGATATTTTATTTCAGAGGAACTTGTGAGTTAAAACTGACTTTAGAACTACATGTAGGTCTAGTATCTAAATATGAATTAAGAAGCAAGTTATCAAAGCACATCTGCAGGATAAAAGAATAATAGATATTTATACTAGTGCCTAAACAAACTAGAGAATGCTATGATAGAGCTCTTAACCCTAAATAGCTGTAATGTGCATGTGCAACATACTATTATGTGTAGTCAAACCTTTAGATAGATGGAATACCACAACAACATCCAGAAATTACAAATATTTTGATGAGACTGAAGAAAATGTTGTGTAAACAGTTGAGCAACAATCTCTGACATTCTAAATAATTGCAACAATAATATTTGTTAGATGAATAACATTTTACTTTCAAAACTAGTAGCTTGTAATCATACCCATATGATGCCTTTTAAGAAATATAGTGCATAGTGCTTGCTCTAAACCAAAACTACAAATATTGGAAGTTCAAAACTACTGTGAGCTATGCTCAGTATAATTTTTAACCCCATACTACTGAAAATAAGTACAAAATACCGATTTATAGAACACTAACAGCTATAAAGTATATTGCCATTCTACACTGTAACTATAATGACCCTTGATTCGAATCAGCAGTGCAGCATTTTCTAATTTGAACTGGGAGGTCCGTTTGCCATTCTCCAGCTCTAGCATGTTGCTCAGCTTTTATATGCAGTGTTCACAGCTTTGTAATTGAACATGTTTGTCATAATATTTAAAACCACTGGTCATCGTGTATGGTTCTGATAAGATAATCATTCAAAGAATAGTTATAATTCAAAGAAATAAAAGACAATTGTTATTTTATCTAAATTGTGACTTTCTACTTAATTTTCATCAAAAAGCATTGCAACATCGTTTTGTGGCAAAGTGCACCAACATTGCTATCACTATTTCCCATGAGCTACTGATAAAGAAGTATATATGTATACATTTGATCAGCCATTGAATCCATTAGATGCAGTTGTCTAAATGTCAACAGCATTCATCTACAATTCTGCTAAACTCATTAGCTTTTTATTACTACATACTACAGCTAAGTAAATCAAGTGCAACAGCTACTTGTTAACTAGCTTCATATATCCATGTACAGTGGAACTTTTCCAAATATCAGCAGTTTTAGCAGCAAAATACCATTTTCAGAAGAACAACAAACTTATTTGGCTCAAAGAGGCATCACAACATAAAAACAATCAAAGACATGCATTTTGGTTTTCTTTCAAATTAACACCAAACCAAAATTAAAGCCTCAAAAGCTCACAACTTAGCCAATCCCATTACCTGTCATCTTATTGGTATTCAAAGCATTTACTGGGGAGTTGACTAACAGCCCTGCATAAGACTGAGTGACTGGGGTTGTGCTCTCGGTTTTATTAGGAAGAATCAGTTTCACACGGAACACAACATTTCCGTAAGGAACTCTGTTAGATATGGTAGAAGAGTAATTGTTGTATGTCCAAAATACCCTCCTAGTTCTAGAATACTGGTTAGAGTTGGCAGAGGGATTAGAATAACCTGGTCTCTGAACACAAAAGTAGATGAGTTACGATTATAACGACTTTTGAGTTTAACTTCTTGCATCTAGTAGGTACATCATCAGTTCTACTTGCTTAAAAATTATGTCTCAAATTTTAGTATACTTTCCATATGTAGTATATATTATTTTGTAGTTCAAGTGAGAAATTATAAATTTAGAAGTATTTGACTTATTTATTCATCGAAATGTTTTACTTTATCTCTTGAAAGTACAAGCCATAAAGCCTGAAGATCACTCTGGTCCTTACTGCAACCCTTTATACTCTTATGGCTGGATTACTATTACTATTAGTAAGAGCAAAAACTCAAAGTATTTCCACGTCGAAAGAAATTACAACCTTAGACACTTTTTGTTTTGCTATCTTTTAAAAGTGGTTGTAATATTTTAAAAGGTGAAGAAAACGAAGGGCAAGTATAATGTACCACACACAAATAAAAATAGTTCTGGTATTTTTATGCTGGTCTAGGAAAAGTCGAAAAAGAATGCATGTTGAAGAAATTTTTTTTCAAAATTCTAGATTTAATCTTTTATTTTATTTACTTTAGCAAAAACTATCGTTCGAACCTTAAACAATGAAATAGGTAAATTATAACCGATTCAGAATTGATAAGAAAAACTCTTGGAAATTTCTCTTGAACTTACAGGATTGGATGCAGTTATCATCAACATGAACATGCATGCAGCATACGCTAACTTATACTTTATAACTTATGAGCCTTACCTCGTAGGTTGAAGCATTTTGAGCTGTGCAGCAGCAGATGAGGAAAGTAAATAAGAATATCTGTTGAACCTTCATTTTATCGTAGCAGTGGATGCAGTGTTAATATTAATATATAAAAGAAAAGTAGATGTGGACAAGTCCCAGATTTTGCTGTCTAAGTTACTTCAAGAATGCGTTCACTTTGACTACAGATCAACAACATTCCAGTTTATATTGGCAGCCACCAAAGGTCACGAGGTTAACGTGATAAGCGGCAGTAAAACTATACCCACCCACTTGTATGAGCATTGCCACCAGCTGGTTGCCAATGGCTCAACATAATCCAATCAGAACTGACACGGGTGCCGGATATCTTGCGGTTTCACCATTCCTGCGGTTGAATGATCTTTCAGTTTAACTACACTGTCAGATTTAGGTTAGGTTTATACTTCAGTATAATGAAAGCTACAGTGATAAGTTCCAGTTGAAATTATAATGGTACAATTTATCAAAACATTACCAGAGGCAGAGCTGATCCATTGTAAAGGAACCAATGAATTGGAAAAATATTATTTCTAGTTCAGTGAAAGGAACTATTTGGTTAATCTTTTGTAAAAGTCAATCTCATTTGATTAAAGGCTCCCTCAACTGATATTTTAGGGTCTCTAGTTGATTACAACATATTATGAATAATCTCAGTTCCAAAAATAGAGTAATTTTCTTCATGCATTTCTTTAGCATTTGTTTTAATATAAATGTAAACAAGTTGAAATATAATTAAATTTTATAAAGCATTTTATAATTAATATTTATAATTAATATAATGCATTTTAATGAAATAATATATTCAGTTAACGTAACAGATTTATAGATACGTAAATTATTTTTGAATGTATATAAAAGGAGCTGTACATACTCATGAAATAAACTATAGAACTACATTTCCATGGACACATGATAAATCAATTTTCTCATAGGAACTGCATATATAACTCCATGTTGTCAAATCCCATCAATCTAGCCATATCTAGTAAGTGCTGCTCAGTATGATATCACTGTATAATATGGACTCCTCTTCAGTTCTTCATTGTATAGTCTTTGTTTTAGTTGTGTGGCTTTGGCACTGCTCAATCACTTGTCATGTCATGTCACTGCTCTATCCCCTGGTCTGCCAGTGGCCTGACAATAAATTGAGATATTAATTGCTGAAAATTATAAGTCCTCTAAAGTTTAGACCTTCTGGCATGAAAAATGCAACTCTTTTGGTGCAGCAACAAGGAAACTTCAACTAGCCTAAGTTTTTACAATTTCCTAATAAATTTATGTTTAGGACGAAAGTTGAAACTTTTCAACAAGTTCTCTTGCTATCTTTTTCTTTTATAACTTAGGATTTTCTCAATTTCTCAATTAGTTACTACCTCAAATACAAATGGCTGCCTCCAATAGAAATTTTGGACAAAACTCTTAAAAGGGAGTTAAGCAAGAATTTGGCAACAAGTAAATCAAAGATACATATAGAGACTATGCTATATATATATATATATATATATATATATATATATATATATATATATATATATATATATATATATATATATATATATATATATATATATATATATATATATATATATATATATAGATTATATATTATATATTATACTGTGTAAGTGTATTATATGAATGCTGTTCGTGTCCTGATGTTGTAGAGTCAGCAATAGGCATCTCCGTTTCAGCTGGTTTCATAACTGCCTTGTCTGTTGAGCATATAACATTACATAATGATCTAATCACATGACCAGATGCAGGAAGTGAGTCATGCTCTCAGTGAAAGATGACATCATCATTGGGTGGAAGTCAGAAAATAACACATTCATGGAGAGTACAAGAATCTGTGCTTCCAATTAAAACCTGCATGTTTTAAAATCATGACAATCATTAAAAAAGTATGGCAGACCTACATCTACATAATCAGTGGAATTTTATTTATAACTTCAAAGATAAACAGTTGACATAAAAGCTTGCGTCATGACATGAACGTGTGTTATTACAGCAACCAATCAGCTTCCCACAATGTCACATAACTTATGCAAGAGTATGACAAGAAACAGCAATATGATACTTCAGGAACTGTGTGTTTCAGCAACACTATACCTGGCAGCAATAAGACTCTCCCTGGGGCAGCAACGTTAGAAAAATAAGGCTACTGAGTGTAAAATATCAAGAAATTTTAGTACTTTCAAGTTATTAGCAAGGGTGAATCATATCATGATGAACTGAAACTACTGGATTATTTATATTATAAAAATTAAAAGACAAACTGTAGCCCAGATTGTTTAGTTCTGTAGTTTATTTTACTCACTTGAGTCATCTATACAACATTTGCTTACAAGTTACAATCCAAAATTATGTAATAATTATGTAATTATAGTATAAATTTTAATTTATAGTTATTACACCTATTTTGAAGTAAATATGACTTGTAACTTATTCAAGGGAAAATGTGTAAATTTGTAAATGAATTAGTAGTTAACTTAGGAGCAGGAGTAGTGCTGTGGTTAGAGCTTTGTCTAATAATCACCAGGTCAGTGGCTCAATCAGCCTTAGTTTAACAGTTCTAGTCATAGTTTCCTACACTTGTTGAATGGCTCATCCAGCACAAGTGTAAGAGTTTTCAACAAAATACCATTTGTAGTAAAGACATTTTCTTCAAAATCTCCATTACTGCACCTAACTGTATGAAAAGCATCTAGTCATAGTTGTTTCTGCACCACATATGAAAAAGTTATTCAATAAGTGTTTCGAAAGCCTTTCTATCAGGGGTTCACAAAGATATAGCGACTTGAGATTGAGTGAGATTACAACTGCCATTAAATTTTAGACTGCAACTATTTTATTTTTTAACCTCAGTAGCTTTAATCACACAGGCAGATGAACAAATTATACTAAGTACTCTTCACTTAAGAGAAGGCAACTCCGCAAGATCAATCTGAAATATCATGGAAAAACAATTGATTTGAGCACATTTCTCAGATCAGTTTCAGCGAGATCAATCTGGCATAGATCCATGGAAAGCTGATGACTATAAATTTTAAGCTAAATTATACTTGACTACACTTACATAGAACAATATGGGATGGAGTATCAGCCCTTTTGAAAATACTAAATATTTACATTACACATAACACTATAACTAATTGTGGCTAAAACTAGTGAAAGGAAGTTACTATATTATTGTAGCAAGGAAGGAATTTATCAAATGCTTTTAATAAAAACTACAGATTGCTTATTTAGAGAGAGTTTGACTGACTCACTCCATATACATACAAACATGTGGGTCTATATACAAATCACCCAGAACAGTCTTATGTCATATCCTGATTATACTGTAAATAACTTTCACCTGCACCTATACAGCTTGTAATGAGTTATTATAGCTATAACAGAAATCACGTAGATTGTGCAACACTGCAGTTTAATTGTAGTTGTCTTCTATTGACAAGATTTAGGTCTGCAGGAGTGTGATAAACAACACAATATTTTCATATCATCAAAATTTTGAATGAGTTTGCCAAAAGTTCCTACAGGGTTTCATTTAATTTTCAATTACTTGAAAGTGCTTCTATTTAGTTTTCATGCCTGTATGTGCTTATCTTTGAGATTGTGTAGCAACATCAGCGGAATAACAACTCACTTTGTCTATCATTATATAAACTTACTAAAAAGTAATTCTACAGTTTCTTTGCTCAATTCTATCCCTAAAAAAGTTTTTTATTTGAGCATAGCAAAAATTATTTTCTCTGTTGTTAGCTTATCTTTATTAATGCTCAGTTCCATCTTAGCAAAACAACATAAAGTATGTAAAGTATATAACGTATAATATAAAGTAGAAATAGTTGAGATGAGGTAACTCCGAAATACAACACCTTAGCCAGCAACACCCAGCTGAAGTATTTACTAATCTAATAGACTATGGAGTAAGCAACTAGTGCTGTATACCTGAATGATTGTTCGAATCTTAACTATTATAATTATTCTCATGATGAACCATTTGATATGAGCTCAGATTTAATGACAAACATGGCATATTATATACAGCCGTGTACTCTACGTGAACTATTAAAGTCTCAGCACCAATTATCACTGTGCACCCATTTTCATGCTTTGTATGCATGTATCACGCAATTTATATCAAAGTTATTTTTTTATAAATACTTTTTATGCAGAATGAAGCTTTTTATGGCAAGGTCTTTAAACAGCTTCACCATATCACCATGAGCTAGATTATAAATGGGCTAACATTCTTAGAACAGCCACATAAGTTCCAAACATTACGTTATCCTCGTCCAGAAAACCAATAATCACTGTTACAATATTTTTTGCGGTAGGTAACTAGAGAAGACAACTACCACCTGCTTTGCAAGCTGCAATATAATACATTGTATACACAGCTTTTTGCTCAGCTTAGGATTGTACATAACAATTTTTCTATTTGTTTTGGTAAACATCACAATACAAATTGGTGGTGCCTCAACTAAAACAGCTTGTGAAGATGAATAGATGCAAATTTTACTTTCATAAGAATGGCTTTCGTGAAGCCATACTGAAAAATAACACATTAGAGCAAAATTTGAACTATTGCAGAAAACCACAGACATGCAGCATTTTCTTATTGCAGTGGAGTTGACTGGCATACTGTGAAAAATTGTAAAACAGAAAAATATGACGTAACATATTATATTAATTAAATAATTATAATATTATTAATTGATAATTTTTCAAATATATATATACCTGCAATTAAAAACTAAAGCAACGTACTGTGAGTAAATTTTGCTCAATTTACATAACTGAACTGTACTAACAATAAAAATAAACATGAAAAAATTACATTATATTATAAAATGACAGCCGTATAAAAAGTTCAATACTTTTCAATTGGTGAAGTTTCTACTTTATCTATAATTTTCAACATATTTTTAATTATAGGCCAACAGCCATGTGTTACTAGTTACTGTGAAAATACAGCTTTAATTCTTCTCATTTCTGAACACTCTCTCCTCGTGTAGTTTGTCATGAATGTACACAAAAGAAGTTGTTGATTAAAAAAAAGAAAATAACATTATTTTATGCTCTTTCTTTTTGAAATTAATGAAAAGTGTGCAAAGTTTTTGCTATATGCACCACCAGATATATTTATTTTTACAAGCTTAATATAGTAATTTTAATAGTTACAGCTAATATAGTAACTCTCAAACAAACCTCTTTGTTGTTCACCTTACAGGGTTCATTGTCATCTTATATATAATTCATCCAATCACTGTATTAGCAAAATATCAACCTCTCAGGTCAAATTGATTAAAGAGTTATCTTCTCTTAAAATGTTGATATAAAGTGAACATATCAATGACAAAGGTATTGGTTGTAATTGAATACTGAATTTCAATGCATATAAAACACGTTTGACTATCAAAACAGTATTCTCAGCTTACTCCCCATAATTACTCCAAATAAAATGTAACACGTTAATATTATAGCAGCATATAAATGCAATTTATAGACCACCTACATTGTATATTTGCTCAGTCTGTGATGCTGCTTTAATTACATATGACATCTTTCTTTGAAGTCTAGCTCATTGCTTTTCCTCTGCCTAATAAACAATGGGTTGGTGAGATATTTTGTTCTAGTTAGCTGCAGTTACATGCTTTTTGTTTCTTTGAACATCTGTTTATCTTATTAGCTGCCCTACAATAACCATAGACGTTCACTAAGCTGATTGAGCTGTGCTGTGCATAAGTCTAAACCTTTAAGAAGATGGTTTAGTTGGTAAAAATCATCTTTCAGTAGGTGAAAAAATTTCTGTAGTTGATGTACATAATTGGTGGTTGGGGTTTGGTGAAGGTTAAATAAAGCTACCATTAATTTGTTTTAAGAGTAGATTGCTACATTGTTTGATCTCCAGTTATAGGTTTACATTGAAGTTTACACTTATAACATCTACTTTAGTTTAAGAATGCAGCAAAGAGTTAATAAAAGACATATATGATTATATATACTCTAGACTGTATATGCTCAGATTATATGCCTTTACTAATGAACAGTGATGGTATGCTGCTGACGCTGTTGAACATAATAATATAATATTTTATGGTAAAGTAATGTATACATAATATAATAATATAATATAATATACACTAGCTATATGTGGTAAAGTATTGGCCTGCACTAAATCCAAGTGCACTGTAGAGTTAAGGATGTATTTGAATCTTATTTCAATTAACTAAACCACTCCGAATAGTGTTACCATCCATGTCTTAGCAGATATGAGATGCCACGCCCACTCATTACCAAACAGAAATAACTTTTAAATAGAGTTATATATAACCATGTAGTGTTTAGTTTTTCAGTTAAATCACTCTATAAATTAGATGGATTTTGTAATAAATACTAAATATTTGAATTGAAGGTTGCAATAGCATCATAACAGCATTACACTCTTCTTTAGTGGAAGTCTTTCCATGATTTTAGATGACTTATACTTTTGCGTTAATTATTTCTAGCAATAAATTGTACGAACTTTATCTAACAATTTACTTTGCAAGTTGGGTTGCCTATACATGCTGGGTTAAGCTAGCAACTAGTGTTTTTCGACGTGATCGTTTAATGATAAAAGTTGATACTTTTGCTAAAAATTTGGTGATTTTAAGTTTTAAAAAAGACAAATTATTAGTAATTGACTCATGACTGATAACAAGTTGCACAATTATTTTAAATGAATTTTAATTCTATGAAACAACATTTCAATTGAAAAGAAAATGACTTCACAAGGATTAAGCATTGGAGCAAGACTAAATTATCTAAAGCTCGCCTGATTGGGTGTATCCTCTCCACTCAGCATAGAGCTCTAAGGGAAAATCATCTTGCTTGCTGGAACTACAAAAACCTATAACCAGTCTATAACCAAAAATATCTCACTTTTATGGAATTTTCATTATTTTAATTGTTGTAATTAGATGATTTATGCTATATTTTAGGGAGTATACTGAAGCTACTCATGCATGCAGCTGACTATAATATGAGGGAAGAACATACAAGACCAGGAAGTTTTGGGTCATGATGAAACTATATGAGTAATTATACCCTTTGGTTGACATACAAGTTAAGATAATTCATTGTGCAGCTGTATGTTTCATTACTGAGAGTTTTACACTTCGTATATAATCACACACTGGGAGATAAAAAATATGATTTCACAGTTGAAAGCCAAGTGAGACTGTTAGAATATAGTATATTTTGTGTTGCACACTTATTATATTGATAAACAAACGGTTGATGATGGTTTACCGTAGACATTGCTGTTGGTACTCCAACATTATTTTAGCTGCTGTAACTAATATGTTGATAGTCAGCTGTTGGGGTGCTGCCATCAATCAGACAACTATTTCTACGACAACGGCAACGAAGTTGACCACCACCATAGCAGATGCTGAAGGAAATACAAGCACATCTAATAATACTACAGTAAGTAGAAAATATTGTCAAGGTTATGATTTCTTGCATATAGTGAAAAGTTAGAAAAAGTATTTAAACAGGGTCAGCAACTTTTTTCACTACAGAAAGTTGGCAACTTATCATTTTACATTACTGGGAAATTTTTAATAAGTTATACCAACTTTCATGTATGTAATGTATATGTAGTTACTCCTTGTGTCTAACTGCAGGTTATAATTTCATATATTAAATCTTAGGCCTATGGTTGATTCAACTCTATATAATGTACCAGATCCTGAATAGCAGCTTGAATTAATTTAGGAACCACAGAAGTCATACGTATGCTGCCAAATAACCATGACTGACTTATTCCAAATTTCTTGGAAAATTATTTTTAAGTCCTAATGTGCTAAATGTATTAAAGGTTTCCCAATGATCAGCCAATTTTAATCAATTTGAAGATGTGTAGTTTTTTTTCTTTGAAGGAAACGCAATTTTTGTGTTTTAAAATGCGCCGAGGTGAGCCAACCGAATTTTAGTAACCTGGTTAAGTGTTAGCAGTAAATTCTACCAAAATAACTCTGGAAACCAAAAATTTGAGCAAATGGTCAGTTTTAATTGCAATAAAGCAAAACATTATTTAAGATAGAATATTAATTCTAATGCACTAGAACAAAGAAATAAACAGATCAAAAATTATTTTGCCAAAAAGTAATAATATGTTTTATAATAGATTAGTTATAAAACTCCTCTAAAGATAAAACTGAGTTGATCTAAGCAATGGACTTATTAAAGTTCAGCCTTAAGTTCCTGTTTGTCTCTTTATTTGCACATATTCCGAGAAATTATTGCTATGATCCATATGATTAATATAACATACAATGTGTGGGATCTGTGACACATTCACAATCATACAATCCAAATTGCCTTGTCTGTTAGATTCATATGGGAAAAAGTGCAAATCTATCACAATCAATCAATAAATTTAAAAAAGGATCATGTATGTATTTCAGGGAATGACAATGACAGACTACATGAAAGCGATGAACATGTCAGATATGTTGTCTGCCGAAAACCACACAATGGCAGCCATGACCTTCGTGAACATGTACAACACACAGAGCACCATGCCGGGCCACAAACAGATGGCTACAATGCAGATGGAAATAGGTAATTATACCTTGCAGAGTTTGTGGAAGCTCTAAATTAATAATACAACTTGCCTTAAAGATTTCTTAAGAAGCCAAGTGTTCTGTAGACCAAATGTTACTAAGGTGTACATAAATACTTTGACTATATGTTACTGAAATGTATAACACTCAGACTATAATGTTATATTACTGCAATCAAGTAATACTTGGACTAAATGTTACTGTTATCGAGTAATTCTTGAGCTATATATAATATATGTCACCACAACCTAAATTGTACTTAGACTAATTAAGAATAGAACAAGCATTAATTATACTGAATATTTCTCATACTTTTTTACTTAAAACTGCAAGTTAAACCTCTGTATCTAAACTTCAATCTGTTGAATTATGTGCATATTCAGTAACTTATCAGGTTGCACTGTTTATGCTATAAGTTTTTAGGAGGAATTTCACTGAACTGGATTTCAAATAAAAACAAGTTGTTATGTTAATGTGTGTCGCAATTGCTTGCCTTGTAGAGCATACAATTGAACACTATAGCCAGAAATAAACAGTTAGAGATGCAATTATTATGATTCTCCCTTATCACATCATGTATGGTTATAGTAGTGTAATCAGATAGTGAGGATCATATTTGGTTGTTAGTGCTACAGCCAGGGTATATGTTATCCGGTGTTCTTGTAGGTTGTTTATTAAGTCCTTGTATTCATTGATTATGCAGGGTGTAGGCTATTCTATGTAAGCTTATAGTAGATCTCCTATTCTGTCACACTTCCTTAATGGTATGTGGATAACAAAACTGTACCACCATAACTGACGTACCACCATAACTGACGTGCTACCATAGCTGACGTGCCACCATAGCTGACATATCACCATAGCTGACATTTCACTGTAACTGACGGGGTTTTGCCAGTCATGATCAACTGGATGTCAAGTGCATCTCCACCTTCATTTCAATTATTAATGTTTCGGTGTTTCACTTGACTCGCTGATTTACTATAAGCATTTAGTCTGGCAGAACTGGGGGTTAGGTTCGCAATCTCGGATAAAGTTTTTTTCTCTTTTGATTATTTATCTTGAGGGTCCAGGTAGATGTTTCCAGGTGGGTGTGGACCTGCCACCCTTGAGCATTTCGAGAAATCCAAGATGGCAGCCAATTATGAAAAAATCGTAATCTAGTCGGCATAAAGTCTATATTATGTTGCAAAAACAAAATTTTTTTGATGATTAAAATAGATGTGCATTTTTAGAATGAATATGTGCAATGCCAGTAAAAAAGAAATCAAAGTAAAGAGCTAAGAGACATGTTTTTCAGCTCAAAAATCGGAATTGCTTCAATAAAACATCACATATGGTGCAGAGAAATGATACAAGGTTTTTGAATGGCTGTTTGGGCACTGGGCAGATATATAAAAAAAACATTACTTATTGCCAGGAAATAGAAAGTGAAAAAAAGATACAGATGCAACATATTGCTCAGCTTAAGTTAAAATTGAACGTATATATAATCGTACAAATGCGACAAACTTTCACTCATGTTCATATTAAACACCTTTTTCATTTTTATCATTAGTGTTTGTTAGAAATGTTAGTTCATTGCAGCACACTCTTGTTACTGCTTCACAAGGGCAGAACTCTGTGCATGGGATAGATGTACTAGAATAGCCATATCTTGTTGTTTAACATGATTGTTGGCTTCCACAGGAGCATTTAATGAATTTGGGCCATTTTACTTTATTTAGTACACATCAGCAGATTATGATCAAACATTTTGAAGTTTGCTCAAAATTCATGAAACTTACTGTATGGGGTAATAGAATTCGCTGATTCTATCTATGCATAACAAAATGACTGGGAAGAGGTCCTGCAACATTTAAGCGCGGCGTCATTGTCATACGAGCTAAATATACATTTGTGAATCATCACGGCCTATATAATACCTCAATGTAATAATAAATTAGGAATAGACATAGAAAATCATGCATAATTGGAAAACCTTAATTATTCAGTTTTATTTGTTAAAATTTTGATAGTTTGAGGCAAAAATATAAACTGTAAAAAATCGCCAAAAGCTAGAGCCGTCGAGTGTACACCAAATTAACTAACATGATCTACTTCATAATACTGTCTGGTGTAAGCACAACATCATTTCATAATCCTTTTGGAAAAAGAGATTCTATTAGATTCCCTATCACTTACCAATGTTCTAGTGGGTTTAATGCCGCAGTTTCATATGGCTACCTGGAGGTGTGCTCTGGTGACATTGTCCAATAGCTTCATCTGTAGGAGGCAAAGTACATAAGTTAAAGGCACATCGCAAATAGCATTGCTGACCTTGGTTTCCCAAGTCTTTTGTCTTGTAGATGTCATGGAGGAGTACTTTGCATAATTGTAGCAACATAGCATAAACTTGGTAGCTTGTATGAATAGTAATCCTGAAAAAAGCACTAGTGTCACCAAATCACATTTTCCTTCTACCAAGACATTTAGTATGACTCCCTTTCCAATATTCTACATTGTTGCCCTTGAGAGACCATGGGAAGGCAGCAAATTGTTCATTATAGGGCTTTGTCTCAGACTTTCTCATCCAGTACGCCGTTGTCCAAGATGAGTAGCGGTTTTGCAGGGCACCAAGTGCTATCAGAGAGTGTCATCTGATTCTATTGTCAACATCTTCATCTGAGAAGCCACATTTCAGTATGCCATCCTTCACTGTATCCGTTAACCTTTTTTGCCCCCTCCCCCTCTCCGTTTCTCTTTCTCTGTATCTTCATCTCAGCCACCATTATATCTTTCTCCGTATCTCTTCTGCGCACATGTCCATACTATTGAAGAGGTCTTCTCCTCATGTCTATTGCGATAGCTTCTATTTTGGCCTCCTCCTTTATATTATCATTTGTTACATGGTCTTCCCAATTCATATTGTAAATTTTTTTAAGCATCCTCATCTCAGTTGCACTTATCTGCTTCAATATTGACAAGAGCAACTGGGTGGCATCATTCTTTTAGTGGGTCACTGCAGAGTTCAATCTTCCATTTGACAGACTCCCTGTCCTTTGAATCAGATTGGATTCTTGATTGCATCTCATCCTTATGAGTAGTGAAAGCATTTATTTCAGACTCATCCCTGATGTCACTGAGGCCATACTATATCTTGTTGCATGCAGAAGTGCTGTACACCCACACCTTGAGAGTTTCGAATTTAGTGGTGATGCCAATGATTCCCCTTGCTGTGACCAAATCTCACGAAGGTCACCTCAATGGTCATGTCTGACCAGATGCCGTCGAGCTGGCCGCGTTTATGATGCATTGCGTGGTTACCAGCCGCGAATTCAATCCTTACATCTTGTGGCATGACCTCCACGCTATGCAGATAGTGCATTTCCTCTTCTATTGCTAGGTATAAGGCCCAGTCTCATTTTCTAACAGATATGATGTGGGTGTTGATGGTAAAAATTGGTCCAATAAAGCACATGGCCCACAGTTTTGCTGTTCTTGAGCTCTCTGCAATCTTAATCAACATCTTTTCAAGCTCCTTCATGCTAGTGATTACACTTTCATCAAGACTAGCTTTAACAGTTCTCCCACCAATATTCTCAGACCTTGTACATTCTGGAGAAACTTTTTCTATTTAGCATTTTGGAGAAACAACCAAAAGTAGAATTAACTACTTCTACCAAACCACTTTCAGCTATTAGTGTTCCAGTGCACCCAACATAGGTCATTAAAAGGGGAGAAATTAATAGTAAACGTTAATGAAAGGGGATTGGTATGAAAAAGGTAGGGAACCACTGTTCTAATAGATGTATTACTTCCCTCAGCATGAAATACATTTTCATTTATAAAAAACTGTTGCAAATGCTTTTAGAGGAAAAGTCAAATGGGCTGATTGTAGAAATAGTTTTCGAAAGCAAAAATGTCAATATTTAGATAAATGGTGTGTCAATAATAAAGCAATTAAATTATGTTAAGAAGCCTTGGTGCTGTGTTATTAAAATTTTTGACCCCTTTTTATAACTTTAAAAAACATAGTTAAAGTTTTAAAACTGAAAATAACTATTAAGTTGGCAGCTTAACAAACCTTTTCGATAGGCATGCCAGTTGGAAATAAATTGCTATTCAACTCATATGGCAATGACGTTGCATTTTAAGTTTGCAGAACTCCTTTCAGCTTTATTTGGTGGACATACTTGTAATCAGCATATAAAATCACACCATATAGTAAACTTTCATGAAGTTAGAACAAACTGATGCAGAGATAAAAGGAAATTATAAACACGGCAAGGTTAGGTTAAACTTGAAAAAATGAATGATTAAGGCTTAGCTTAGTTACCCTTGGGTATCATTTGCCTATTACTCAATAATGCATATGTTAAAGGCACATGCATCTTTATTATATTAATTTCTAAAGATTTCAAAGCATTGGAACCTTAAATTTAGCCCCAATGGGTAGGTACATTTGAATTAAAAAAAATCGTTTGGTGCCTGGCGGCCATCTTGAATTTCTCGAAATGCTCAAGGGTGAGAAGTCCACACCCACCTAGAAACATTTACCTAGACCCTATATTTGAATAATCAGGAGAGAAAAAAACTTTATCCGGGGTTGCGAACCTAAGTCAAAAATTGGCATTTTTCTGCCAGACTAATTTGAATATTATTTGAGAGGCACAGAGTTAATATGCTGAAATATATTGCCATATAGCTTTAATTTGAACAAGAGAGCAAAGAAATATGGCTATATTATTGAGTTGAAGTGGGAGATAAAATTGAGTGCCTTAGAATCCGTAGTTTGAAATTAAAGCTTAGAACAAACTTATTTCTGGATTTACACTACAGAAAATCATGGAAAATGTTACTGTACAATCTCAATGAGTTGGGTTCTCTTGATTTGCAATAAAAAGTTGCCTGCTTCAATATAAATACCAGCAAAATTGTTGTCAGTGTTTGAATTTGATGTTATTGCTATAAAATAGCTTTTTAATGTGAAATGAGCTAATATTGCTCAACATACGCTGACATATATCTTGTACATACTTTGACATATATCTTGTACATACGCTGACATATATCTTGTACATACTTTGACATTTGGTTAACTAGTCTCATGTTTAATGATGCCTATAGTCATGGTGTATAACTATTATATATAAGTTATCTTAGAATCTAGTTACCAATTATGTTATATTCACTTACCTGATGCTAATAATAAACACACTGAGCAGATGGACCCCAGGTTTTATTCCATGTATAAGTATCCATTACACCAGATAAGACAAGTTGCCAATAATTAGTATCTAGATGCTGACTATATGTCCAGGAGTTCTGATACTTCTATATCCTGGCGTGATATATCTTTTTTCACACGAATGTATAAAATGTAGTCTATGTAAACTATAGTAATACATAATATGTTTTAGATGTGTCATCTGAACCTATACTGGAGATGGTAAGCAGTGACAGTGTAGAGGATATGAATATGACAGGTATAGACTCTAAATTCGAATGACTATAAGTATAATATAGTAAATATAAGTATAGTATGCTAACTATTAGTATAATATATAGTAACTATGAGCATGATATAATAGCTTTAACTATAGTAGCTTTAACTATAGTAGCTTTAACTATAGTAGCTTTAACTATAGTAGCTTTAACTATAGTAGCTTTAACTATAGTAGCTTTAACTATAGTAGCTTTAACTATAGTAGCTTTAACTATAGTAGCTTTAACTATAGTAGCTTTAACTATAGTAGCTTTAACTATAGTAGCTTTAACTATAGTAGCTTTAACTATAGTAGCTTTAACTATAGTAGCTTTAACTATGGTAGCTTTAACTATAGTAGCTTTAACTATAGTAGCTTTAACTATAGTAGCTTTAACTATAGTAGCTTTAACTATAGTAGCTTTAACTATGGTAGCTTTAACTATAGTAGCTTTAAATATAGTAGCTTTAAATATAGTAGCTTTAAATATAGTAGCTTTAAATATAGTAGCTTTAAATATAGTAGCTTTAAATATAGTAGCTTTAAATATAGTAGCTTTAAATATAGTAGCTTTAAATAATATAGTAGCTTTAAATAATATAGTAGCTTTAAATAATATAGTAGCTTTAAATATAGTAGCTTTAAATATAGTAGCTTTAAATATAGTAGCTTTAAATATAGTAGCTTTAAATATAGTAGCTTTAAATATAGTAGCTTTAAATATAGTAGCTTTAAATATAGTAGCTTTAAATATAGTAGCTTTAAATATAGTAGCTTTAAATATAGTAGCTTTAAATATAGTAGCTTTAAATATAGTAGCTTTAAATATAGTAGCTTTAAATAATATAGTAGCTTTAAATAATATAGTAGCTTTAAATAATATAGTAGCTTTAAATATAGTAGCTTTAAATATAGTAGCTTTAAATATAGTAGCTTTAAATATAGTAGCTTTAAATATAGTAGCTTTAAATATAGTAGCTTTAAATATAGTAGCTTTAAATATAGTAGCTTTAAATATAGTAGCTTTAAATATAGTAGCTTTAAATATAGTAGCTTTAAATATAGTAGCTTTAAATATAGTAGCTTTAAATATAGTAGCTTTAAATATAGTAGCTTTAAATATAGTAGCTTTAAATATAGTAGCTTTAAATATAGTAGCTTTAAATATAGTAGCTTTAAATATAGTAGCTTTAAATATAGTAGCTTTAAATATAGTAGCTTTAAATATAGTAGCTTTAAATATAGTAGCTTTAAATATAGTAGCTTTAAATATAGTAGCTTTAAATATAGTAGCTTTAAATATAGTAGCTTTAAATATAGTAGCTTTAAATATAGTAGCTTTAAATATAGTAGCTTTAAATATAGTAGCTATAATAATTACATAACACACAATGAGTCAACATGATGCCTGACTTTCTGTGACAGAGCTAATGGGGGAAGAGTTTGAGTTTGCTGGATGCCAGCCATACCATCAAGTGGTGATGATACCCAATGACAGTCCGAATGTATATCTGGTTCCGTCTTGTATCAGTGTGAAGAGGTGCGGAGGGTGCTGTTTAGATGACAGCAGAATGTGTGAGCCAATCTCAACCTCAGATATTTATGTGAAGGTCGGTATATTGATAGAGAAGTCATGCTTATTAGTCTCATTATAATCTAACTAAAATACTCTTTAAAATGCTCTGTGTTATAGACCTAAAGTAGTCTGATAATACACGTTGTAGGTATTAAAATATGTATACACCAGAACCAATATCATAGCCCAAGAAATGGTGGATACAGTAAAGGTAGTTGAACACACCCAGTGTGATTGTGCTTGCAAAGTGAAAGCTAGTGACTGCAATGAGAATCAATATTATGGTATGTTATAGCATATGTAAAATATGCATATATAAACATATATTAACTGGACAAGTGATAACCTCTGCAATTACTTATTATGTAATAATGTTGACTGTCTTATATGAGTGACACTTACAGAAATTTCCAGAATTGAAGCAAAAATAATTTTCAGTATGTAGAAAACTTTCTCTGAATGATAAAATTTGCAGCTCGACTGAAATTAGTTATTTAAAAGAATTATTGTTATGTGAATGATACGAAATTCTATCAGACAACATTCTATTTGCCGAATACTGTTTACTGTGTATAACCATTTCATATTTAGTGCTTACTATGTACTGCATGTTTACTACATGTTATATGCAGGCTACTGCTTAACATGTAGTGTAAGACGCTTACCACACATCATTCTGTATATGGTTTATATAGTATGCATTATTTACATGTAATGCTTACTATATATGTATTGCAATGTGGTGATAGCTATAACAAACTATGAATGTTGCAGATGATTTCTACTGTCAGTGTGTGTGTAACAACCAACATTTATCTGGTACATGTCCTACTGGTAAGATCTGGAGCAATGCTGTGTGTGGCTGTGTGTGCCATGTAGCTGTGCCTTGTGTAGCACCACTTGTCTTCAACTTCAGCACGTGCAGGTATTAATATTGTATTACATCCAAATGTCAACTGTACAACCACCTGTTGGCTGTACAACCACCTGTCGGCTGTACAACTACCTGTCAACTGTACAACCACCATCAACTGTACAATTACCTGTCAGCTGTACAAGTACCTGTCAGCTGTACAACCACCTGTCAGTTGTACAATCACTTGTCAGCTGTACAAGTACCTGTCAGCTGTATAAGTACTGCTGTTAATTGTAAAATTACCTGTCAGCTGTAAAATTACCTGTCAGCTGTACAATTACCTGTCAGCTGTATAAGTACCTGTTAATTGTACAATTACCTGTCAGCTGTATAACTGCCTAGCTGTTAGCCATACGCTATAACCTGTTACCGTATATACCTGTTGACTTTGTACTTGTGACCATATGTGCTGTTTATGTGTCATTTTATTATGGTTTAAATTAATTAGTAGAGGACTTATGAAAAATTATACTCTGATTATGCCAGCAAACTTTACTAGAATAATTTAAATGCTTGATTAAAACGATAGCAAAGTGTTAACAAGGTTCACTTCAAAAAGATTATTAAAATCTTTATTCATGAAGGAAAAACCTCTTGACCGTTAGATAAAATGGCCATTTTTAGAGTAAATTCCTATTCCAAATTTAGTTCTTTTGCTGAATTTTTAGATCAATATTATTTTTACTTTAGAAAAAAGTCAAATGTTGTATAAATATGTTGGCTATATACTTTGTTAGCCATGCAATATACTTTGAACTGCAATATAAATCGATTACTAGCTGTTGAAAAACTCATACAAGTGTCCATGCAGCTAATTCAAAATCTCATTATATTGTAGCTGTGGACATCCTAACTTTATTTCCCCAGCAGTTTAACAGCTGAACCCTCTCCAGATTTCTTTCTCTCTTCCTTCTGGACTAGATAGTTATTTTTTATTCAACTTGCTTATTTCTTAATTAAATATTAGTTTTTATTAAACAAGGAGTTATCTTCTTAAAAACCTGTGTATTACAATTTATTTCAATTATTTAATATATTTTGTAAAGGGTTTTTACATTTTATAATTGACAATCCACTGACAATCAATCTTCTAAAAAAAGTTCTTAGAGTTGGTTTAGTCTTTAAACTCACAGCTAAATTTATATCATTGCGATGAGCCATTAACGTTGAATTAAAGGGCACTTTTGCCACATTCAGAAAGCACATTACGTATCCATGACAAATATATATTAGCAGCATTTATAACATACGCTAAGCCAACCTCTTTTTATACTGAATACGAGCTTTATTATATTGTTCAATTTGTATTCTGAGAAAACAGTTTAATATTTATAGCAGTTACATTACATACTCATTTATTTTCTTTTGTTTATTACAAGATAATGTTACATAATAATAGAGTATATTTGCTGTATTCTTTATATCAAATAAATTCAGTTTGTATATCACAACTCTCTGTGCACAATGTTGTTTATAGTAGACATTGACAATCAGTAAACTCTGAAAACCAATCATACAAACAGCCTAAACACAGATTCAGATAGACTGTATAAGATATTTATTTAGTACTAACATTTGCATGCTGTGTGTAATTCTTGTCATATAAAAATATCATTGCATGAAAAAAAAGATGAAGCCACGAGGAAACACTAATAATATTGCATTAAGTTGATATAAGCACATCATGCCAGCTTACAGCCAAATTACAATAAATATCTGTAATCATTGATATAATATACATTTCAATATGTCTTATTATTATTTTACTAAATTGAATGCACTCAACAGTTTGTACAATGAAGTTCTTTGGTAATTGTTGCTATTTATAGAAATTTCATGACAACTACCAGACATTATTTTTATAAGTTAATGATTTACATGATAATATGTCTTTTGGGAGTCTTTAGTTTTATTCAATTAACAAAGTATCAGTAGTTAGTGTAGAGTTCCAAATAAACTCTCTAAACAATTATATGAGGTATAGAAATGCAAATCAAAGTCAATTCATTAGAGATTGTATATAATCTCTAATCAATTGATTTTGATTAAGCATCAATGTAAAGTCCTAAATGCACACTTCCATGTAGATGTAATACTTGTAACCACCTGCATGGGAAATACCTGCAGTAAGCTAGGTTAGGAGCAGCTAGTTCAACAAACCTCATTTATAGGTACTTCAATACATTTTTATACAAAAAGATTTACTTGAATCAATGAAACACCAATTTGCTAAAAATTACCATTAAGCTTACAACATCTTATACACATTGTGCAGTAGTCTTAAACATTCTCATAAAGTTTTTAAAGTCAACAAATTTTTTGCACATGCAATCTTTTGTACTCTATGCCATTGTTGGTAGACAAATCTATTGACTAATGCAATCAATTAATAAACCCTAGACAAGCTGATCAAGATAATCATAGCACAAAGTCCCCAGTGTCGTGAAAATACAGCCATGGAATGAGCTTCTTTCTTTTGTTATCTAACACGACATCTAATAGAAACTTGTCTAAAGACCCTTAAATGGCGCTTATGATATGCAATTTTAAAAAGAGAAGCCAATTTTTTTAATTTACAAAACATCTGGGAGACATGCATTTGCGAGCAGAGCAAGTTTGAAGCATTTTTTATTTTATAAACTAGTAAAAACCTAAAACAAGTTATCAAAAGTTTATTTAAGCAGGTAAGCAGTTATATATGCAGGTAAAATAATTATTTATTTTTTGGTGTTTAGCGGTCCAGTTATGTTTCAGAACTATTCTTGTTGTGTGCTTATCCATAGGCCTAAAATGTGATGCAATAATATCATTTTATAAACCAACACTTGATTAAAACAATATTATATTAAATTTGAAGTTAAAATCGTAAATGACAGTAGTAAGCATACGATACAGAGAGGCAAAATTTGTACCATGATATGGGCTAAAAGAATAATTAAACTACACTACTTTGTATGGCTAAAGTAACTGTTTAGTTGGTTATTATTTGAAATACAATTGATCACAGTATATTATCATCACCTTTTGCTGTGTAATAAAGTTTGAGGGGCTTGAACACATATAATGCGTATATTCTTTATTATATAAACTATAGAAGTAAATTATATACATTATATACATGTTATAAATTATATAGGCATGTATTGCAGACAAAATATTATTTAAAATATTATATATTATTTCTTCAAATTCTCTAAAAAATCTGCATATCTTTAGATCTGAGAAAAAATTTGCTATGTCACGATCTCCAGTGATATTTGACAAATTTTCATTCAAAAGAACAAACTTGTTAAGAGAAGAAAAGAAACAGCAGGCTACTGAAAGTAGTGAGTACAAGGCTGTAAACAACAATTATTAATTTATAAATATAGTTTTGAGCTCGTTTTCTACACTTCAGCATACTGATATTTTTTACTGCAGGCTGCTTTTATTCTTAATTATTGTAAATATGCAAACTCGATGCATTTAAAACTTATTAAGTTGCAAATTATTCAAGAATTGTAAAACCTGCAATAGTTATATCAATTTTATAATTAAACAATTATTAGTGATAATGATCAAGTTATAACATAATCAGTGAAAACGCTTTAAAATAAATCTGTGAAATCGATGACATGCATATACATACATCATAATTGCAAACCAATAATTTATCAACAAAAAATGATTTTCAATAAAACTTCTGTAACGTCTTGGAAGCTCCTTTGTTTGACAGCGCTAAAATAAATAAAGCAGTAAAAGAGGTTTTTTAATGGAATGTTTCCCTGACTTACTTTTGAAGCAGCTTGTATACAATTGCTGCTCTCTAAACAGCCCTCATCTAGCACTTATACTTCTTCTACATGTACTGAGAGGTATTCACATATGTAATACAACTTGCCTTTCCAGAGAACTTGCTACTGAGTAAAGCAGGAAAGAAACGGAAGCCAAGAACGGCATTCAATGACTACCAGATAGAGACGCTGGAGTCAGCGTTTACCAAGAAGAAGTATCTGTCAGCGCAGGAGAGATCAGAGTTGGCCTTCAAGTTGAGTCTGACTGACACTCATGTGAAGACATGGTATCAGAACCGCAGGTTAGTTGGTCAGCATAATGAGTAGTTCCGGTATGACAGACCTGGGCCTGTATGACAGACCTGGACCTGTATGACAGACCTGGACCTGTATGACAGACCTGGACCTGTATGACAGACCTGGGCCTGTATGACAGACTTGGACCTGTAGGACAGACCTGGACCTGTATGACAGACCTGGGCCTGTATGACAGACCTGGGCCTGTATGACAGACCTGGGCTTGTATGGCAGACCTGGACCTGTAAGACAGGCCTGAGCCTGTATGACAGACTTGGATGCTATCTGATTACTAAAACGGGACTTGTCCTTGGTTCAAATGCCGAAAAGAATATAAACTAAATCCCAAAGATGTATGCAGTATTGAAATAGCAGCATTGAGCAAGTTTAACAAAATTGCAGTTATAACTATTGATGAATACACCAGACCCCAAAAATTTCAAACATATTACACCTCTCAATGTTAAGGCTGTACCTCTGTGTTCACTGAATAATAGGAGAGGTGCTTCACAACAGAATACAGATACATTATTTATATTTTGAATATTATATTAGGACTAAATGGAAAAGACAGCGTGCAGAGGAAATAGGGTTGTTAGCTGACTCGACGAATATGGCAGCGGTACAAAGAGTATTAGAACTGAATCCTCATTGGATGAACCATTTCACTGACTCTTGTCAAATAGACCACTTCCAGAGGCCAGGTATGCTACGCTGTCTACTCAGATGCAATTCCAAAGCCATGCACTGGTGAAAAGAAATTATCATGACTTATATATATTAGTATGTTTTATATGTTCTGCATAGCCAGTAGGCAGGCCTATTCAATATTATATGAAATATAATATGCTGATTTTATAAGTTATAAATGTAACAGATTTTTCATACTTTAATATTATATATGGTCGGTAAGTACCTTATGGAATATGTTTATTATGTGAACTAGGTCTCAAATAATGAGAATTTATCTAGAATGTAGAAGTAGTTGATAGTTATGAGAAATATTCTTAACTTTCATGAATGCTGTCACTGTGTTGTCACTGTTTACTTTTAGAATCTTCAGTGTACTATCAATATCGGCAGCGCAGAAATGAATACATAACAGAGGCTCCTGCTGTTAACGTTCTCCATAAATCTAATGACAAATCATCCCTGTCTATGAAATATTACGGAACAGCGTTGCACCCAGCCTTATTTTACCTGCAGACACCAAGTAGAAGATGGTCCACAGGTGCAACTCTAGCCCTGCACCAACATTAACTCATGAGGATTGTTCTGCCAATGCTAGTTATTTAGAATAAGTGCTACTGTTGCACACTATAATTACATTATTATATTAAGAGTTGGTTTGAAGGAAAAATAAATACACATGTTAAAAAAAATTACTTATTTGAAAACTAGTGTAGTGATGATTTGTTAGTTGATTAATTTCTTAAACTGGTACACAGTGTTATAATATGCTATTAATACTAAACTGATGTACATTGTACAAAAGTTTTGGCATGTTATGGAGAGAAGACAACTTGTATACTAAAAGCTTGCAAACATGTGGACAGATAACTCCGTGTACTATCATGAACGAATCGCTGGTAGTTTTCTAGTACATGGTTAGCAAGAGATTAAAATAAATCACGGGAAGCAAATGAGAAAAAAAGTGTGGTTTGAACTCTTAGTAACAGAGTATAATATGAAGCTTATAGCAATTCATTTGCAGTTAGGTTGCTTGTAATGCATGGTAAATAATTGGACCAGAAGAAATGTACAAGAAAAAACTAGACAGAAAACAACACCAGTTGGTTTTGCTTTGGCTTGCAGTATTTTATTAATACACAAATAAAGACAAAAGAGGCAACAAAACTTTTGTAGAGCACAGGCTATTGTAACAGCTGACCAGCAAGCTAATTGCAACCACATGCAAAGTTATTCCAACAAAGCTTCACCAGAAAACTTTCTCCCCAAGTCTCATTTTATCAGCTGATCCACGTTTCCATGAAGCAAGATATCAAGTTACACACGCCTAGAACATGTGAAGTCATTGCTAGCTTTTCTACTTCCTTCCAATTTACCTGCAGACTGTGTGATGGATATGATTGACAGATTTCTAACCAATAAAATAAGTTCACCCTCCCATGACTCCGACATACTCATCACCCACAATAGCTATGAAAGCAAATGTACAAAAATAGTGGCCAGTGTTGTATGAATACATGCCATTAGTTACCAGACACAGAAAAATAAGTGGACAATGAAATGCCAATTTGTTAAAGATATTATCTGCTCAAATATTGTAGTCGGTATAAACTTTATATAATCAATTATCCAAATGAAGAGAAAGGGGGACGAAAGCAAATAGTAAATCATTTAAATGCCAGTAAAGATGATCTCTTCAAGTTAAAAATATTTAAGACGGTCTAAATTATTCAGTAATATTGTTCTCTGTAGCGAGAGTCGTTGTTGTTTATGTCAGTTGCCATGGTAACTTGAACATCTCTGCAGGAAGAGGGACACAGTGCGTAGAGGTCATATCTTCCATGTACTTACTTGCCTACAAACAGTTGAAGAAAAACTAGATTCCCCATGTATCTCACCAAAATACACCAACCATTACAGTGTGATGACAATTTTCTTATTAAATCCATTTAAAACACAGGTTATGTTCAAGCTAAACTTCAGTCGTATAATATAGAGGAATAATGAGAATGTAGCAGGATCAGCGATGAATAGATTTAAGTTATCAAATTCATTTAGAGCCGGCAAATCTGTAAAAGTCACTAACAGTTATGTACAGTCTAGATAGAACTTAGTAAAAGGAATTATATATCAAAAGTGTTAAACGTAAGATAAAAAAACAGTTTCAGCACAAAAGGAGTTCATGAAAAACCGAAAGTCCTAAATTCAGCTGAAAAAATACTCTGTACTCGCCATATGAGACATGAGCAATCGTAGGACAGGAAATATTCTATACAATTATTCAAAATTCAAATAAAAAATATCAAAGGTTGAGGCCTCATGATTTGCCGGCATATATTAGGAACACCTCTTGATGCTAACACACATTGACCAATGACATGGTCATATTCAATATGGTATACTATGTGTTAATGCAGACCTATGAAAAAAAAACAGCATTTATTTTGCTATATCATTGCCAATTCTCATCTTATAGAAGACTGGAATTTTATGCATGTGTTTCACTGATATTGAAATATACACCTTAGAAAAACTCATCAGGTAAAGACATATCTGTACAAACCAAATAAAGAGCCAAATGATCTTTTACAGATTGGTCTAAATCATCTCCACCTAGCATTGGTATCGCCATGTCATTCTGTCTAGCTAAATCTTGTAGTGTTACGTGACACACATCAAAATCTATGTCTTTATCAGAAAGGAAAACTTCTAAAAACACAGTAAAATCACACATCAACACTACAAGTGATATCATATAAGACGATGCAAGGGCTGCACGCTGTAGGCAACATGGGGCTACTAAAATATCACACAGAGGCATGAGCAGGAGGATACAAATATCATAAAACATGAAGCATAATACAATGAACCATAAGCCTTTCATATTGATGGGATTGATAGTAGTGGAGGTAAATTATATAACTACTTAGAGTAGAGGATATCAACTAGTTGAAGTAGCAGATATCAACTAGTTAGGGTAGAAGATATCAACTAGTTAGAGTAAAGGATATTAACTAGTTAGAGTAGAGGATATCAACTAGTTAGAGTAGAGGATATCAACTAGTTAGAGTAGAGGATATCAACTAGTTAGAGTAGAGGATATCAACTAGTTAGAGTAGAGGATATCAACTAGTTAGGGTAAAGGATATCAACTAGTTAGGGTAGAAGATATCAACTAGTTAGAGTAGCAGATATCAACTAGTTAGAGTAGAGGATATCAACTAGTTAGAGTAGAGGATATCAACTAGTTAGGGTAGAGGATATCAACTAGTTAGAGTAAAGGATATTAACTAGTTAGAGTAGAGGATATCAACTAGTTAGAGTAGCAGATATCAACTAGTTAGGGTAGAGGATATCAACTAGTTAGAGTAGAGGATATTAACTAGTTAGAGTAGAGGATATCAACTAGTTAGGGTAAAGGATATCAACTAGTTAGAGTAGCAGATATCAACTAGTTAGAGTAGAGGATATCAACTAGTTAGGGTAGAGGATATCAACTAGTTAGAGTAGAGGATATCAACTAGTTAGAGTAGAGGATATTAACTAGTTAGAGTAGAGGATATCAACTAGTTAGGGTAAAGGATATCAACTAGTTAGAGTAGAGGATATCAACTAGTTAGAGTAAAGGATATCAACTAGTTAGAGTAGAGGATATCAACTAGTTAGAGTAGAGGATATCAACTAGTTAGGGTAAACTTACGTTTCATGTTCTCAGTGAATGAGAGATATTGAGTGACTACAGCTATAGATTCAGTGTTGAGTATTTTTGGATATCTGTGCTCTAATATTTTGATAAGCAGGAAATTTCCTCTGTTGGTAGCAACGTTTGCTGGATTTCTATAAGAAGCAGCAAATCTTAAACAACAGCTATATAGTAGCAGCAGCAGCAGCAGCAGCAGCAGCAGCAGCAGCAGCAGTAGTAGTAATAGTAGTAACAGTAGTGGTAGTAGTAGTAGTGGTGGTAGTAGCAGTAGTAGTAGTAGTAGCAGTAGTATTAGTAGTAGTAGTAGTAGTATCACTAGTGTCACTAGTAATATTAGTAATAGTAGTAGTAGTATTAGTAACAGTACTAGTGGTAGAAGCAGTAGCAGTAGTTATATCACTAGTAGTAGTAGTAGCAGTAGTAGTATCATTAGTAGTAGTAGTAGCGGTAGTAGTAACAGCAGTAGTAACAGTAGTAGTAGTAACAGTAGTAGTAAAAGTAACAGTAACAGCAGTAGCAGTAATAGTACTAGTTGTAGTTGTTGCTGGTTTAGTAACACTGCCTCCAGAAGCACTAGCGATAGACTTACGTTGAAATCATCTCATCCTGTGTCCTCCTTATCAGTTTCACAGGCCCATCATACTTATTAACCCAACTGGCAATGTCAAGGTTAAAATATTTCCTTACAGCTATATCAACTAGCCCGCCTACAAGCACAGCATTATACACAATATCCACACATATATCTATTTTAATGCAATAAAATCATGTAACTTAGAGGTCTGAAAACACAAAACATAATAAAAGATTAAAACTGTTCACTCTTATTATAATGATTTTCGGTCCACAATAACAACAAATTGACGCTAATATAATTTATATTCAATGCCAAAAAAACAATACAGGACAAATGGTTTCTAAATCAGAGTTGAACAGTGTGTTGCCTTTGGCACAGAGTAAGCCCATATCCTCTCCAATCAGTGGCTGAGACCCATTTACTTATTATGGTTGTGAGATATTTTGAATATGAGTAAAACAGAAGATGTCCAGAATTCATTGTGAATCTGACTTATTATTGATGAGACAACACAATTGAGTGGCAATATAGCAGCTAGCTATTGGCAATACAAGAGAGTAATTCTCGAACAGTTGAATTACTATTTAGAGTTATATTTGGGGAGAATAATGGTGGAACCAGATAATTGGTGGGCCAAGCGATTTGCATATGAACAAATGGGGAGGGGAGGTATATGATGATATACATACATACCCATCCAGACAGGCATTCTATTCGCAGCTAACGGTAAGATATCATCAAAAGTAGCGTCTAGAATCTAAAACATAACTGACAACGTAACGCTGCCTGCTAAACTAAGAATGCTGGTGCTGAAACTTAAAAATTAACTTTGGAAATATATAATTGTGACATCACACTGAGAGGTGTTTGTTGTTACTTGTATAGAATCACTTACTAATGCTTTGCATTCTGGGTAATTAGCAGCAGCCCAAGAAGAGGCGAACCCGCCAATAGACCAACTGAAGAATATGATCTGATCAACAGGAAAGTTAAGCTTGTTGAGGGCAAACTGGACGACTGTGTCTATTGCATTGTGTTCCTGTAAGGTAGGACACTGGTTGAATATTATTTATACCACCGATGTCATACAAGGAAACACTGTAAAGTAATGCCTGCGTAACCAGATAAAAATATTTACCTGAAGGAAACAGCTCAATGCATTAAAGAAGCAACTCAAAACAAAGATCCTGACTAATTAATTTTATCTAACAACTACTGAGCACAGTTCTTGCAGTCATGAAATGTTTCAAAGACACAGATATATTGTACTAGATACCAGCATGTTAATGGCTAACAGTTTCACATTATATCTAAATTATCAACACAAATACATGGTTTTGTAAAACTAGCCTACAAGGCTAAGCAAATAGCCAGTATATAGTGTGATCAAACAGAACCTGCTCGGGATGGGGTTTGCCAGTACTGGATCCAAATCCAGGGTGATTCCAGCCTAGAATAGAGTAACCTTTCTGGAGAGGGGCATCCATGCAACCAGCCTCATAAAATGCAGCATTCCCCTCACTTACAATGACCTTCATAAAAGTAAACAGTGAAACATGTGGCTAGGAGAAAACATGAATATTTCATAACACGGCTTATTCACAGAGTTTCCATGAGCTACCTGTTGCAATATTTGGCAAACTTTGATGAGAAAATACATACGTAACTGTGAAAATGAGGGCTACGAAAACACAAATGCTTACACCGGTATGTGTACACACAGACACAGGGTATAAAGGTATAAACTGATTCACACATATAAACCAACTACATACCAGCGTGTTACCATTCTCTGTATCGTGATGCCTTCTGTCAATAAATACCGAGTCAATATGGTTCCCTTCATAGGTTTCTAACTTATATCTCTTACCACTATACTATAACATGAGAACCAAAAAGAGATATACAGTTTACTAAAACATGCAGAACAGCAAACGATTTATTACATAATAAGCCTTCAAACAACATGGAACCCGATACATGTTTGAGCAGACAAACAGTAAAACTATGTAATATGTATAAATTAAAGCCGTCAGCCTTAACTTAACAACCAGTTTCCCCAAGAAGCTTACTGCTGTGGTTTAGCTTAGATCCGCAAACTGATTTTAAACAAAATTATCAAACGCTAATAGAATAAGTTAGAGCGAAAAAGCACTTACTGATTCGACTAACTTCTTCCGCCCAAGTAACAGATTTGGCCCTACAAAAATTGCAACTTCAAGTGAGCTTCGAGTACACAAAATACTTCACAATACCTATGTGCATGGCTAACAAAAGGGCAAGATAAAATGTCTCTAAGTTGTTCACAAATTTTATGATCACCTAATGCAGTAGATATAGAAGATGGTTGGCATGATGCAACTAAATATAAAAGTATATCTAATAAGCTAAAAAGAGCTCACCTAAAATGGGATCAACAAAAATTTCGTAACATTCGTTAAATTTAAAGTTAATTACACTAAAATGGTTTCATGCTTGAAAATATAATTGGGGCTAAATAATAAATTGCTTTCCAGCTGCATAGCAAGTTATAAAATTTATAAAAAAAAATTCATTTTATGTAGGATAGCATATAAACTAAATCAGAATAGTCAAGTTTAAACTAGGTTGTGAATGATTATTGAGCTAGAAATGTTGAGCTGTGGTGACACATTTGACCATATAAGTTAAATACATGCAGATTATACTTGGCCACCACCTCAGATTGTAGGGGGAACACTAAAATCTGCCACCATTTCAGATTGTAGGGGGAACATTATAATCAGCCACCACCTCAGAGTGTGGGGAGAACACTATATACAAGAGAGAGTGCGTCTCACCTATCATAGCATTCAGCAAATCTGTACTGCCGGGATAAATCATCCAGCGAGCAAATGAGTGAGCAGCTAAATAACTGCAAAACAAGAGCAGATATGTGACTGCTTTCAGTCAGTGTAGAATGTAATGGAAGCAGCAAACAGTTGTCATACATATGTTAAATATAGGTTATCCCGATGTTACAGAGGCAAATTACCTTGGAACACCGACAAATACAATGAAAATAATTAACAGAAGTAATAGTTTTTTACACAGTTTTATACTGCAGAGTGGAAGAGACACAAATCACTGTTTACAGAAAAACACTGGAAAGAGTCACATAGGCAAGATAAAACTAATGACTTGAATATATTGATTGAACTACACGTTTTCAATAGGTTGAAGACCTAGCTTATTTGGGAATATATTAGAAGCTTAGTACTCAATATCTCAATGCAGTGACACAGACTCTGTAGTGATAACAGAGATCTGAGGATACACACCTTAGAACTTGAAAAGGAATAAGTTTCACTTTCTGAGAAAAGCTGAGCTGTTGGGTATCTGATTGCTGGTTTACAGACACTGGACGGCTTCTACAAACAGACAGCCCTAGACATGAGTTGCACTCTTGACGTGACTAGAAGGAGTAAAGAACTAAGTGTCCGCACATCTAAATTTATTGAAAAATTAGGAAAAAACAGACAATCCAGCAAAATTAAAAAAAGCCTTGATTATAGAGGGGTTTCAGACATCCCTCCAGAGGAATTTGTATTTTAAAGTTGTCTCCCCCTACAGGTATTGGGGGCAGTCTCAATGATATATAGAAGGCCCATAAAATAAGTAGAGATGTATGGTTTGAGTGAAGACTATTACTAGTATAAGTTTCATTTTTTCTGAGATTAATATTTTGGCATAGGTACACATATGAGCAGTTTCAGAAATTTTTTAAAAAATTTTGTTAATGATAAATGGCACAAAAAGAAAACTTCAAAGCATATTTGTGGTTTTAGTTATTGAGCAAATCTGAAGCTGGCAGCTGTCATTATGATTTGCTTTGCTGACTGTAACCAGTCTGGTTAGAGCTGCTAACCTTTCAACTCTTAGAACAATAATAACATGCTCGTACACTATATAGCTGCACTAGTGGGCTCTGTCTTACTGAACTCCAAATGCTCCAAATTATGGGTTGGAACACATGCCTGTACGTTTATGAAGGCACTGGCTCATTTGTATTAACATGTTCACGTACTTACACACCTATACTATGAAAATAACTAAGCCACCCTACTATCTAATATTTCTATATATCAAAAAAATTATTATAAATATAAAGATATGTACTAAACTAGATAGATTAAATTTGTAATTTCAAACAACATCTTATCTAAAAATGCCAAACACTGTATAACTATATATATTTTTTAAAAGCATTTGTTTACATGGCATGCCTGCAAGTCAATGAAAATATTTAAAGAACAGTAAAAAGAAGCATATAAATTTCAGAATAGTTTCTTCTTTTCTGAGATAAATATTTTGGAAATGTCCCACAATTCAACATTTAAATTAAGTCTGTAAAAAAATTTTTCACAGTGTATTTTCAATGAATAATTATTCTTGCAAGCTGGTTTGTGTTTGTTCTGGCATGCCATTTTACAGTGGTCTAGTTAACTAGGTCAAAGTTCATTGAGGTGGAATTGTTTTATTAACCTCCTTGTGTTGATAAAATACTATCATTGGATTTAGAGCTTCTCTAAGCAACTTCGCAGTCTGATTAAATATCTGCGATACCTGCCTATTAGACAATCCAAACCTAAAAAATAATATACTAAATCTTTGTATTACATGTATGGATGAAAAATAATGCAACAAATTGGCTAAAGCATGTTCAAGTAATGTGAAAAACTCGAAATATAAATGAGTCAAACTAGAGCTAGTCAAGTGTGTGGTGTTTTTGGCCGATTTATATGTGTTGTTTAATCAGCTTATTATGTAGTGATGTAATCCTATATAATGTAATTTAAGTTAGACAGCTAAAGTCGGACAGTTCTCATCGTGCACTTTCTTGAATAAGCAGTTATGTAATATAGAGAGACAGCTACTCAACAGAGAGCTTCAAGCAAACAAAATTCTTGCAACGAGGTTGATTGAATACAAAACAGCTGCTGTTATTCTTATAGCAGCATGCATTGTATAAGAGATAGCCTGATGGTTAACATAGTTTACATACAGTGACATACCACTGAAAATTATTAGAAACCACAGAAAAGATATAAAGGAGAGAATGCTGGCACAAAGGAAGTATAGCAATGCGGTCAAATATATGGCTGAAAACTGACCTAGAGATAAATAAGTACAAAATGTACATAATATAGCTAAATCAGTAAAGCCAAATGATTTGATATAAAAAGTATTATCTGGGAATTTAGTGAAACTTAGTAGCATTATTTAGAACTCCACCTTTGAGCAAGATTCGTATGGAGTAAAGCCAATCTTAATTTTATTAGTGTCATAAGAATGCAGTCATTATGACATAGTTCGTTCTTTCTATACTTTACAGCTGGTACTAAATGTACATTTCAACTTTTTTTTTGAAAACAAAATAAGTTGCTTTGGCTGAAAAGTGCTTTTTTTTAATGATTTTTTTTCTGCAATGCAGCAGTATACAATTTACAATGCTCCAAAAACATTTCTTTATTAGGAATGTTGGTATACAAACAGCTTGCAAGAATAATTATTCATTGAAAATACACTGTGAAAAATTCTTTTACAGACTTAATTTAAATGTTGAATTGTGGGACATTTCCAAAATATTTATCTCAGAAAAGAAGAAACTATTCTGAAATTTATATGCTTCTTTTTACTGTTCTTTAAATATTTTCATTGACTTGCAGGCATGCCATGTAAACAAATGCTTTTAAAAAATATATATAGTTATACAGCGTTTGGCATTTTTAGATAAGATGTTGTTTGAAATTAAAAATTTAATCTATCTATTTTAGTACATATCTTTATATTTATAATAATCTTTTTGATATATAGAAATATTAGATAGCAGGGTGGCTTAGTTATTTTCATAGTATAGGTGTGTAAGTACGTGAACATGTTAATACAAATGAGCCAGTGCCTTCATAAACGTACAGGCATGTGTTCCAACCCATAATTTAGAGCATTTGGAGTTCAGTAAGACAGAGCCCACTAGTGCAGCTATATAGTGTACGAGCATGTTATTATTGTTCTAAGAGTTGAAAGGTTAGCAGCTCTAACCAGACTGGTTACAGTCAGCAAAGCAAATCATAATGACAGCTGCCAGCTTCAGATTTGCTCAATAACCAAAACCACAAATATGCTTTGAAGTTTTCTTTTTGTGCCATTTATCATTAACAAAATTTTTTAAAAAATTTCTGAAACTGCTCATATGTGTACCTATGCCAAAATATTAATCTCAGAAAAAATGAAACTTATACTAGTAATAGTCTTCACTCAAACCATACATCTCTACTTATTTTATGGGCCTTCTATATATTATTGAGACTGCCCCTAATACCTGTAGGGGGAGACAACTTTAAAATACAAATTCCTCTGGAGGGATGTCTGAAACCCCTCTATTCAGCTGTATTTGTTAATATTTTATCAGTTTAAAGCAAAAAAACTATATATATTAGCTGGTAAATTGTCAAAAATACTTAAAAACTAGAGATATATAGTATGTACCGAATCAAGTAAAATTACCCATATGCAATATAAGCACAGAAATTATGTAATGTGAGAGGATCAAAGTTACCTGTTATTTTTTAATGAGTAATTTACTGGCCAATGACTAAACTGAAAGTCATATTTAGCGAGAGTCGAGGGTGGCAAACGGCCAGTTCTGACTTTATTGAGCTCTTCTGCGAATACTTTGTAGGCGGAGTTTGACATTCTACCAAATCCTAAACATTAAAGTCATGCAATTAACAAGACACAGTTTTAATTAAAAGCAACCACGTTATCAACAAGGAATACCACAACTATGCATTTTACATTGAACAATTCTATTGTGTAAAATTGCAAGTAGCTAACAACTCAGCTGTTCACAAGAAACCTTCATCAACACTATATACGAAAATGACAGTATAGAATGTGTGGAAAAAACCTTGAAACAGTGACTGTAGAAAAATTAGGTTTGCATGTACCTATCATATGCATCAACAGATGTTATTTCAAAACCTAAACTTCTTGCAAAATATTTGTAAAAGGATCAACAAAAACTATGCAACTGCTTTGTCAGAAATATATTTTGAAATAAACAACTCTTTCATCAATGATAAATAAGATATAATGCACGTGAGTGGAGCGTAGAGCCATCTAGTCAGAGTATGCAGCCCTAGAAACTCTGCCCCTGCTACATGGCTATCTCGAGATTGTAGATCTGAAGATTAGGGTTCTCACCTCGAGTTAGATGTGCTGCATAGTAGACAGCAACTGTGGCTGCAACTATCTTGGCATAGTACGACAAACCGTCTGCACTGTGGAATATTCCTCTTCGATAGAACATTATGAGCAAGAGAGGAGAAAAGAAGTAACACACACTCCAGCTAGCACGCAGCTAAAATAATAATATACTTCCTTTTCATATTAATGGATCTCTAGGCTACCAATAGCTAGATATGGGCCATCACATCTGATTGAGAATACTTGTGGCTTTATCAATTACAAGGTAAACACACAATTTCAAAAAGTGACACAACACAAATAAATACTTGCACACAATAAGTAGAGTGATGACTTACACAGTTTATGATTCTTGAGGAATACGCTTCTGCCTTGTTTTCAGCATATACTGTACTCTGCAATTGGCATTAAATTAAACATAATAGTTAGCCTGTAGACAAGTCATCAATGCATCTATCTGTATTACTGTATGGAAATCATGGCCAGCAGTAAACAAATGGTAGGATGCTTAAAGTCATGATACTCTGCATACAAGGCTAACAAGTTAATGGTATTTTATTAACCAGCCAAATTAAACACACCATTTTACTGGATATGAATTTTCTCGTATATCCCAACAAATGAATAAACATTCAGGGCCCTATTACAAATAATTGAGTGCAAAGACATGATTTATTAATGAGATGCCATTTAAAATAGTTGAATGCAAAAATGGGTCAGTTACTAGGTTGCATGATAATCAATTTAGCACTTGTGGAGTCAAATTCCAGTTTGGTCCTTTTATTTAAAAATATCTACAAATTCTAAATGACCTTGTGGTCATTACTCTTATTGGTTGTATTACAGATTTGTGTTATTTGCTGAGTTAATCTCCTACTATCTACCTAGCTGTGAGGCTGGGATAGACAAAACTTTTCAAAAGACATGAACTGCGCCTAGTGAAGTTATTTGTTGAGCAAGTAGGCATTTGTTCTCGGCTTCTCCAACTATAAGCCGTCAAATCTACAGTCCTGTATGTAGCCCCAAAAGCTTCAATTACAATTGGGAAGACTTCTGTTAATGGTTATCAAGAGCTGGTGGGTTCATGTGCCAGATCCCAATATTGTCTAAATCTTCTTTTGTAGTTACGTGTGACAACGGTATCCATGATAATTGTTTATGCATTGCGCTTTTAAACTACCACAATCTCAGGCCCCTGAGCTAGATTTTCATGTCATTTCCCATGAATTTTTATTTCTCTTTTTCGTCTCCTTTAGCTAAGGTCTCACATCCACTATGTACATACAACAGGGTTTCGTCACTTGAACTACAAATCTGGCACTTTTTGCTGCTTTGTTTTTTATTATGGCCACTTTTTAATTTATGATGGAAAGTGGTTGATTCTGAGCAGTCAACAATATTACATTTGTTCCGTTTTTAACTGATCGGATCTTAGCCAGTTACATGAGCAGGCTTTCACCCTATCACTTTTTTAACTTACCGACAATGAAAAACTTTTTCCTTTCACCAAACAGTTCTTCCAATAATTTTGTCATTATTCAGTTCTACAGCGGCCTTTTTGTTTAGGAAATTATTCAGTATAGTGTCTCTATATATGTTATTTTTATGTCATCCAACATACTGCCTTTCTCCTACCCAGTTGACAAACCTTTTCACATCTGCTATTGGGTGAAGTGCAAAATGTGTTGTCATAAATTTCTTGTTTTTCTGCAAATGTCTCTTTCAGCTTATTAACTGTATAACACACTGGGCTGTAACTGATATGTATTATTTCCTCTTACCACATTCCATTCATTTAATTTTGAGTCAAGAAAGTTTTTATTTATTTATAGTAGGTACTCTTTCCTGAGTAGGATCACAGGATCACGGTGGTGAAAGGTGACTACCACTCTTACCTGATCTTGTTTAATTCTTCTATTGCCATTATATCTGTCTCTAGAACTCTAGTGTATTTATACAACTCCTCAATGAGGTCTTAAATTACCTGCTTATCAGGCAAACCTGTGCGATTGATTTTCTTCTATTTATCTATACTTAGTGTAGCACACTTTGCAATCCAAATTTTATTTCAATATCTCCATTGAAGATCCTGGCAGTGTTTGTTAGGTTTCAATTCATAACTTGGATCATCTATAAAGCTTTGAGTCACCTATCTCTATTTTGCCCTGTTTCGGTAGCAGGATCTATAAAGCTTTGAGTCACCCATTAATAGGATATGGTTTACTTTCATACACACTTTCCTGTACATTATTGCCTTCTCAAGCATGAGATGATCTTCTGTGCGTTTTGTCTTTTAACGCATCCTTTTTGCTCATCTTGAATGACATTTTGACATCAGTAATTCACAGTGGCCTTTATATTTATTTTATATGCAAATTATACACTCTAAGTTGTACTTTGAGTAAAAATTTAGCAGTCATTGTGGGCTTACCAAAAGAATTATATTTGTTCGATGTATAACATATTATTTAGTTTGATTCACCCCTGTGACAAGTTCAGCTTATTTTCAAACAGCAAAATGTTCTTAGTCTTTGTAATCCCACTGTATAGCAAGCATTTATAAGCAAATTCTACAGCTCAATAGCTAAAAAGGGCATAAAAATTGGAAACATATTTTGAAATAGCTTTCTATTTGATTTATTGATTATGATTAACAACAAAATAAACATTCGTATTTGACTATCATAATTCACTATCTATAGACACAAAAGTTAAACTAAAAGTATATTGTACGAACTTTAGCATGTTTTTCATTCTATAGTAAAAACTAAATAATGTAAAATAACTATAAGTATAAGCATTAGTATAACTATAAATAACTATTCACCTGCCCCTTGGGTCCGGTTTCAGTGAATCTTTTTTAAAAGATTTGATTAACTTATTACTAAATAAGAATAGTAATACATCAAGTATAACTAAAATTGATGCCAAATAACTAATACTTGAAGTTAGTAGTAATAGTAATAGCTACTAATAAGTGATACTAATACTAATAGTAATACTGAAAAGTAAAATAATATTATTAGGAATAACCATTGGCTTTCTAAAGGGCCTGCACATACTGTTTATTGGTTAAGTTTTAGTCTTAATTTTTAACCTTCAAGTTCAATGTATGACAACTCGCATGATTGTGAGATTTGACTTAGAGTTTAACTTTAAGTTTACTCTATCACTATGATGATAGGCTATCAGTATCATTGATATGACAATAGTTATTTACCTAATGCCATTGTGATTACCATGATCACAAGGATTGTGTATCAGTATTATAATTTTCGAATGATTGTCACAGTTACTGCACCTCAACTTGAACTTGCAACTTAAATTAAAATTTCAAAACATAGTAAATGATAGTTTCAGTTTGACTTCAACTTGGAGTCAGTTAGTAACTTACAGCATGAGAGCCATCCTTGTAACGATAGAAGAGCTGTGGCCCAGATGTGAACATCCAAACAAACGCCATGTTAAAAATATCTATTAGAAAACCTTAGATTATGATATCTCGGTGACAACAGCTGTTGCCTGAGAACAGAAAATTTAAATTAATAAATTTTTTAAAGGAGCACCGGAAACATAAACCGAATTCCTAAAATGTTGCAAAACTTATTTGGAAGAGTTTTCACACCTAACTGAAAGTACAGTTTCAAAACTAAGTGCAAGTTGAAGGTCATACTATACAGCAATTGGGTTTTTTGAGCGCCTGTACTTGTAGCCCAAGGTTTGCATAAAACTAAAAGCAAAAGAAAGGACAAATAACTGGCAATTACGTTATAAATATATAGATGAATCATTTCTTGTGACGATGTTTAGCTAAGAAACAAAATAAATATAAATATATGGAAATTAGTGATAATGGTTATTACCATTACTATTACTATTAGTATTACTATTACAGTATTAGTATTAGAAAACATCAATTTCAAATCCAATGCAATTTCAATTTGTCCAATGACCAATATTAAGTCTTAGAGTTAGTCTAATAGTAATACTAGTAGTAGTACTAGTGCTATTACTATTACTACTACTACTACTACTACTACTACTACTACTACTACTACTACTACTACTACTAGTACTACTACTACTAGTAGTAGTAGTAGTAGTAGTAGTAGTACTAGTAGTAGTACTAATGCTATTACTATAACTATTACTATTAGTATTACTATTAGTATTGGTAATACTAATAGGCCTACTAATAGTAATACTAATAGTAATAGTCTAGTACTAATACTAATAGTAATAGTAATAGGAATACTAATAGTAATAGTTATAGTAATACTTATACTAAGTCTAATGGTAATAGTAATAGTAATAGACTAATACTAATACTTTTTCATTTTCATGTGGATAATCACAATGATTATCATAAAGTGTAACTTGGAAGCACCATGATTATTAAACACACACAGCTGCACAGTTGCACCTACCCCAACTTTTTGTGATTTTAGAATGCTCTGCTTTCAGTATTGTAGTTATTATTATAGTACTTACAATATACAGTATGATAATCTAGATATTTTCATTTTGTTATACTCATACTGATTCTGATAGTGACAGTTTTAGTTTACCTTGCTAATTTGCAAACATGTTGATAGTGTAAATAATATTTTTATATAAAAGAGAATACTGTTCTTCAACACATAAATGTTCAAAATTTGGAAGAATTCTTACTACCATACAATTGGTGTCAACCAGGTTGCTGTTAGAAAGAAATATCAAGCACTGTAAGTGTAAGCTAATTTGTGTAGTTTTGGTTTGGGACTAAGCTCAAGTCAGTAGTTACTGATTATTAATTATTCCAGTTAACTATGTAGTACACTACTATGCCTGGAATTGAATTAACTTATTCAGTTTCAGCGCCTGTGATCTAAGCCAAACTTGGTTTTATTAATTCCAGTAAATATGATATTTGATTGTAATTGTACAGTACATGTACTGTATGTTTTATACTTAGTTTTGTTAGTGTTGCAGCTACTACCTGCCTTGGTTTGCATTACAAAAATAATGCAATTGATTATGTCTATGCCCATTAGGTGATCATTGGATCAGTTTGTGTTAACTGTTATCTTTTGCAATCATTATACTAATAATATACCAATAGCATTAGAAAATATTCAATATTTAAATCATTAAAATGAATATATTTACCTCTAGCATTACAGCTTATACTGATACCATTTCTCAATTGTAATAATTTTTCTTAAGCCAAGTCTCTAATTGAACTTGAAGTCATTGAAAATATTTCCATGATTGTGATCGTGTAATTAGTTTTTTGTAGTCTGGGTTATATTAATTTTTCTTGTTATAACTTTCCTGTTATAATACCGCCACACCATTTATATAGTCTTATATACTGCCACACCATTTATATAGTCTTATATACTGCCACACTATTTATATAGTCTTATATACTGCCACACTATTTATATAGTCTTATATACTGCCACACTATTTATATAGTCTTATATACTGCCACACCATTTATATATTCTTATATACTGCCACACTATTTATATAGTCTTATATACTGCCACACTATTTATATAGTCTTATATACTGCCACACTATTTATATAGTCTTATATACTGCCACACCATTTATCTAGTCTTATATACTGCCACACCATTTATATAGTCTTATATACTGCTGCACCATTTATATATTCTTATATACTGCCACACCATTTATATAGTCTTATATACTGCCACACTATTTATATAGTCTTATATACTGCCACACTATTTATATAGTCTTATATACTGCCACACCATTTATATAGTCTTATATACTGCCACACCATTTATATATTCTTATATACTGCCACACCATTTATATAGTCTTATATACTGCCACACCATTTATATAGTCTTATATACTGCCACACCATTTATATAGTCTTATATACTGCCACACCATTTATATAGTCTTATATACTGCCACACCATTTATATAGTCTTATATACTGCCACACCATTTATATAGTCTTATATACTGCCACACTATTTATATAGTCTTATATACTGCCACACCATTTATATAGTCTTATATACTGCCACACCATTTATATAGTCTTATATACTGCCACACCATTTATATATTCTTATATACTGCCACACCATTTATATAGTCTTATATACTGCCACACCATTTATATAGTCTTATATACTGCCACACCATTTATATAGTCTTATATACTGCCACACCATTTATATAGTCTTATATACTGCCACACCATTTATATAGTCTTATATACTGCCACACCATTTATATAGTCTTATATACTGCCACACCATTTATATAGTCTTATATACTGCCACACTATTTATATATTCTTATATACTGCCACACCATTTATATAGTCTTATATACTGCCACACTATTTATATAGTCTTATATACTGCCACACCATTTATATAGTCTTATATACTGCCACACCATTTATATAGTCTTATATACTGCCACACTATTTATATAGTCTTATATACTGCCACACCATTTATATAGTCTTATATACTGCCACACCATTTATATAGTCTTATATACTGCCACACCATTTATATAGTCTTATATACTGCCACACTATTTATATATTCTTATATACTGCCACACCATTTATATAGTCTTATATACTGCCACACTATTTATATAGTCTTATATACTGCCACACCATTTATATAGTCTTATATACTGCCACACCATTTATATAGTCTTATATACTGCCACACTATTTATATAGTCTTATATACTGCCACACCATTTATATATTCTTATATACTGCCACACCATTTATATATTCTTATATACTGCCACACTATTTATATAGTCTTATATACTGCCACACTATTTATATAGTCTTATATACTGCCACACCATTTATATAGTCTTATATACTGCCACACTATTTATATAGTCTTATATACTGCCACACTATTTATATAGTCTTATATACTGCCACACCATTTATATAGTCTTATATACTGCCACACCATTTATATATTCTTATATACTGCCACACCATTTATATAGTCTTATATACTGCCACACCATTTATATAGTCTTATATACTGCCACACCATTTATATAGTCTTATATACTGCCACACCATTTATATAGTCTTATATACTGCCACACCATTTATATAGTCTTATATACTGCCACACTATTTATATAGTCTTATATACTGCCACACTATTTATATAGTCTTATATACTGCCACACCATTTATATAGTCTTATATACTGCCGCACCATTTATATAGTCTTATATACTGCTGCACCATTTATATATTCTTATATACTGCCACACCATTTATATAGTCTTATATACTGCCACACCATTTATATAGTCTTATGTACTGCCACACCATTTATATATTCTTATATACTGCCACACCATTTATATAGTCTTATATACTGCCACACCATTTATATAGTTTTATATACTGCCACACTATTTATATAGTCTTATATACTGCCACACTATTTATATATTCTTATATACTGCCACACCATTTATATAGTCTTATATGTAATGTTTTGAATGTGTGCTGCATGCAATGGTGTTGTTTATTATTACTGCATGAATCAGATAGTGTTTGGCAACTGTATGATGTCATATTCTGTATATATATAAGATGAAGATTTACAAATATAAGTTAGTTTTAGCCCTCAACCGAGTGTAGTCTCTACAGCATAAATATATAATAACTGCAAATTAACACAACATAAAATTGGCGACGAGGATAATCTGATAGTGGCAGCTCGAGATTTCAAAATGGCTACTGGATCTATACCGCAGTTTAGTGGGAAGATAGAACATTATATGCAGAGGTTAGAGAGTTATTTTCTTATACACAAGACAGATGCTGACTTGAAGAAGCATGTACTGATTATGGGACTTTCAGAGAGTCAATACGAAACTTTGACCGACTTGGTATCACCAGAGATGCCACAGGATGTTAGCTATGACAATCTAGTACAGCAGCTAAAGAGGCATTATGGTACAGTGACAAATAAAATGGTTGAGAGGGCGAAGTTTAGAGAAGTCAAGAGATCACCGAATGAATCTGTGACAGACTTCGTGGCTAGACTGAGGGCACAAGCTAGATCATGTGAGTTTGGGAATGTGCTACATGATAATTTGCTTGAACAATTTAGAATAGGGGTGCAAAGTAAGACAATCAGAGAGAGGATAACTGCTATGGCAGCAGAACAGCAATCCAAGCTTCAAGCAGTGATAGATGTTGCACTGCAAGTTGAAGTTGATGAAAAGATGGACAATGTCAAGTTAAACAGTGCACCAGAAAATGTTTCAGCCGTGAGAAATGGAAGGGTCAATAGTGGAGCAAGACCTAAGCATACAGAAAATAATAGCAAAAGTCAAGCTATTTGCTACAGGTGCTCTAGGACCGGACATTTGGCGAGTAGTAACAGTTGTCCAGCGAAGGATAAAACGTGCAAGGACTGTGGCAGGAGAGGACATTTTGCCAAGTCGAAGTTCTGTAAAGGCACAACAAAGCACCATACAGTGGCAAAAGTAGAGGAGATGAGCGAGGAAACGTTGTTCGCTGTGAAGGGAAAATCTGAAATACCAAAATGTGATGTGACCATTGTGGGTGAGAGTATTTTATTTCTAATTGACACAGGAGCTTGCAACAATATCATAGATTTGGCTGCCTATAACAGGATCAAGCACAAAGTTATGCTGCGGCCAATAAGCGAGGCTTTGTATGCTTATGGCAGTGACAAGCAATTAAACATGATTGGTTGTTTTGATACTGAAATGAAGTGTGCTGCATATATTGCTAAGGCTACTGTGTATGTTTTTAATGGCTATGCTAAGTGCTTACTAAGTGGTAAAACAGCCACAGATTTACATCTCTTGTCTTTTGATAGTAATGTTTATAATGTAAGTGCTGAAGATCAGTGTGAAATTGTTAGACAATTTCCAGAAGTTTTTCAAGGTGTGGGAAAACTCAAAAGGGTGAAAGCAAAATTTCACGTTGATGAAACAGTAACACCAGTTGCTCAGCCAGTGCGTAGGTTACCATTGGGGTTCAAAGATAAGGTGAAGCAAAAGCTAGATGATTTGTTAGCTAATGACATTATTGAGCCCGTTGCTGGAGTTGGTACGACATGGGTGAGTCCATTGGTGGTAGTTTTGAAAGATAATGGGGAAATTAGACAAACAGTTGACATGCGCCAGGCAAATAAGGCTATTTTGAGGGAAAGACACCCTATTCCAACTGTTAAAGAGATGCTAGCTAATTTAGAAGGGGCTCAAGTTTTTTCAAAGTTGGACTTGAGGCAAGGTTTTCACCAGGTGGAAATTGAGGAAAATTCAAGGCCTATTACAACTTTTATCACACCCTTTGGCTTGTTTAGATATAAAAGGCTAACGATGGGTACAAATGCCAGCCCAGAGCAATTTCAGTATATCATACAGCAAGCATTAGCAGGTTTGGCAGGAGTCCAAAATATGGCTGATGATATTATTTTATTTGCATTAAACAAGCTAGAGCATGATGAGAGGTTGAAAGCATTACTTTTGAGACTCAAACAAGTAGGCTTGACACTGAATGCTAGCAAGTGTGAATTTAGAGTTAGCTCAGTGAAGTTCCTTGGCTTTATTATCTCAGGTAGCGGAATTTCAGCTGACCCAGAGAAAGTTAAATCAATAGTTGAATTTCAACCACCGAAAAATGCGACTGATTGCAGGAGCTTCCTTGGCTTGGTAAATTTTGTGGGAAAATTTATTCCAGATTTAGCTAGTGTATCAGAGCCTATTAGGCAAGTCACTCGAAAGTCTGTTCAGTTCACTTGGGGTAAAGAACAGCAAGGTGCTTTTAACAAAATTAAAACTCTCATGGCCAATGCTAAGACGCTGGCTCATTTTGATTCAAAATTGAAAACCAGTGTTGTGGTTGATGCTAGCCCATTTGCATTAGGAGCTGTTTTAGTGCAGGGAGATAGAGTGGTGGCATATGGACACCGCGGGTTGACAGATATTGAGCGTAGATATAGTCAAACAGAGAGGGAGGCTTTGGCAATAGTGTGGGCCTGTGAACATTTCATGATGTACTTGTTAGGCATTGAGTTCGAGCTAATAACAGACCACAGACCCCTGGCATTTATATTTAATAATCCTAGCTCTAAGCCAGTTCCTAGGATAGAGAGGTGGTCATTACGCTTGCAGTCATTTAGGTTTACAGTGAAATATAAACCTGGTAAAGGAAACATAGCTGATCCACTCTCTAGGCTGTGTAATGTGATGAATCACAAAGTAAACAGTATTGCTACAGTAGCAGCAGATGATTATGCTAGGCAGATTGTCAAAGAGGCAGTGCCAATAGCTATTAAATGGAAAGACTTGGTAGTTAAGTCTAGTTCATGCAAAGAAGTTCAAAATGTTCTAGAAGCATTAAAATCTAATGAAATGCAGAAATGTAGCAGATCGTACCAAGTTGTGGAGAATGAACTAAGTGAAATTGATGGCGTGTTACTCAGAGGTAGTAGGATAGTAATACCAGTTGCACTTAGAGAACATGTGCTGAAATTAGCACATGAAGGGCATCAGGGCATAGTGAAGACCAAACAAAGACTTAGGTCTAAAGTGTGGTGGCCTAAAATGGATGATGAGGTTGAGAAATTTTGCAGGAATTGTGCTGACTGTGTCAAAGTAAGTCAACCAAACCCACCAGAACCTTTGTCAATGACTAAAATGCCAAGTAAGCCGTGGTCATTTTTGAGTGCTGACCTGCTTGGACCACTGCCAAATGGGCAGCATGTAATTGTTATGATTGATTATTATAGCAGATTTTTTGAGTGTGCATTTCTGAATAGCACTACAAGTGAAAAGGTAGTAGAATTCATGGATACAGTTTTCTCAAGATTTGGATTTTGTGAAGCAATCAGAACTGACAATGGGCCTCAATTTGTGTCAGGGGTTTTTCAAAATTATTTGGCAGAAAATAACATAAAATGGGTATCAACTACTCCGTTGTGGCCGCAGGCTAATGCTGAAGTAGAGCGGGTAAATAGAACACTTCTGAAATCATTGAAAATTGCTCACAGTAAAAGGGAGAATTTAGGTAGGGAGCTTAGAAAATTCTTGTTAGCCTACCGCTCAACACCTCACAGCAGTACAGGCATCGCTCCATATACTTTGTTATTTGGGAGGGTGATGAGAACTAAATTGCCTGATTTAGAGGGAGAGATAGATGACACAGTACATGAAAAGGCTAACATTAATGATGCTATGGCCAAGTTAAAATGCAAAGAATATGCAGATGCTAGACGTGGGGCTAGGGAATCTGAAGTAGAAGTAGGGGATGAAGTTTTGTTGAGGGAGGAGGATAAAGGAAAATTAAGTTGCAACTTTGGCAATGATAGGCATGTAGTAACATCCAAACAGGGCTCCGATATTGTATGTGAAAACCCAAGCAATGGCAAGGTTACTAGGCGCAACTCGACTTTTGTCAAAGTTATCCCCAGAACACCTAGTTTAAATAAGAATGATTCACCTATGGGTGATGCCAACACCCAGCAAAGGCCTCAACGTGTTAGAAAACAACCTGATTGGTATGGGGATGTGGTAATTCATGCACTGGATGAGTAATATAAGATAATAATGAAATCTTTCAAATCCCAATTTGAGATTGCCACACCTTTTAGCAATATTTACTTATGATAGTCTAAATGCTGTTTGTTTTGTTAAAGCTACTATATTTGATGAGTAGCTAATTGTTTATGAATTGCTGTTTATTAGAAATTACTATTGCATGTCATTTTATCTAAACTTAGTCTAGAGCACTTGTGAAACTAATTACTTTTAGATGTTATGGGTAACTAATTATCTTTTTGAAGAAAAGAAGGGTTGTAATGTTTTGAATGTGTGCTGCATGCAATGGTGTTGTTTATTATTACTGCATGAATCAGATAGTGTTTGGCAACTGTATGATGTCATATTCTGTATATATATAAGATGAAGATTTACAAATATAAGTTAGTTTTAGCCCTCAACCGAGTGTAGTCTCTACAGCATAAATATATAATAACTGCAAATTAACACAACATAAAATTATATACTGCCACACCATTTATATAGTCTTATATACTGCCACACCATTTATATAGTCTTATATACTGCCACACCATTTATATAGTCTTATATACTGCCACACCATTTATATAGTCTTATATACTGCCACACTATTTATATAGTCTTATATACTGCCACACCATTTATATAGTCTTATATACTGCCACACCATTTATATATTCTTATATACTGCCACACCATTTATATAGTCTTATATACTGCCACACCATTTATATAGTCTTATATACTGCCACACCATTTATATAGTCTTATATACTGCCACACCATTTATATAGTCTTATATACTGCCACACCATTTATATAGTCTTATATACTGCCACACCATTTATATAGTCTTATATACTGCCACACCATTTATATAGTCTTATATACTGCCACACCATTTATATAGTCTTATATACTGCCACACCATTTATATATTCTTATATACTGCCACACCATTTATATAGTCTTATATACTGCCACACCATTTATATAGTCTTATATACTGCCACACCATTTATATATTCTTATATACTGCCACACCATTTATATATTCTTATATACTGCCGCACCATTTATATATTCTTATATACTGCCACACCATTTATATATTCTTATATACTGCCACACTATTTATATAGTCTTATATACTGCCACACCATTTATATATTCTTATATACTGCCACACCATTTATATATTCTTATATACTGCCACACCATTTATATATTCTTATATACTGCCACACCATTTATATAGTCTTATATACTGCCACACCATTTATATAGTCTTATATACTGCCACACCATTTCTATAGTTTTATATACTGCCACACTATTTATATAGTCTTATATACTGCCACACCATTTATATATTCTTATATACTGCCACACCATTTATATAGTCTTATATACTGCCACACCATTTATATGATCTTATATACTGCCGCACCATTTATATAGTCTTATATACTGCCACACTATTTATATATTCTTATATACTGCCACACCATTTATATATTCTTATATACTGCCACACTATTTATATAGTCTTATATACTGCCACACTATTTATATAGTCTTATATACTGCCACACCATTTATATAGTCTTATATACTGCCACACCATTTATATATTCTTATATACTGCCACACTATTTATATAGTCTTATATACTGCCACACTATTTATATAGTCTTATATACTGCTGCACCATTTATATAGTCTTATATACTGCCACACTATTTATATAGTCTTATATACTGCTGCACCATTTATATAGTCTTATATACTGCCACACTATTTATATAGTCTTATATACTGCCACACTATTTATATAGTCTTATATACTGCTGCACCATTTATATAGTCTTATATACTGCCACACCATTTATATAGTCTTATATACTGCCACACTATTTATATATTCTTATATACTGCCACACCATTTATATAGTCTTATATACTGCCACACCATTTATATAGTCTTATATACTGCCACACCATTTATATATTCTTATATACTGCCACACCATTTATATAGTCTTATATACTGCCACACCATTTATATAGTCTTATATACTGCCACACCATTTATATAGTCTTATATACTGCCACACCATTTATATAGTCTTATATACTGCCACACCATTTATATAGTCTTATATACTGCCACACCATTTATATATTCTTATATACTGCCACACCATTTATATAGTCTTATATACTGCCACACCATTTATATAGTCTTATATACTGCCACACCATTTATATAGTCTTATATACTGCCACACCATTTATATATTCTTATATACTGCCACACCATTTATATATTCTTATATACTGCCACACCATTTATATAGTCTTATATACTGCCACACCATTTATATAGTCTTATATACTGCCACACCATTTATATAGTCTTATATACTGCCACACCATTTATATAGTCTTATATACTGCCACACCATTTATATATTCTTATATACTGCCACACTATTTATATAGTCTTATATACTGCCACACCATTTATATATTCTTATATACTGCCACACCATTTATATATTCTTATATACTGCCACACCATTTATATATTCTTATATACTGCCACACCATTTATATAGTCTTATATACTGCCACACCATTTATATAGTCTTATATACTGCCACACTATTTATATAGTCTTATATACTGCCACACTATTTATATAGTCTTATATACTGCTGCACCATTTATATAGTCTTATATACTGCCACACCATTTATATAGTCTTATATACTGCCACACCATTTATATATTCTTATATACTGCCACACCATTTATATATTCTTATATACTGCCACACCATTTATATATTCTTATATACTGCCACACCATTTATATAGTCTTATATACTGCTGCACCATTTATATAGTCTTATATACTGCCACACTATTTATATAGTCTTATATACTGCCACACTATTTATATAGTCTTATATACTGCTGCACCATTTATATAGTCTTATATACTGCCACACCATTTATATAGTCTTATATACTGCCACACCATTTATATATTCTTATATACTGCCACACCATTTATATATTCTTATATACTGCCACACCATTTATATAGTCTTATATACTGCCACACCATTTATATAGTCTTATATACTGCCACACCATTTATATATTCTTATATACTGCCACACTATTTATATAGTCTTATATACTGCCACACCATTTATATATTCTTATATACTGCCACACCATTTATATAGTCTTATATACTGCCACACCATTTATATAGTCTTATATACTGCCACACCATTTATATAGTCTTATATACTGCCACACCATTTATATATTCTTATATACTGCCACACTATTTATATAGTCTTATATACTGCCACACCATTTATATAGTCTTATATACTGCCACACCATTTATATAGTCTTATATACTGCCACACCATTTATATAGTCTTATATACTGCCACACCATTTATATATTCTTATATACTGCCACACCATTTATATAGTCTTATATACTGCCACACCATTTATATAGTCTTATATACTGCCACACCATTTATATAGTCTTATATACTGCCACACCATTTATATATTCTTATATACTGCCGCACCATTTATATAGTCTTATATACTGCCACACCATTTATATAGTCTTATATACTGCCACACCATTTATATAGTCTTATATACTGCCACACCATTTATATATTCTTATATACTGCCACACCATTTATATATTCTTATATACTGCCACACCATTTATATAGTCTTATATACTGCCACACCATTTATATAGTCTTATATACTGCCACACCATTTATATAGTCTTATATACTGCCACACCATTTATATAGTCTTATATACTGCCACACCATTTATATAGTCTTATATACTGCCACACTATTTATATAGTCTTATATACTGCCACACTATTTATATAGTCTTATATACTGCCACACTATTTATATAGTCTTATATACTGCCACACCATTTATATGGTCTTATATACTGCCACACCATTTATATATTCTTATATACTGCCACACCATTTATATAGTCTTATATACTGCCACACCATTTATATAGTCTTATATACTGCCACACTATTTATATAGTCTTATATACTGCCACACCATTTATATATTCTTATATACTGCCACACTATTTATATAGTCTTATATACTGCCACACTATTTATATAGTCTTATATACTGCTGCACCATTTATATAGTCTTATATACTGCCACACCATTTATATATTCTTATATACTGCCACACCATTTATATAGTCTTATATACTGCCACACCATTTATATAGTCTTATATACTGCCACACCATTTATATATTCTTATATACTGCCACACCATTTATATATTCTTATATACTGCCACACCATTTATATATTCTTATATACTGCCACACCATTTATATATTCTTATATACTGCCACACTATTTATATAGTCTTATATACTGCCACACCATTTATATATTCTTATATACTGCCACACCATTTATATAGTCTTATATACTGCCACACCATTTATATAGTCTTATATACTGCCACACCATTTATATATTCTTATATACTGCCACACCATTTATATATTCTTATATACTGCCACACCATTTATATATTCTTATATACTGCCACACCATTTATATATTCTTATATACTGCCACACTATTTATATAGTCTTATATACTGCCACACCATTTATATATTCTTATATACTGCCACACCATTTATATATTCTTATATACTGCCACACCATTTATATATTCTTATATACTGCCACACCATTTATATAGTCTTATATACTGCCACACCATTTATATAGTCTTATATACTGCCACACCATTTATATAGTTTTATATACTGCCACACTATTTATATAGTCTTATATACTGCCACACCATTTATATATTCTTATATACTGCCACACCATTTATATAGTCTTATATACTGCCACACCATTTATATGATCTTATATACTGCCACACCATTTATATAGTCTTATATACTGCCACACTATTTATATATTCTTATATACTGCCACACCATTTATATATTCTTATATACTGCCACACTATTTATATAGTCTTATATACTGCCACACTATTTATATAGTCTTATATACTGCCACACCATTTATATAGTCTTATATACTGCCACACTATTTATAGGCTCTTGATATAAGCCCAAACTAAAACCAAATAGCCTAGGTACCATATATTTATCAAGTACACAAGAATATTAGCTTCTGTTGAGCATAGCTAATAAGTTATGACTGATTTTCAGTAATGAGCAGAGGTTATGCAAAGTACAGTCACAGCAGTTAAGGGTGCATAGTATGGCTTCCAACGAGGATAGACTAGCTGCTGTTAAAGAGGTCATGATTGACAGGGATGGCAGGCAAGGTTATCTTATAATATAATGATATAGCAGGTCTTCAATATACAATAAGTCTAATTTTCATTATAAAATGTATATAATTCAACAAGCAGCATTGCTATGCGATAGCAAAAACTGTAAATAATCAAATGTTTATGTTTTTCAACCTGGTAAGAGTTTGTGTTTTTTTTTGGTTTAGAAATGCAGATATATTAAGTTTTATACTATGATAATTTACTTTAGGATAGTTAACTTACTGATCAATTTATAAATGCACAATGCTTCAAACAGAGGTGTGAGTATATCTATATATGACTTGGCATGCTAGTTTTAGTTGCAATGTTTTTATATTTTTAATGAATCTTTAAAATCTGAGTTCCTTTTTAGTCTGTTGTTTCTACTGAAAATGTTCAAGGAATTAATTACCGGGTAGAATACATATTTGGAGTTATGTAATCTCGCTTATGCTGTATTGCAGGTACAAGTATGTGCTGATAAATGTAGTGGCATCCAACAAGTCTCTTGGAGAAGAAACAAGTAAAAAAATAGTTCGTGGCTTTGCATGGGCCGAATATCACGGTAGGAAACTTTTATTTGTTACACTAATCTTACAGGGTAAATATTCACTTGATTTGATAAACTACGTGCATAAATATTAGACTGTTTGATCCTCAGACAATGACTGTCACTATTTGGACTGGGCAAGTAATAAATGAATGGAACTACATTAGAGTTTAAGCCCAGTGGTAATATGTAATTTGAATAACAACTGTAGCTATATAATATTCATAGGTCTATGAATAATTATTTAAATAACAACTGCTGTAATTTTGCTCTGATTTGAAAACTGTGAATATGTTTGTTAAACAAGTTTAGCACTGTTGGAACAATTTTGATGAAGTTGACATGATGATTCTTCTTCAATCATGAAACTATAATACTATTGATTATAACACTTTTATAAAGAATATATAATTAGATAAAAATGTGTAATACTGTTATGAAAATCACACCAAGTTGAAAGCTGCTGTTTCCTATAGGTTTGAGGTTAAATTAGAATGTTGCAAAATAATGCCAATATTTAAAAAAGTTGGTTACATTTCATGCTAAGGGTACGTTTTAGAATAAGTATTATGTAAACTTAGCAATTTGCACAATAATTCAATTGTGATTTTTTAAATTTTATTTTCTGTTGCCAATTTCTTTGTTTAAAGAAAGCAGGACTGGTAGTAATGAGCACATCACTAACAGCTATGGAGCTAGTCCATATAATCTTACTGATTTTTATAAGTGTTCATTCACAATGCAGACCAATTAGGGAAAAATACCTTAAAATGCTCGTAGAATAAAATGAAAAATACACAATTTGGTGATATGTAATTAAATTATATTATGTATTTGGTATATTATATAAAGTATATTATGCATCCACACTGTATTTTATGATTAAAGCAAGCATGCCTACCCAATATTGAAAACTAATTCAAAGGAAACTAATACTAAGAATAAATATTTAACATTTTTAGTGGTTATTTTGATCTGTGATTTTAACTTATCTTTTTTCCTCAGCTTCCCTTTATTCAATATCTGCTGGTTTTTAAGCATATTATACATTAGTCGTACTTTTAGCCAATTATGTGGGGGCACAACTACTAACTATATGTTTTTTGTAGCCGATATATATGATGCAGAATGTTCAAAGTTGGAGCCTATTGGTCTAGATTACGAGTGCTTAGGGGGAGGGCGGATATTGACAAATTCTGCTGCAAAGACTATCAACGTCTTTGGCTACTCTATGGTGAGTAGAATTATTCTCCTAGTCTTGGGGTTATCACTTATTCTTTCTGAAATTATGTGAGTTGCGTCAGCCAGATGGCACCTTGAAGTCTTGAAAAATGAATTTGTTTTAGTGAAAATATAGCCAACTTTTTTATTTTTCTGAGAAATGTAATTCTCACCTCAAACTGATTTTTTTTTGAAAATTAAAGCTTAGGCTGATAAGCTTTGTGTCCCTGTGAAAGCTGTAAGTTTCAAAAACTACCTAAATTTATCTTTTAACATTTATGAGCAGGAAAATGAAACCGGGTAATGGCAAAGTGAACACAGTAAGCCTTGCATAATTACATATTGTTATACTTTCCGCCTGGACTGAGTGTTTTGTAAACTATAAAATATCTTGCACAATGTGTGCAACCAAATGTGTATCATTTTGCTTTTCATTATGGATTGTTCTAACAGCTTTGCGCTTTAATGTGATAAAATTGATCCCTCTGGTTCACATATCTTGGGATAACCCAGTCACTCTCAAGTTTTCTAATGAATGTAATGCTGGATCATGTTGCTGTAGGCTGCCTGTTGGCTACTTACTGGTTGTTTCAAAGTACTGCATGATTCTAGCTTAGAAATTTGCAATATGCGATGTAAATACTGTTTTAATAACAAGGTAAATAGTGTTCTAATAATTGATAGTCAAGAAGGTAAAAAAGGTGCGCAGTAGCATCTGTTTTGTTAAATTTCTGAATCTTATTATCTCCATTATTTACTGCAGGGCTTTGGCAGGGCTGATCATCAAACAACCTGTGACATCATCAAGAGAAGTTATCCCGATTATACCATTACTTGGAGTAATGAAGGATATTAACTATAACTTCTTCTATTAGGATGTAATTTATACATAATTCTAACTAATGGTTGTATAATATTGTAACCAAGGCCACCAACTATTATCTCTTATCAGCCTCACTGTGTAATAATATTCTACCATCTATAGTAATGTTGCTATACCTCTAAAATATCAAATGCGATATATTTGAGACTTGTCCTCTTTTTGCCAGCATTTGAAGCCCTTCAATAAATTATAATATAAACTGTTTAAAATACTTGCTAGTCTCAGAGTTGATATCAGCTATATTATATTAATTGTTCTGAACCACCATGTCTGTAAATATATGTCTAACCGTTTTACTATTCTGACACTCTTGTATTCATTGTTTTAGACAAAATATCACATTTTACAAAGAGAATATAACTTTTGAAAGCAAGTAAAACATTTAAAAGTCATCTTCCAGTAATTTATTTTGCTAGCTGAAAAACAGGGATAAAGATTGGATAAAACTGAAATGTTTCAAGTGCCATCATTGGCCCGAGAAGTTTATCTCCACAAGTAAATGCCTTGGCTTTCTGAGTAATTAATACTGTTTTAGGCAGTTCTTGACTGACTTGAAGAAATACCTTATAGTGAATAGTTGGTTTGGGTGTTATAATCCTGTTTAACTGTATTTAGATATATTAGAACAAACATTTTAAACTCAGTTATTACACTTTTAAATAAATCTGTTCATTTGCTTAGAACTTTATTTTTTATTAAAAAGTGATCCAGTAAGATAATAGAGATGCTGATTAAAATAGCCAAGAAACTGCTTACTTTACAGTAAATAATATAAAAGTTTACATCCTCCAATCACTTCTGGTTTGCTAGTAAAGTTCAAACATAGCAAAACCAAAACGAATTTTGCAGAGATAATAAATGGTTTACTACCACCACTAACCAGTACCATATCCACCACTAACCAGTACCATATCCACCACTAACCAGTACCATATCCACCACTAACCAGTACCATATCCACCACTAACCAGTACCATATCCACCACTGGTGGTGTGGTGGCTGTTGGAAGATTTGAAGACATAAACTACAGCTCCAAGTAATTATGAATTAGTACAGACTTTAGAGTAATGATTAAATACTTGGAATAAAGGAAACTCTGAAAATATATAATTTTGTTAGCAGCATAAATTTTAATGAAATATTACAGTGGCTGGATTAATTTCACACTCCATGTGTTATGGGTATCTTCCAACACACTTGTTGAGGGATTTTATGAAACAGTGAGTAATCAATCGTAACATGATGCCAAATAATAAACAATCCTTATACGAAATGGCCTAAAGTTATTTTAAAACCATGAATAAAAAACGAAAACACTTTTAACACTTCAAGTATATGGAAATTGCATATTGTGTGATTGTGTAATGCTAGTAGCATGGCTAAATCACCCTAACTATTTATATTAACTAAATAAGTTAATAGATGAGGTAAAAAACCCAAATAAATAGACTTAAATATATAAGTAATTAAATGAAAATTCAACTAACTAATTCTTAGATAGAGCAGATTTGACTTATTGCTAATAATGAAATAAAACACTAAGAAGATTGAAAATGTGAAGGTCAGCCATGTGAGATTCTTGGAAGAAGATTATAACGACTAAACACTTCACTAACTCTTTCATAATGTTCGCCTTTGACAACCTCAGCTTTGCAGAATGCTGCAATGACCTGCAAAACAACTAAATTAAGCTTAGATGGTCACATGTGCCTGCAAAATAAATGGCTGGAAATTTGTTTTTAATTTCTCCAAATTAATACAAACAAGCAACTGGGCATTATTACCTATGGGTGTTACATGTAGGTGTTACACATGGGTATTACACATGGGTGCTACCTATAGGTGCTACATGTAGGTGTTACACATGGGTATTACCTATGGGTGCTACACGAGGGGTTCATTTGCAGACAAACAAATAATAAAAATGAAGATAAAAACAAATGTTTAACCAAACCAACTGCTGTAAGAAAAGACTGCATTACCATCTGTCTTAATTTTTCAAAATAATTAAAACGCTTTGCTAAGGATAGACCAAATTTTACCTTATCTTGAAACTGCACAGGTGTGAGAAGAGACTTCTGCTCTTTGGTAAGTTGAAAAGGTTGAACTAAATCATGTTTCTTATAGAACCTAAAAAACATTCTAAATATTCTTTCAAGGTCGATGGTCATGAGCTAACAGTTTTGAAGAATAGATTTACTAAATCTTAGGTTTGCGTACGTGACCTACCAAATGGAATCTAAAGGGTTGGAATTTTCCTTTCCAAAATGTCTGGCAGTCAAACTGACAGTGAAATCGGTGCCTCCCAATTCATTAGCAAGCTGGTTTCTCAACCCTTCTGGGGTTTCTCCATTTCTTTCTAAAATACATAAATATATAAATATAAAAATCAAGTGGTGACAGTCTTCTCTACCAAAGGCCAAACTAGGGTCACAGTAAAAATGTTATTTATAATTTAAAACAGCATAAAATCACACAAAAATTCTTTGATTTCCATTGTTATTGTGCAATCTAGAAACATCTTCTGCGTTTGATGAAATGCACATAGAGCTTAATCTAACACAGGATGCATGCATAACACACCTAACGGGCTTACGAACTGAAGATGTAAATACGCATAACTTACTCGAAACCTCTGCTTGCTCAACACACTTATACAATTTACGTTTTTGGAGTCGTTCCAGAATATGCCTTGCGCCTGCCAGTTCGATTTCTTCACTATCTAAGATCTGTAACACAATCTACAGAGTGTGCACAATGTACTATCAACACTGTAGCATGTAGCACATACTGTATACTGTGCATAATGTGTTATCAATACTGTAGCACGCAGTACACACTGTACTGCATGTAGCATGTAGACCTAAACCTAGAACAGTCATCGTCGACTCGACAGACTGTTTATGATGATAATGAGCATGTGATATACACTGTACTATTAACACTGTAGCACGTAGTAATAGACACTAGACACTGTGCTAGCAACATTGTAGCAGGTAATACACACTGTGCTATCAACATTGTAGCATGTAATACACACTGTGCTATCAACACTGTAGCATGTAGTAGACACTGTGCTATCAACACTGTAGCATGTAATACACACTGCGCTAGCAACACTGTAGCACGTAATACACACTGTGCTATCAACACTGTAGCATGTAATACACACTGCGCTAGCAACACCGTAGCACGTAATACACACTGCGCTAGCAACACTGTAGCATAAGCTAACAGCTGCCCGACACTTTCTGTGAATTGCTTTGGAAATACTTCAAAAATTGAAACATTAAACAAATAGCAAAATGGATGTCAACAATCCGTGAGCATACCTTATAGAATATGCTATCAGTAAGAAGGGTGTAGCTCTCCATATCATCTAAACACTCCAGTAAACTCTTCCCCCTAATCCTGAGGTGGGGGGCAGCAGCAACTATTGCATCCTTGATCATGAGTTCTATAGCTCTTCCAACAGGATGTTGATATGCTGAGAGAAAATTACACATCATGTAATGCAATATGAGGACGAAACAAATATAAAATTATGTGATTCTTTATTTTATATCTTGCCATATTTGTACACTTGTGACAACTAGCAAATTATACCAGCACTGTTAGACTTTAGAATTGTTGTTAGACAGCTGAAAATAGCATAACTAAACTATCAAAACATATCCTGTAAAAATTAGCAAAAATGTTACTTAATTCGCCATTGTTTTGCTCTGTTGAAGGTCTGAACATATTTGGCCAAAGCACAATTCCGGTAAATGACTGGAGCAAAGCTGAATGTAAAGAAACATGTATTGTAATCTTCAAAACATGGCTTTAAAAGTTTATTCTATTTAACAGAAAGGTTCAGCTGTTTTGTTATGCAGTGCACTGAATACTGTGACCAGATCAAACCTCTTAGAACCAGGGTTGGGGTAATTGTAATTTGTAATAATAATTTGTTGTAATTAATTAGATTTTTTCAAGTAATTGAATACGTAATTTGTAATTGATGTATAAAAATGTAATTTTAATTCATTACATAGGTAATGTAATTGATTTTTACAATTACTTTGTAATTACATAACAATTACTTCAAATTTTTAAATCTGATAAAATTCATACTCTTCCTACCATGCCTACTGGTTAACAAAAAATTTAGATTAATTAAATGTAGTATTGCATCGCCCTATGAATCACTGAACAAAGAAGGTTCTCCTGAGTCTACTTCTAAGTTAGAAGTAGACTCAATCTATGCCATTATTTTGGAAGAAGTTTCACCTAACATGTTCAAACCCCAAGTGCTTGTTTTATTTTGTGTCATCATTAAGAGTTGAAAAGAGCTCAGGTAGAAGTTGTCTTCCCAATGTTTATTCACCAGCAGCAAGTTTACACTTTAAATAAAAATCAAGTTCTCACCTATGACTGATAACAGCTAAAATATGCTGATGTAACTCTAGCATCTAGATTATTTTAGCTCTACTTGGATATTACCTGTACGATGTCATAACAGTTGATAAATACCAACTTATAAGTTAACTGTTTTCTATTAGTGAAATTTATATCAATCACAGACCGAGTGCATTTAACAACTTTGATAAGTTTGGAGGTCAAGGACGTATACTACAACAACACAAACCTATCTAATACCTGCAGGTTTGCATACATTTAGATCTTTGTTTCAACTAAAACCAAAAAAACAATAAGTTTATTCAATAGTAGTTAGTGAACACTTTGACAGCAAGTGTATTAATTACTAAGAGTTGTGTCCCCTTTATGAGATGCAAGGCATTCCTGCAGACTACGCACTGTTTACGGAAATAAGAAGCTTTTATAGGAGGTACCAAGAAGGTAGTAGAATTTCAAATAGCAAAGAATAAAAAATTGGGTTGAAATGTTGACCTTATAGCAATCCCTGGGACAATATTTACTGGCCCGCAACACGAATTCAATTGATTAAAAAAGTGTTTGCATGAGTGCGCCGTTGCTTGTAGTTGCCATAATTACCAACATAATATGGGTCATTTTACTTAATTTAGTACACAATCGATACCTCTAACTTTTGACTATGTTCCACAATTTAGCTGCTAATATACAGCTATACGCTTTTTTGCCCTAAACCAATAGAGTATTAACCAATACAACTATACAATTAAAGTTTCTTCTAATTTTGATTGACTTTCTATATTTTTTCATAATTAGTTTAGTAAATTGGGATATTCGACTGTTATGATTTTTTCAATATGGCAATTTAATGCACTTTATTGTAATAATCATAAAACATACCACAACCTGGTAAATTTTTATGACTTTTAACCAATTTCAATTGTTGGTCCTAATTTGCTGGTGTGCACTCAATAACGTAAAATGACCCATATATACAACTTTTGGTATTTAGGACAAAAAATAATTGAAAAAAGCATATGTCCAAGGAAAATATGCAGGAAGTATGAGCTGTGACAATTTGCACCGTATAATTCTATAAAACTGATTTAGCACTTGAGATATATAATTTTCTATACTGGAAGTGTAATGTCAAGCTAGAGCTAACCTTGTTTGTGTAGACTGTATCTGGTGCTGTAGAGGTTGAACACAGAGTCGGCCTCCTTGTCTCTCACACAGATCTGAGGTTGGCCACCAACCTCCATAACTCTTAGGTGGTACAGCAACCTTTGGTATTCAAAGTTTATCTTTATTCCTAAAAGTGTTCATAGTTTCTGTTAGACTGGCTATGCTGGCCCCACAAATATACAGCATCATGCAGATGTATACCACAGTATTCCTGACTGTAGACTATGTTGTGAAAGTAACCGTGCAAAATGGTGAATCCGGGGAGTTGAACTAAAAAGCAAAATCTGCATTATATAAAACTGTGCAAATCACATGACCATGCATTCTATGGGAAATCTAGCTGGAATTATGCAATTTGGAACTTGGTGGGCCTACTTAGACTTAGTTATTTGAATTTAGTATTTTTCCCTACACAAGTTTAAAGTACTTTTTGTGTAACACCCAACTAGACAATGATGAAGGCAGTAGCTCTTGAATAACTACTTGGCAATATGCCAGGAGACAGCTGCTTGAGGAAAACTCTCACATACCAAACCCACCCTCCTCTTCGCCCCCTCCTCTCCCTACACTCTCCCCCCTCACCATCCACCCCGCCCCACCCTCCTCTCAGCCCTACCCTTCACCCTGCCCAGCCCCTTTAAATGAGGCCAGTACTACTTTACTACAGTAAGCATCTTACAAGATTTATAGCCTCTTCAAAGATTTATAGCTTCAATGAAACATTACTGATCCACATCAAAAGCAATAAGAATAGGATGAGTGGAATATACAATGATCAGATGGCTTAGCAAATACTAATAGACAATTATCTGGTGTCCATAAAACTATAATATGCATTATAAAAAGTAATGGGCAGTGCAATGCTAACAAAGAGGCTACTGTTGGCAATGAAGAGTAACATACTGTAGCTACACAGTACACTACCCATGAATGGCGAGGTGCAACATTCAGTGTACATTAGAGAGTCACTATTACATATCAGTATGTACGGAGTGATCAAACTAAACTCTGAGATACATGAATAGAAGCATGCCCTGCAACAGAAACTTATTTCCTCAGATGTAAAAGTTCTATTGCATAATATTTTTGCAATTTTATGAAATGGGAATTTACGACAACATTATTAGATATAATGTGATATATTTTTTAAAATATGAAGCAAAATTAGCTATTCCAAACCTAAATAGTGAGCATCTCTAGCCACATAGTCCCATTTATCAACATCCATTCCATTCTCTTTGTTAGCTACTATCTGATAGAGGAAGGACTTTGAGCCATCTCGCCCTGTCTTTTCACTCTATTACACAAGGAAATAATGAAAGGCTAGTTGTTGAATACCAATTATAAACAACTTTAAGAGTTACAACATTTTATACTAATTTATAATCAACACAGAAATGCTATGCTAATGGCAATCAATAGAGGAAATGCTCAACTTATCTATAGAAACATGTTTATCACTTTGAGTAATTGAAACTAATGGCAGGGTGAGATGACTAACATCAACATGGTATGATTCCCCTCGTATCAGAGCCTTGATGAACTCAATATCCTCATCACATATGCCCCAGGCATGGAGAGCTCTTCTGGTATCACCATTCGAGTAAATATGATCTAACATTTTGATAGAGTTGTTCTCGTGTTGCCACACTTTCTCTGAAGTTCCTGGTAGACTATTTACTATCACTTCAAAGAGGTGTGAGAATGGCCCGTGTCCAAGGTCGTGGCAGAGGCCAGCCAGCTAAAAGAGGAATTAGATGAATGAATGTTACAAATAACATGTGTTGGAGAAAATGAGATGTTTGAACCTATTGTCTAACAAGTTGATTCTACTGAAATGATGGAAAGAGTTGAACAGAGTGTGTCACTTGTGAACCCAAATGTTAGAGTTTAAAGTTTTAACTGTCTATCAAGTTTATTAATCACAATAATAACTCTGAAATGGTAGGACACTTTGTAATTTCTAAATATAAACATAAACTGATCAATCAAATTAGTTTGTATTTGCAAACAAGTTGTAGCAGAACATAGTTTCAAGATAAACTGCAGGTTGCCGTCAATAAGTGGCATGGGATTAATACAGTCCTTCCTAGACTATCACACTTGCCTGTACACATAGACAATCTATCTTAGTAAGTTCTAATTCAGGTTGTTTGTCTCTTAAAGTGCTAACAAGTTCTCCAGCTAAGTGATAGACTCCCAGACTATGATCAAACCTCGTGCCATTGGCTCCGGGGTATACATAGCTTAGAGATGATAACTGCAAATAAATATAACATTTTTAGTGCCAATAACGGGGTGACTAGCAAATTAAGAAGGTGAAAATGATGTATCGAAAGTAGATCTATAATTTCAAACCAGACCTGTTTTAAGTGGCGTAGTCGCTGAAACTGTGGAGTATCAATAATGATCTGAGCTACAGGATGCACTTTGATGTTCCCAAATATTGGGTCATTGAAAAGTTTATAAGACACTGTAAAATTCTCTTTCTGTAGAAAGTTATCAATCTTCTTCAGTACCACCTCCTCACTGATGTCACAGCCAAACTAAAGCAAGGGTAAGCAATAATGATAATTTCAAAATAAGACACATAAAGCATCACCCACAGCATATGTTGAGTAGTATACTCAGATTTCATGCTGAGAAAAATTTAAAAAAGACAACATTAATCGTACAATAGGAAAAAACAGGTCTCACAAAAGTTTTCACAAACCTTAGATAACAAAACTGACCGGTGATGCTCACCTGTCGCCTTAATCTCACGCTGTCTAACAGTACCAGAAATTCTTTGGAAGGAACTGCTTTGTCTACCGTAATACTTTCCAGATCTATTGCATGTTTGTTTCTAATTTCTTTGACGAAGTCAGCTACTGAATCAGTTAAGACTCCATTTTCCATCGTCAGCAGCGCTATAAATTAAAGAAAATCGTTACAATTAATGCAACAAATCCATTTTTTCTAAACTATAATACATTTTGTTGCTAAATAGAATAGTGACCTTGAGTTACAAAGTATTTTGAGTGTATTTCACAAATGACTTTAGCTCTTTCTGTATGATTTGTATAATTGAGATTTTAACATGAATACCAGAATATGATGGAAATAAGATACTAAGAAAACAGAGTTTAGCAATTTCACTTATATTTTGCATTAAGCCTTTTAACTGCCTTCACTTTATTTAGTTGTATTTGAGCAGCTGCAGTTGAGTTTGACTGAATTATTAGAAAAATATCCCATGTGTAGTTAATCATTAGAAAAATGGTTTCTATTTTTTTATAACTCTATGGTAAAAAATTGACTGTGCATGCCTAAATCAAAGATATAAAAACTTATATAATTGAATGCCTTTAGAAAGATATGCTTTTACCCTAACCAACCACCTAGATCTTGTATAAGCTATTTTCCAACTAAACATGTACAGATAATTGTTTTATGAGTGTTTCTAAAGGTTATTCAAAATATTCACTTGCTTGTTTTTCAGAGCAATGGAGTACATGTATACCTGCATCTAAGTATTGGTATTCAGTGAATCATCAGTCAGCCCTATGAGTCATACTACAGCATTTTACAAGCAACAAAAGTATTATTTTTTGCTGGTACAAAAGGGACACAAGTCACTATATGTTACAAACTGAAAACTTTCTTAAAACATTTTATTCAAATTTTGACTAAGTAATTAGACAAAAGTGCTGGAATTTGCTTGTTTAGACATTTACTCATCATCAAGCAGCATGGCTATATTCATCTACTACAACATATAGTATATATATGAGCTACATGCTAGGAAAGGCTCTCCCTTTTTAAAAACTTACTATGCAATGTGAAGTAATAACATAGCTAATATACAAGTAAAATAAAGATGTGGATGCATTACAAAACACTGCTTACTATACAGTGTCCAAGGAAACCACCTTAATTTATGAGATACTGAATAAAGATATAAGTAAAAAACCTGTATTTTTAACTAGCTACCTCTCACTAATTATGTATCTAGCATATGCAGACCAAATATGCAAGAGGTCTAGCTAATAATATCATTATAATATTCACATTAAAGAGCTTATTCAGTAGCATAAATGGTATAATTTATCATGATTACCCATATAATCATAACATAGTTTTCATAAAAACTACTGAAAAAGTAAATGAAAATAAACATCAAGTTTAGAAGTTGAAAGTAATAAAAATATAACAAAATGATATAATATAAACGTGCAGCACTTTAAAATCAAACTGTGACATGACTATACTTAAGCATTATAACAACTTTAACTGTAGTCTGTATGAGTTGATAATAAGGGACATATAATAATAAGATACACAAACTCACTAAAACTTATCATCACCATGACTATGACTGTGAGTCATAGACATGGTGATGACAACCTAAATCTTAAAGTTCATCATACCGAAACAACATAAATGAACTGATAACATAGTCCTATGAGTTAGAGAGCACAGAGCTAAGAAAGTCATGTCTTATCTGAATCGATTTGAATATCAGTATGAGTATTACTACAATCATAGCTACTCTATAGAGGAATATAATGATAGCAAAGTTTCTTTGCTAATTTTAACTGTAAAATTTTACTTTAAGCTCAGCATCTGCTGTAGAAGTACCTAATAGCTATAAATAATCTTACAGTAGTACTAATAGCTACTATAAGGATAACAATAAGATCAAGTACGAATCCATGACTATTCAAAAATATCAATTAGAGAACTTTTAGTTGGAAAATGGACATATCACCAATAGACAACTCGAAAATAGACATTTAGCAAATGGACAATTGAAAAATAAACATTTGGGAAATGAAATTTGCAAAATGAAAAACATTTAACATGTCCTAGTCCAGAGCGGGCGTTCAGCATCCAGCCAGGACCAAAATAGCTCATTGTCACCCTAGTTAATTTTAAATTGGAACTATTTGGTAACTAACACTACTTCCATGATGGCCCAACTGATTTAGCATTTATATTTATTTTTGAAAGCTTTTTTGGACTTGAACAGATTCTGAACATCCCACTCCGGAGCCCGTACTAAGCCATGTTAAACGTTCTTCATAATCCAAAAGTCTATTTTCCAATTGTTCATTTGCTAAATGTCTATTTTCGAGTTGTTTATTGGTGAATTGTCCGTTTTCAAAACCACCAATTTTCAATATGCTTGTGATGAACTACTAGATTCAAATCCGTTAATTAACACTCAATCTGCTGAGAGAGGAAAATTGAAATCAATTGCTGTATACTGACAGACTTTTCCGCATAGTCTCCTTTCTCAAAGATTTGAGGATGCTACCTTATAATGTAAACCCAGCTTAGCTATGTGCTAAAATCCTATAAATTTTATTTAAAAACTCGGCTACATGCTAGAATTGATTTATTCCAACCATAAAAGAAGCATTTGTAAAATGTGCATCATTAGGCGCTAGCAGATTGATTCATCTTTATGCGATGGGTTACCTCTGAACATTCAGTGATCATACAAAAAGTTAAACTTAGCTTAAGCTTTGTTGGAAGATAAATTTTATTTCGACTTGTATTAGGATATTAGCAATAACTGTACCAGGTCTAATAGACCTACTAATTATTTGTTGTTATACCACTTAGTACTTACTGTTACTTAGCTACCATTTAGTTTTACTTTTGGTTATATATTTTCGTAACTTGAAGACCATCCTAATACTTGATGGTGAGACTAATAGTAATATTTTTTTACCTGATAAAAAGTAAATTAATGATGCTTTAGCCATCTAAGTTTAAATTAAAATTTATTAATCATAATGATAAAGTGATAATCATAACAATAATTATTAATAAGACATCTAACTATTAGTATTACCGTTAGTATCATAATGATAATCTTGGATTTTCAGCAACCGACGGCCACACCAACTCCAAGCTTCAATAAAAATTGACTTATCTATAATTCTAGTTCCACTCACTATGACTATTAGTAATACCTACTCCTAGGGCTAGTAATACTAATACTAATAGTAATACTGTAAAGCACTAAAAGTAAATCAGTAAATGTAATTGAGTAATACTAATAGTAATACTAATTGTATTATTAAATTTAATAAAAATCTTACCATATAGATAAAGTAAAATAAAACTTTAAATTATGATAAAATACATTAAAAACCCGATGGTATGATTACAAGTATTGCCATCATCATTATGATTATCTTTATGATTATAAATATAATCATAATGACGACCGTGACAAATTGGTCATTGTGATCAGTGTAATCGCTTGGGTAGCACGTGGTAATGACAACTTTAAATACTGTTTGAGCTATGAATGGCTAGTGATGTCAAAAAATGTCCAATTAAGGTGCTATATTTTTAGCACAGACCAATTATGTAGCAGGGATCGTACATTGGGTTATCTTCATCATCCAAACTGCCTATTCACACACAGCGACTCAATTAATTCACTGTACCGCCGACCTTAAATATTTATTTCCGCTCTCCACAGACTGATCTCGGAATGATCACTTTTTACTTCTAGTTATTGAACTTGATGTAATGATTATTATTACTTATGCTGTAATAATTATTATACGGTTATTCTTGTAAGCGCACATAAAATCACATGTGTTCCTTTTCCATGAAAATTAAACCTAGGCACTGTAAAGTGTAAAGACTAGGTCTAACTCTTGAACGAAATTCTAAAACTTAAGAGTTAAGTCTTAACAATAACTGATAAGTGATAACTCTTAAGACTAAGAGTAACTGTAAGTGTAAGTAAAAATAAAGGTCAGGTTGAAGTAAAATTAAAACTGCTATTATTAGTATTACTACTAGTACTAGCACTACTACTACTACTACTACTACTACTACTACTACTACTACTACTACTACTACTACTACTACTACTACTACTACTACTACTAGTAAATATAATAAATGAATAATTGTTATTTAAATATTGTGATCATCATATTAAGCTACTGACTGCGGTCAGCTGAGTAAACCTAAAAAATAACAAGTGATGCCATTACATTGTAAATAATTTTCTTTTTTAGGTAATTTAACGTTTTTACTCATATGCATTTAATGATATATGATTTGCACACTACCATGTCAATGTACTAAATGGTTAGTCATATTTTTAAATTCTTGAGAGTTATGGTTCTAAACTAATTCATTCTTCGTCTGCTATTTATCAAATTGGCAGCACATAGATAGTATCAATTGCCAATGCATGAAGTTTACTGGTTTTATTGTAAACTATATATTTGATATATATAATTATTTAGGTATGGATACGTGTATGTATGAGTATTTCTTTAAAGTTTTATATCAATAACAATTGTGAAACATGTTTATATGGTGATTTTGAATTGATTTATGCAGTTTTATTTATTTGTAGTTACCATTGAATGCATAACAGTAAAAGCTTACATTGTTGAGATACTAAATGATTATAACTTGAATTGCCGTTTTTCTAGGTTTGGCTTATCAAACTTTCTCTGGGGTTTCAAACTTTTAACCTTTAGACAAAGACCTTTTAATAATTTGTATGAATTAAATAATACTTACTTTCATGATATTTTAATCAAGTGTTAAATGTAACTGTACATTGTCATTTACATTTTTTGTAATGTTTGAAGTTATTCATAGTTATAGTGGCATGTGAACTGTTGACAGCTAGATATAATATGCAAATACTTACTTTAGCAATGGTTGTAGTTTCAGTTCTCTTTTTTATTGTTTGCATTTTAGAAAAAAAGCATTCAACTCCTTATAAGTCTACATGTGCTACCATTGTGCTTGCCTCTGTCAGTGAGACTGGTCATCCAATCTCTGCTTTACTTCGATTACTCTAGAAATGTCTGCTGATATGAATACTGCATCAGACCATCAAGGTAGGTTTGCGGGCCCATTAGGACTAGGCAATACAAACAGGTTTACCAACACGGCTCTTGGTTCACACTATAGTGGTATGCTATTCATTAGCACTGTAGTACAGCAATGAAGGTTTCATATTTTACTGTCCCATAATATAGGCTCTAGTGTATGCTGTCAACCAAACACTATATTGAATATTATTTTGAACTCTAAATTTATGATACTGCATTTAGAAATGTACTCTAATTTTATTTTTAAAAATTGTTTTTGTTCTTAAATGTCAATTAGGGTTTTGTTGAATAATTAAGGTAGTCTAAGCAAATATTTACTGCTCCACACTCCTTTTAGATATAACCTATAGTGAAATTAAAATTCAACTTTACAAGTTACATTTTTGTTATTGAGCAGGTGCTGAAGCTGTTTCAGATGAAGATGTTATGCAAGAAAGACAGCGTTTAATATCACAAATACTGGATCTGCAAAACACCCTGGATGGTTAGCATTTATTGTCCTGTTTACTTATTCATTTGTCCGAGCCTTGAGATTCTCAAGATAGCTTCTTTTAACAAAGTGAAGTTACAATTTGTGTGTTTTTGCAGCTCTCTCCAGCAAAGTTGATAATGTAAAGGAAGAAAATCTCAAAATGAAATCTGAGAATCAAGTGCTTGGTCAATACATTGAAAACCTCATGTCAGCTAGCACTGTCTTTCAAAACACAGACATTGGTCCATCGCAGAGTCATTAGCCAATAGCATATTTTTGTGGCACTGGTTGGACACCATTTGTTTCCTAGAAACTTCCATTATAGATGATTGTTCATTACTGTTTTGTATTTATCTTTAGACTACTCGCATATTGCTATTTATGTTTACATATCATTTCCTTAAGCCAGTAGGTAATCAACAAAACACAACCTGATTTAATGGCTATACTAGTTTCTTCTAGTATTCTGTTTGACTACCTTTGACAAACCCTCAGCAAGTCTACTTATTGCTTATTTCTATTTTCATAAATGAAAATTGTGTTCACTGTAGCATAAACTGTTGTATATGTGAATGTTTTACCGCATTTCCTATACTGAGAGAGTATGTCCACACTTCCTTTTAATTCTCATGCCAGGCTCTATTGCATGTTGCAGTCTAGGTCAACACTAGTTTATATTCATCATTCAATTTTTAAAAACCACTGGGTTTTCCTTTCTCTTATTTATTAATTTTTATGTTCACAATATTTTACAGTTGCAGATATGGTGGGCTATACATATGATCTCTTGTCTTCCACTGCAATTAGGATGTGCTTAACTGTTGTTCCCTGAGACTGTTGTATAAATAATTTAGTGTTAGTATTAGCAATCATTCCACTGTTAAAAATATATTTTGCTTAGCTTATCAAATTGTAAATATATATTCACTTATCATTTCTTCTTACAATAATGAATAAATCAATTATTGTCACCCTATCATTCACATTATTTTTATGATTAAATGAACAGTTTCAGCCCTAATGGTTTAAACTTTAGTGCATCTGTAACAGCCGAGCTTGGCATACAGAGGATAGACAACTCCATACTGTAGATAATCCAAGCAACTTCATGGCCACCTTATTGCTAGAGGCTTTAAGAACTTAAAAGGGTAAAATTTCACATTTAAAAAACATGCAAGTTTTTGATGCACTGCTTTCAGCTTATTAAAACTAACTGATTGTTTTTATCAAATGACACCACCATATAAGATAATTAAATCTACAGTAAAGTACTATAATACAACACAACACTTTTTAAGTATGATTTCCTTAAAACATAATGAATGTGTATTTCAGGCAATTTTATAAACCATGAAAATGTGTTTACAGTTGCATAAGATGTACCCAGACTTAATATTTACAAGCATCTCCAAATTTAACAAAAATAATATAAGTTCTGACTGTGCAGCAGCTGGATGCAACAATAAACTAAGCAGATGTTTTAAAATAATAATACCAACACATAAAATTGCTGGAGAAAATTTAAACTATATACAGGTTCAATAACATTAACTGTATTGTAGTTGTTTATTGTTCAAGCAAAACAGCTGCAAGCCTCTGAAAAGCAAGTATTTCCCTTTCAGTGGAAGTTAAGAAGCAAAGGTAGATTAATGATTTGGTACTCAGCGTACTTCTAACAGGCTACCCCCTGTTTGGTTCTGGAATACATCTATAGTGTCTTCATCCTCCATGTTCAGCTAAATAAAAGAGCAGTAGGAACTATAACAGAATAGTCTACATCACAATTATATAACATGTGTAAAACACCAAACTTCTATTGTAATTTCTAAAACACAGTAGAAGTAACAAAAACCTTTGGAATCTCATTTGTCCTATTTTATTGATATGAAAAATACAATTAAAAACAAAATGAACCCTTTTATTAGGATGTATGTAAATAAAAAACTATTTAAAATAAAAGTAGGACAAAAAGTACAAAACACATTCCATCACAGGCCTTGCTTTTAGATTACATGATAAACAAGCAGCTTGAGGAGACAACTCTGAAATTGAACAGAAAATATCTAGAGTTGAACTTACGTCAGCTGCTGTATCTTCTGGATTTAGTGGTACTCCATCAAACCTGAACTTTACTGCATTCATATCAATGCCCTGCCAAAAGTCAACAAACTTTTGAACAATGTGAAGATTTGTTATACTAAATCAACTTTTACATTTAGGATTGAAGACAATTTCAATTTCTAGACAACTAAATATTGCCCATAAAAAACTGAAGCATAAATAGCAATTGCACAGAAATCATCTCAAGTAAGTTTATAAAAAAGGGTGTTTATAACATATATTTTAAGACAAAATTTCAATTTCAGAATCATATGATGATATTCACATTAAGGAAAGCTCATAGGCTAATTTAGCAAACTAATTTAAACATTACTATATTACAAAACTAACCTCACGTGCACAGTATGCGTTCATGAGCTTCTTAAGAGATGCGTGCTTTTTTATTTTAAATGTGACACTAGAACCATCTTGATTGGATACCCTCAAATTCACATGGTCTGTGTTAGGTTTTACATCCTGTAAGAATTACTAAGGGATAATTTTTATATGGCATTAGGTTCTCAGCAAAAATCATTTCTTTAGACAAGCATAATTGTAGCATAGTTCAAGTTAAATAAAATCAGGGAAGCAGAGCATAGCCAAATGAGTTCTGTAGCAAAAATAATTCAACCAACCTTGGTTTCTTTATCAGTCATAATGTGTTCTGTCCTATAATGAATCTGTGTGATATTAGCTATCCTTCAAATTTATGTCTGAAGATGGTACAAACTGCCCAGCATTAAATGACTACAACACAACTGTTCCCTGTAGTATAAAAAACCAACCAGTCACTTTGACCAACATAAACCTCCTGGCTTATTACATTTCAAACAGAAGTAAAATAAACATATGACCAAAAGTAAGTTATGCACCAAAAATAGGTACACAGTATGTACACTGGTACACCAGACAATGAACGCAAACAAGACCTAGTTGATAAGTACAGTAAAATAGTCTTTCAATACAATGGCTAATGAACATCCAACACCTATAGTATTATTGGGCTAATCACAAAAGCATACAAATTATTCTTTCTAATTCAGTGTTATTACATGGTGTCATTGTTTACTAGGAAAGACTACATAATTGCAATAGTATCAGTTACCACCCAGTAACACCTTCTTTCCATGAAGCATTATCAATCAGTTCAACTTAAGAAATGTGTTCTAAGCAAAAACAACATTTAAACAGAAAAAGAGGAATAAAACCAACAACATATAATGAGTTGGAATGCAAGTCATGGGGCTGGCTAGACAGGATAGCACATCGACAGCTGTGTGCGGTAAAAATGGCACAAATGGAAAAAAGTAAGTAAAACAGCACATTTTCAATATTGGGGTTTAGGATGGAGGTTTAGGTTTGGGAATTTGATTTTGGGGTTTAAGGATTTGGGCTAGGGAAGAATTAACATTAGTGTGCCATTTTACCTACTTTTCTACTTGCGCCATTATTAACTGTGCCATTTTTACCTGCGCAATTTTCACATAAAACCATTGGCAGCAGCTATTTTAGCAAGCCTTTCCCATAAAATAATATTATAAAAAAAGATGCTATCACAACTTCCAATTTGAAATTGAAGACCTCAATATTAAAATATGTTCATTGCCATTAAATGATCTACAGTATTCTGGTAAAATTTATATAGTAAAATACCAACAGTAATAATATAATAGGCAATATAATCCATATCTTTAAAAATCAAACACAAAGTTAGATCTACTCTAAGTAAAAAATATGGTAAAATCATAACAGTTTATTAAAAACGTTGTACTTGTAGTACTAGCTAGCGATTGTTCAATTGCATAAAAAAATTTACTTGATTATATTTATAATGATTATGCAAGTTTATTTTATTTTTATCAATTTATGTGATCAAATTCAATATAGTGATAATGTAGTATTATTGTGATGGTTGATTCTATTAATACTTACTCCAACTGTTAGACTTAGTATCAGATTTAACAATTTTGACAGTTCACATTAGACAAAATCTTACTAGCGTAAAGTACAATAATAGTCAACAACTATAAGCAAATAACGTTGACTCTAACCCAATGAATTTTCAGATCATCACAGGACATTAGCCTGTCAAGGAAATACTAATAGATGATGATGTTATTTGTTAAATGTAATAAATAATAATTATCAGCATCAATACTAAGTCTAATAAGATAAATTTCTAAATATCATTATAACTATCACGATAATATAAAATTAAATAGCAATCATTTCATCACCATGATGATCAATACCATTATTATTATGATCACCATAAAATAGATCATAATGTCTAAATCTAATGGCAATAATATATTCATGTCACTGCTAATTTTACACATAGTCGTACATAATCATAGTGATAATCATACAATGATTATTATCACATTCATTATGATAACCTTATGAATATTGATTTATATTAATATATTCAATTTCATATTGATATTCATATTGATTATTACTGATAGTGATTAGTGATAACGATTGTTCATTATTGTAGCTGCTGTTTGCATATTTTGGTGCTAATGGTACTTTACTGGAGCCGTAAGTCTCAACTGATGCCATAAATGGTAATGTGAAAACTATAATAATAATGTATAAAACAACATGTTAGTAAAAATATGCAAAGATGTATAATATGCAAGTCACAAAGTTATTGTCCAACAATTAAAATTTTATATTCTATTAAAATGCAAAGATATTAGTAATTATTAAGAATAACTGTATTACCTGAGTGGCTCTACTAGTTCTATAAAACGGCTGCACTGCTCATGGGTCTAGCACTCGACCTACCATGGCTAGGCCAAGTCTAGAACAAGCACATGTGCAGCTTACAATTCTTTATATGGCTAGCTAAACTAATTAGTTTACAAGATGTGTTGGCTAACATAACAGTTCAAAACAGGTGCTAATTCTATGAAAAACAAATATGGCTTAAAGTTAATGACAATAGGGTTGACAAGTAAAGTATAAGTTGTTTATGAATGCATTTTCAATATTTGGGTTTCTATTTGTTTGCACTAACAAAATGTGTTACAAAAGAGCCATGCTGGCCTTTACAATTATCATTATGCTACTGTTACAATTATCATTATGCTACTGTTATTCTAAAACCAAATCAGTAATTGAAAATGAATGTGATAACTGATATTCATATAAAATTTGATTTTCGTTTTATTAATTATTATTAAATAAAACTGAAATAATGAATATGGTTATCACTGTCTTGAATGTCTTGGTAGGCTGATGACTAAATCACTAATGAGTAATGATACTGAGTTACTCATGGTCATACTCATACTGATACATCATGATCATACTGATACAATTACATTTAGTTTTACATTATTAAAAATAAAAGTAAATGAAATAGTTGACACTTGAAGTTGAAGTTAATTGTATTCATATTGATAATATCAATAACTTTATGATAGTCTGACTGTAAGTGTAAGTATAATGAATAAATGATGATCACATTCACTAACTACTGTAAGTTAGTGTAAGTCAAGGTGAAAATGTAAGAGTGGGAGTAAGACTAAGAGTAAGAGTAAGTATGTTACAGTTATTGTTAAACCTAAACTTAATGACTAATACAGTAATAGTAACAAGTTATACTTTAAATTTTAGCAATAATAAAGACAGGAAAGTGCATTAAAAACAAAAAGTTTAACATAAAGTGACACTGGAGAACAATACTTCTTAGCCATTGATGATCATGATAAAGCAACAAGTCGCAACGTTTAAAATAAAAAGCGAGACGCAAGTCCACATTGGAATCCTGGAAACATTTTGACCTGTGAAAGAGTTAATCGTGGGGAAAATTCCCGCTATACTATAAAACGGCCTTTGTTATAATCGTTGTCATATATAAACGTTCGTACGAATGAAGTCATTTATCGCACTGAGCTGTTATAGCTGTTGAATTTATTGATTATAGAAAGGATAACTCAATATTCATTTCACATTTCCACATAATAATTATTATTACAGAAAAGCGGCGGCGGCTATTTTGAAAAGCGCTGTCCTTTCCTGAGCGACAACAATTTATGAAAGGATAACTTTTATTTGGCAAAGCATAAAATAATAATATAGAACAGTAGTTCCCAACTTTCGTCATATATAGTAGGGAAGCCAACATGCAAAAATGGGCGGGTGGAGCACATCAATACTAACCTTTGTTGTTATATGTCACTGCAAAGCTAACATTCTACTGATTTTAAATCTTCGAGTAATGCTTTTTTATCTGGGGGAAGGGGGTTTCTCGCTTGAAAAGGGTGGATATACAGAGGCTGGCCAATTTTAAAGGGGCATCATGAAATTTTAAATATGCAATTATTTGAGTAAATTAGGTTTATTATTCAAAATAACTTTTGGAAATGTTGCATAGACCTATGAAACTATCTCTTAAAAAATTGTGACTAAAAATTGATAAGTAGGAGGAGCCTATGGCGTGATGTAGTGCTTTTCGGATGTACCTAATGTTCTCTAAGCAACCAAATTTTTGCTGTAGGCCGTCTAGAATGGTAATTTTTAGCATGTAGACACTCTGTAGTGTCTTCATAAGTTACACCAGTTTCTAGTTTATTCTGACCAACAAGATATTTTTCACAGCCCTGAACATTAAAAAAGACAAAGTCGGACTTATCTCACCCGTTTGAAAAGTCGCCATTTTACCCAATATTAATACATTTTATTAATTGGCCGGGCTGTCATTATTTTAGTATAAAATAAAGCTTAACCTGTTTTGATTAGCTGATGGCTCATTTCCAGTAGATAATTAGACGAAATACTGCTTCAGACGCACAAAAGTGAAATTTTTCATATCGATCAATTAGCTGTTAACGTTTAATACTTGTCGCTTGATAATGGATAATGTGTATTCTGCCAGTCACACACATTGGTAAAAGGCAACTTTATCACCTTCAACTAACAGACCAAAATTATTTTAATATAATTACAATTATTAAACAATGCAGCAATAAGTAATCTGGAAAGGGATATTTCTTACCTTATCACTGCGGAAGTAATAACTTTATATGAAATGCTATACTAATTCTATTCATGCAGCAAATTAAAATAACTTTAGTACTTCTACAAAAAATATTAGAAGTAGCTATGTTCAAACGTTATCTGAAACACTCTTTGAAAAAATTCATTTAAAACCAGAACAGGGTAATTAACAATTTAATCCCAAGTTATTTTTGATGATCATTAATGACAAATAAAATCATCCTTAAGTATGTTTTATTTGCAACAACAGTAAATCACCTGAGTAGAAACAAGCATATAATTTAGTCACTAAAAACTTAGACTACACTTATTCACATTTGTAACTATAACTAAGACTAGATAGTGCGGCAGCTATTGCTGTAGTTTTGTGTACTACTGAAGTGGGGTATTATTGTACACATGAATTACTGCTGCATGGTTTACTAGAAAATTGCGAGAGAAACTGAAGTATAGTTAACGCTTGCAAAGGATCTATATTTAAAGGCTACTTATATACAAACAAAGTCATCAATAATCGCAAAAGAATATACACATGTATATAGAACAGCTACCCAATATTATTCTAGTTTATGTGACAGCTATCCTCCAACTGAAGCTGGGTGCCGGAAGGCGCTGTTTATATCTGAAGAGTTGGCTCTGATTGGCCGGTGAGGGTTCCGGCAATGTCACTATACGGAGTGACGCGGTGCCGCAATGATTTGCGGCATCGCTAATGGAGTTATAGTCTCTTGGAACTTTATAGCAACTTCATTATTTAATACAATGTCACGCTCTGTTGTAGGTACTTATAAATGGGAGGTTAGGGGTATACTTCCCACAGCCACTACAGCCACTACAGCCCACCTCCCTCCAGCAGAAAGCTAACTTTCTGATACACCCCAATTATAGGGAAGTATCAGTGTGTCAGTATAAAACATAAAAAAAAATATATATATATATATTATATATATATATATATATATATATATATATATATATATATATATATATATTATTGATATTAATAAAACAATTGGAGAGAATCTATGATGAGATTTAGAGCATCACAATTATCACGTGTCTAATACACACCCAGCGAATGCAAAACATGGAACCAGAAAGCATGAAGAGCACACCAATTTTACAAAAACGATAAAAAAGAATGTATATACATCTAAAAGAAAAATTACTGCAGAGATATGGGAGGCACCTGAAGGAGATGATGGGTGACTTCTATGACTTGCGGGCCTTTCGCTTCAGACGGGATAGGGAATCTTTGAGTTAGCTCAGTTAAGTGGTAGCTGCCAGGACCTGAGAAGTCAGCTGACTGAGCTTTGCCTCTAGCTCAGTGGTTCCCAATCTTTTTCATACTATTCCTCCCTTTCATGAATGTTGACTATTAATTTTCCCCCTTTCGAAGAGTGAAAAGATTTTAAGACTTACTGAATGAGAATATATGGTACAACGCAATATTCTTTGTTCTATTACATTTGCATATAATATATTTATCAAAATAGTTATATTATCGTTATTATTATGTTATAAAACACAGAGCAGCTAAATTATTAATGTTATGGCTTCATTTGATGCTTTTGTGCCAGGTTGCTTAAGCCTGGCTCTGTGTTTGATCAGGCTCATCTTAAGTCACTCTGCAAGTTAAAGCAGTTTTTCTTCTCTTTGAATTGATGAGAATCCTACCTCACACGGATAGGTGGTGCTGGATGGCACTAAAACTCTGCTTTGTCAGTTATGTGTAAGAAGAGTTTGCTTGTTGAAACCCACAATTATTTTAGGTAAAACTGGTGCATGTACAGATGGCACAGGTAATAATGACACAAATAGAAAAGTAGGTAAAAATGGCACATTGATGTTAAATTTTTCCAAACTCAAACCACAAACCCTCCACCTCAAGCCCCAACCCTTGAACTCCAAACCCCCACCCCCAAACTCCAGAACCCCATGTAGAAACCCAAAATCCTCACCTCAAGCCCCTCTTTCAAACTCCAAACCCCCACCCCAATATTGCAAACATGTGCCATTTTTACCTACTTTTCCATTTCTGCCATTATTACTTGTGCCATTTTTACTGGACACTACCCACAATACATAAACATGGAGAAAATTTCAAATTACTTTTTATTGCTGAATTTTGAACCGACTCAATAAAATCCTCATGTAACTTCTCTGAAAACTTTTCAACAAAGTGTTGCAATGGGTCACATGTCAAGTTAAGAATCTAGCTCTTTTTTCAGAGGTAGCTTAAAGAAATATCGTTGAAACTCCATTAAAAGTTTAGAGAGATGCCTAGAAGTTCTTTTGAAAAATGATTTGGACAGGTGGTGTCCGGTAAAAATGGCACGGGTAATAATGGCACGGGTAATAATGGCACGGGTAATAATGGCACGGGTGATTTAATGCCACAAATAAAGAATTAAGTAAAAATGGCACATTTTCAATATTAGCATTGTAGATTTGAGTTAGGGGTTAGGCGTTCAGGATGGGGAGTTTGGAGGTTTGAGTTTGGGAAAATTAAACACCGGTGTGTGATTTTTACCTATGCAATTTTTACCTAAAATCGTAACAGGTTCTTCTATAAAAGTTCATTGAGTGCGGGAAAACATCATGTTTTTGATAGACGCCACCACTTTAGTGTAAATTTAAAAACATTGCTGCTGCTATAAAAAGCAATGATATGATTATTGCACTCATGCACTTTTAGGTTCAGATTATTTAGTGTAGCAAATATATTTACAAAGTATGTAGTATACAGTTCATAGAGATTGATTTGCATGGCTGCTAAAAGTTGGCCTGTTGCTTTTTGGATATTTTTGACTTTCATTCGAAGTAGCACAGAGAACAGTTAGGGTAGAGTAATTAATAAACACATTCATATAGAAGTAAACTGAGATTGTAGAATATGGTTTGGTTGAATGGATGAACTAAGATGAAGATTTATAGATATGCATATAATACATGTAACTTGCAAGAGCTCAAAAACCGTCAAAAAATTGCGTGAATTTTTCAAAATCCAAATTCCCCCCCTAAAATGTCCAAATTCCTCCCTAGGGGGGAATTCTCCCCAGGTTGGGAACCACTGCTCTAGCTTATGGATCCGTTGCTCCACTTCACGAATTGAGTTGACGGCAGTGTTAGTAGATGAGAAGGAGGGTGATGGGGAGACTCGCCTCTTTTTCTTTTTAGCCGGTTTGTGGTCCCGTGGAGGAGAAAGATGCTTGGAATCAAGAGTGGTTGTTCCTGAGGTATTAGTATCTAGACAATGCAGCATCACTCAGGGTGACTGGTGTGGCCAAAAAGAGGATGCTGACTTTATGGCCTGACCGCAGCTGGGGAGCTTCGGCAGTGAACCTTGTGATAGGCTGAGGAGTTGGGAATCCACCAGAAAGGCAAGCCAGCTCAAATTTTTAATTAATGGCCTGATGATATTGAAAAATTCTGGGAAGGTAGTTTCATCCATGATCCCCAACATAACATTTCATGGTGCGCTGATGGCGCAATACATAATCCTTATTATAGCTATATTTGCCACAAGGGCAAAATGTTGTCACGTAATGTTGTGACATGTGCACCTTCAGGCGGCGAAGAGTCATGAAGACTTGCTGGCACAATCTACAGGGTGTGTTATCTGGGCCTCCCATGGCTACTGCAATCTTGGAGCCAGCTGTCACAGCTATCCAGCACAACTGTTTGTGGAGAGGGGTAGATAGCTTCTTCTCTTGGGGCTTGGGGAGACCGTCACTGAGAGCAGGAGGGAGTTGCCTCTCTAGCATGGGGGTCGTCATCCTAAACGATCTTGGGTGACGACTGTTGCAGGAGCTTTTTTTATGGCTTTTAGAAAACTGTTGTGTGATGAAAACTTTTGTGAAAGCTTTCGCGATAGCTATTTACTGGCAGTTTTTGTTCAATGAGTCAGTTTAGCTCAATTCTCCTCCTGTCAAAGATGCAGGCAACTTAGACTTTAATGTCCAAATAATTGTAAGTATCAAGTATTATACTATTTTTTGTTTTAAATTCATTAACTAAATGTTTTGTCAGCTGTGTTAATTAATGTTAGGTTAACAAGATGTTTTTATGGTTATAGGTTACGGTTTGAGTTTGAGTTCAAGTTCAAGTTTGAATATGAGTTTTGTGAGAAATATACTGTTGACAATGGACAAAAAGTAGACTTGTGGCTTGCTTCTGTGTCATCTATTCATTCACCCTTCATTAAGTGAATCACAATACATAGGCATCTGTGGCAAACAGCACCTGTGCTGACACAACAACTGAGCGCTCGAGGTTATAAAGTTGCCTTTTACCAATGAGTGTGACTGGCAGAATACATAAAATTCATTATCAAGCAACAAACATTAAATGTTAATAGCTATTCGATGGAGGTGAGAAAGTTTCTATTGTGTGCGTCTGAAGCAGTATTTCCTCTAATTATCTTCTGGAAATGAGCCATCAGATAATCAAAACAAGTTAAACTTTATTTTATACTATAATAATGACAACCCAATTAATAAAATGGGTAAAAAAGCAACTTTTTAAAACGGGGAGCTAACTCTGACTTTGTTTTGTTTTAATGTTTAGGGTTGTGAAAATATTTTGTTGGTCAGAATAAACCAGAAACTGGTGTGACTTATAAAAACACTATAGAGTATCTACAAGCTAAAAATTACCATTCTAGTTGTTATAGCAAAATTTGGTTGCTTATAGAGAATATCAGGTACATCCAAAAAACACAACATCACGCAACATAGGCTCAGACCACCTATCAGTATAGTATGTTGGCTTTGCAGTGATATATAGCAACAAGGGTTAGTTTTCATGTGCTCCACCCGCCCATTTTTGCATGTTGGCCCAGGCCACTATATGAACCCATGTCACTACTAAACAGTAAATTACAGACTGTTTACATATAATGTAACATTCACACGCACAGCAAGTTTTGTTTATACTTTTCAAACAAACAAATTGACAGCAGAAACATTAACATAAAAGTTAGCTATAGTGACATTGCATAATGTAAAAATATGTCGTGCCAAATGAAGTAGCTATTATACTGTGTTTGCAGGCAATAAAGTGCAACTACGAAGATCAGTAGGGATATATGTCAAAACGTCAAATTTATACATGAATTTGTTAATTTCCTTGCAAGACACTACGTATGGCGTTAGCAGCTGAGGTGAACCAACAGCAAACTATTTCTTGAAACATTTATTTATAAGAAATAATAAACAAGGTTTATATAAGTTTGGCCAGTTATGGAGCTATTTTAGGCGTAGTTATGCTAAATGCCCATTTGCAGCTGCACTTGCTATGTATAACCCACAGACTTAGTACCTTGGAATGGTTTGACAGCTTAAACTATAAACATTTTGTAAGATATATATATACATATACCTGTCACAGAGATAGCTTTATTCACAGTTGATTGAGGAAAAGTTTATTTCTGTTAACAAAAAGAAAACATCATTAAGATAACATCTTAGTTTTTGCATGTTGAGGAAGTTTCATAGGAACCATCCTAATATTATATTTGTTGCTTTTAGCAAACCGCCATCATTGACTGTTGTATCAAACAACAAACGGTATTTTCAAAACAGTAGACAAGTAGCTTTTAACTTGCTGTAGCATATAAGACACTTAGTACAAAAGTATAATTACCAATGAACACTCAATTCAATTAAATGTTCATTTATGTATCCCATATTGGATCTGCTACCAGGTTTCGCTGAACCAGTCGACACAAGTTTTCAGAAAATCTAAACATATGACCGCTACAAATCTATTTTAGCAAAAAAGTAGTAAATAACTAATTCTTTAGGCAGTGCTACATCCATTTGAAAATTTATTCACGTCATATGCAAAACATACGTGTATAGCCTATAGATAGATAATTTTCTCTACATAATGTACATTATAACATGCCACCTAATAGTTATACACACTCGTTGAATATTACATAATTGAATGGTTTTATGTATATCAAATTAGTTAATGTTGATGTTTGTAGACTAGTGATAATATGTTTTCTTTCTCACATCTTATAATAAATTTCCTTCAACCTGAGTTTATACTCAACCCTTTATCACAAAGTCTTATCTGATTGGTTTGACTGTATACATACTACTGTATAAAAATACATGCATCCTGCTGAGCATTTACTTTGAGCCTACAACTACATCAGTGCAAGATTACAAGGGTAAGTTTGTCTACTGCTGCTAGGTGACTGAAAATTTTGTGTGATAATAATGCTATACACCAGCAACAATATTTACTATACTGATTTGTTATTTTTTAGTTCTTAACACTTCCTATAACATTTACACCAACTCTTTGCACTCTGTATATAAGTCAGATCAAATCATTTCAGCAGATATGTTGACAATATGCAAAGTGATTATATATAGCATTAGCATGTGATTCTAGTTAACTTTTTGTGTGAAATTTGTGCATTTTTATCAGACATGTAGAATTGCAGATGTAACTATTTAGTTTTGAAATAATATAATATACATGTAACTGTCTGTCATAACACTAAATTAAAATAAGTTTAATGGTGATTGCTTTTATTTAACTTCTCTTTGAAACTATTTTTTTAATTTTTAAACTAACACAGTTTGATATATGTAGTATAAACTATAATACCACTAAATGAAAGTAGAGTAATTTTCTTGTGTTTTTAATAGTAGTCAATACTTGGCTTTTATTTCAATAAACACAGAAAGTCACTGAGACAAAGTACTTTATTTAGAAAACAAAAGCAGTATACACGTTCCAGTTAAAATATTTTTAGTATGGCTAATAAAAAGATTTAGTTAATGCATGCATCAGAATAGTAAAACATAACTGAGATCACCAGTTAGTAATTAAAAAGCAACTCTATGGCTTCATTGACTCTAGAATAGCTGTTATCTTGCCTTAATACAAGCATAGATCTTATGTAACTGAGCTACCAAAACGCTCGACTATTTTGCATTTCCCGCTGTCTGTTCAGATCAAGAGATTAAAAGAATAAGCACAATGAATCTGTCAAGCAGCTAACTTTTTACCGCAAGATACAATGACCATCATAGAAAATAAATTCAACAATGTCTTACCAAATTACACACACAGGCAGGGTAGTGTTGAGTTTACCCAGCAGCTCTTGTAGGTGGGTTCAATTATTTTACAAGCAATTTCGGACTTTAATGAAGTCCCCGTGATGTAATGGTTAGCACACTTGTTTGCCAGCAAGAGGTCTAGGTGGGGGCACCAAGCTGCAGGTCTGTGGTGCTGAAGTTCGGGATTCAAACCACAAACCTCCGACTTGAAAGCAGGCACGCTAACCAATTACACTACAGGGGCTGCTGGGTAAGCTCAACTCTACAGACAGATCAATTAAAATTAAAAACTACCTAAATGCTGCAATAATAGCAAGCCGTTTTCAAAATTTGTTGTTTAATTTTGAGTAGGAGTTTTGTTAAAATCACTATTTTGTGGAAATAAAGAAGCCTAATAGATTTGAAAACTGCAGCAAAAATAGGCTTATACAAATGGCGGTATATATCTAATAGCTAATTAGTTTGAAAATTAAACTTTGTATAGATAATAATTATGTAATATTCTTGTAAAATAATTGTCTTCAACCTCAGACTTCTAAATTGCAAGCCATCAAGCTAACCAACACACAACAAGAGCTATCATAGGGAATCTCGACAGCACAAATTTTCTACTTAAGCAGTGTGTATGTAGCCTACTGTATTTTAAAGTAGTATGTAAATGGAAAAATGTGACAAAATATATTTTAGGATAATAAAGATTGATGTTATGGCTATAACCTCTATATATTTTCAATTAGACCCTCAAATGTCCATTTGCCAACTATCATTTATAGGAGTGTTGTTAATGCTTAGACTATCACAGAAATACTTGCCTTTAGTATTATAGTTATCACCAATTCAAGATAATGCTTATCTGTTATTTGCTCTAATTAGGTCATCATCCCATTGAGGAATTGTCCATTCCAGAGGTGTCGAAACTCTTTGCCAACTATCATTGTCTAAATATGTCTTAGTGTTTTTATCACATAGCTAATCAAGAAAATGCTTGTATCATATTTTAGCTATGCAGTGTGGACATGATGCTTACTTGTAAAAGCTGGTAGAGGTGTCAAGATGTGCTTGCCACACTAATTATGGAAGGGTTTTAATATAATAGAAAAGCATTAGAAACTATAGGCAGTTTTTTCATGTAGTCAATGATTCTACCAGTATCAACATAACACTGTAAGGTTACCTCAGTGTCTTAAATCATAAAACTTTTGCTCTCTCTCATCAACCAAATAAAAGTATTTTATTCATTATAAACTGCAGCATAAAATATTTAAAAATATAATTCTGTGTGTAGATGCATGACTAGTGAAATCTAAACAAGCTTGCTGTACAAAGTTTTATAACTTCTTTTCTGACAAAAAAGTAAATTATAATAGGGTGTTGCAAATATAACATTAAAACATAAGTTAATGCACTAAAAGTTTAAACTGTCATATATAGGTTTAATTATAATTCCCTCCCAGAAAAAGCTAAACCAACTAAGAATGTTTTGTATATGTATGCTTCATTTATTACAGGCCAAAGTTTATAAAAATCGCTCTAACAAAAAAAGAGACACATGTTATTTTCTAATGCTTTTCATATAAATATACTTTAATAAATATCTGCTTTTATGAGTTGGTATGATATATTATGTAATATATCATATATACAATTAACTATTGCTTGATATATTTATTATATTGCCATCATTATAATTATTATGCTTAGTTTCAGTTTGAGCTGCATTTTTATAACAACGAAGCCTATAAATCATAAATGACCTTTTTAATGATCATAATCAGGTCATATACTGAAATAATTTATACATACATGTATATGAAATATAATATATGAATCAATAGATGATAAAATACTGAGTCAAGAAATGTTAAGGGAGTACTACAGTACCAGCACTCATGTGTTATACGGTTAACTGATAGACTGCATGTGATTATATAGCTGGATACATAATATTTAAACACTAATAAACATAACTTGTTTGAACACCTCTGTTAATAATATTAAAAAAAGAGAAAGTAGATAAATGCAGTTTAGGAGTTATTTTCTCATAAATTTGACAACTCTCACACCTTTATAGATTTCTACCTAACTCACCCCTATTCTAGTCGATAATTCTTATCTCAAACTCCTAACAAGAGAGATTAAAATCAAAACTAAGAGTAATCACAGTTTTCTGCTATATATGGAGTGATGTAGTATCTATTGTATTTATTCTTTAACAGTGAAGTTAACTACCAAACATGGCAAATGTTCAAATCAAGCAGGAAAAGGTGACACAATTTTTGCACCAGATAAAGGTTGAGTTCAAAGAAGATATCAATGTTTTAAAACCAACATTAGAGAGCTTATCAATGCTAGATGACTGGGTACTTAGGGGACAGGTATAAGCTCACTTGCTATAATTAATATAATTATCCGCATGTTTTTTATGTATATACAACCGAATATTAAAGTTTTGGTGATTTTAAAGGCAGTAGGGGTAACGGGGGCACAACGGTCATAGAGGTACAACAAGCCGGCCAAATTGTGAGAGAACTTATGGACTTAGAGTTGTGATTTTTTTTCATAAAAAGATATTGGCATAATTATTCAGCCTTTGTAGTTTCAACACTTGCGGAACATACGTGTTGAAAAGGCGAGTAAAAAACTGTTTTTACCTACTTTTTGTAAATTTTTTAGGATGTCGTTAAAGCCTTATAACTTTTTACACTCAAAGGCTAGAAGCCTATATTTTACTAATGTTGTTGCCATTGCTTGTCTCTACATTGCTTAACTCGTATAACAGCAAACATTGAAATAAATTTTCCTTGAGGCACATTTCTTTTCAATTTGGCCACACGGGGCACAATGGGCCACGCTGACCGGGGCACAATGGGCCACCTGATTATTGCACCCTGATCACTGTTACTAGTTTGTTTGCCCAAAAAGTTGGTTGAAATGTTATTAAAATCTATAAATATAGCCATTTCTGACCTTTTTGTAAAATATCAAAGACATCATGGTAAGATCACAAAACTACAAGTTGAAGCTCCCCTAATATATACATCTGGTGAGGTTAAAGCTTAGCTATTTTATACATAATACAAAACACTCTGCTGTTGCTACTAGTAGATAGTCATGATAATCATTATATATCACATCATTGAGGGAATATACATGTATTTGACTGAAATAAATTGTGATTTGCTCATTTGCTCCCCCCCTCTCCCTTCTGTACTCCAGTCACAAACCTCAGCCATGCATGCACCTTAGCTAAAGTACATAAAAAAAGTCCACTCGGAATTTTGTAGTACATGTTACTAAAGTTCTTTTTAATAAACGGTCCTCTGAAGTGAAAATAACAGAACATTTTTAGTTCTAAACAATAATGATAATGGCACTGCAGACCCGAGTGACGTGCATTTGATTTTGCCTTCCTCTGCTATCAGTAGTGGCACAAACTGTACAGCTAAAACATGAATTTTGCTGTAGATATGAAAGAGTATCTTTATTTTTTGTAATATTAAATAAATAAAGATGAGATGTAACAAAATACGCAAAATTTCAATATATTTGTTATGTCCCACCCAGTGGCCCATTGTACCCTGGTACCGGGGCACAATGGGCCAATTTTTTCGTCATGAAAATTTCACTATTCTGAAAGTTGTGAGAGAGATAGAAACAACAAACTGGTACCTGTAATAGACAACAGATGCAACATCAAGACTAAAAATTATTGAACTAGTAACTTGAAAAACAGACGAATAAGAGCAACAAATGCAAAATTCTCCCCGTTGTGCCCCCGTTACCCCTATAACCTGGAAAACTACTCCGCTAACAAATTACAAAGTATGTAACTCCATTTCATTTCTCATTACTCATTATATACTCACAATGAGTAGAGACACTGAAACTTCTGCTGCAACTATAAATTTGATAGAATAAAACTATTTACATGCATTGTTGGTTAGTCAATGAAATTTTGTATAGAAATGATTTTCTAATAGAATCAACAGCAGTGTTGGCAGCTACCTTGTTCTATACATAATCCAAACTACAAAGTTTCAGAAATTCATCGGTCTTTGTTTGTCTCAATAGATTTGTTTGAGTTCTATAAAAGTTATTATCTGACTTTTAGATAAAAGATGATAATAAAAGAGCACAAGTTTTATATAAAGTTGAGCAGTTTCTCCAAGAAAACCACTTCACAGTGTCCTATAAAGTCTTCAATGACCCAATATTTGGGAGCGTCAAAGTGCATCCTGTAGCTCAGAAAATAATTGATACTCCACAGTTCCAGCGACTACGCCACATAAAACAGGTCTGGTTCAAAGTATTAAATATTTATATGATTGAAGCAAGCTTGTCTTAGTTTTTATAACATATCTCACTATTTAGTTGGCATCATTAAACCACGTGTACCCCGGAGCTAATGGCACCAGGTTTGACCATAGTCTGGGAGTTTACCACTTAGCTGGGAAACTTGTGAAATCTTTAAGAAAGAATCAACCTGAGCTTGGTCTGACAAAGGTGGATTGCCTTTGCGTTGAGGTAAAAATTTATATTCAAAATTGCGTACATCTACTTCACCAACTGTCAATGACAATATATCTAAAGAGTTAATATATGTACATACATGAAAATGAAAAAGAGGATTGAGATAAAATTTGTATATATATGTGTGAAGTTTGGATAAGCACATAAGAATATGTTTTGCATATATCCGTCACAAGTTTTAAATATTCATTATAAATGCTGAGATGCTTATTAATGTGAAGTTTACCTTTGATTGGTTAATTCCTAAAACTGATCTTGATAAGCCTAAATATCTTATAGTTAGTGGAAAGTACATAACTGTTAAACCTTCAACTTAGTAAGGCCTAGGAAATGGAGATATACACATGTTCTGATGCAGGATCTTTTTAAAAGATAAATATTTAAAGAGAACAATTAGGAAAATTTTTTATGAACAAAATTCCTTAATGACCTGAACCTTGTTTGTATTTATTAATGAAAAGTGAATTTATTGTAGTTGAGTTATACAAGTTGTAAGAAAATTATTATAATAGCTTTAAATTTCAGCAATTTAGTATATATTAAATTTTTATGGACATATACTAACTAATTTGCTTAACATTTAAGATAATTGCATTATTAGCCATGGTTTTTCGTAGTTTCTTTTATCATAATGTGTGTACATGCAGCTAGCTGGCCTATGCCATGATTTGGGACACGGACCATTCTCGCATCTGTTCGAGAGTGTAGTCCGTGAAATACAAGAAAAAAATGAAAGCGGTAAACCATGGCACCATGAAAGCAACACAATAAAAATGTTGAACTATATCTATTTTGATGAGAAAACCGGTGTCAAAGAGGAGTTTTCTTACTGGGGGTTAGATGATATTGATATGGAGTTTATCAAGAGTCTAGTGAAAGGCGACATTGATGAGGTAAATACCACACACTTTTTACTCTGCACTAATTCTCACCTATTCTTACCTATCTCCACTTTGAGAAAGTTTTTACTCTGCACTAATACCCAACAATATTGTTTTGTAAATTTATGCTGCGAAGGGTTAAAATTACCGGGGAGATTCATAAGAAGCTAATGCTGCACCCAGAACATAAGACTTTTTTGACAATGGGTAGTGAGAGAAGACGAGATTTGCCAGTCAGATATAGAATATATTGCAGACCTACTTGTTATATAGAGCCAAGGTCTAACTCTTCACAATATTATAATTGCCAAAAGATAGCTACAATAGCATACAATTATAGAGAGCGCAACGTTATCAAATGCAGCTCCAGTCCAACTCACTTTCTGAGGCATTCCACTTCACTTATATATGAGTGGAATGCCTCATCCTGATTGGGTGACTGTTTCGGGTGCTCGAATAGGCAGAATAGGATGCTGAATTGGCATTCGAGAATCTGTTTTTGGCCAAATTCAAATTTCCGTTTGAGAGCTCATCACTCCATATGAATTGCCTCATCATCGCATAGGCATTTATATGTCTCCAATCAAATCCACCCCATATGTAAACAGAGAATGCACATATACAAGTATAATACAAGAATACAAATAACACAGGTGTTCAGAACAAGAATAAGAATACAGAAAGTTCCAGAACTGTCTGGCTAAGTGCGTTAAGTGCACTTTAGTACATGGTTAGTTAATATTTAGGCAAGATTATAATATGTAGGGTCACAGGCTATTATAAGGGGGATGGCAATGCATAATATGGCAAAATCCATTACAAAATTATAGTAAAATACACTGTATTTTTATGTGTAGCTAAAAGCATAGTGAAAAAGCAATTATTTTTAGTTTACAGTACTTATTTTCATAATAATTATTGTTAATATCATTTATGCTTTATAGTATATAATATTTTGCTTTGCCGTATTCTAAGATTTTATGTGGTATTGTTGCTAACACTGTCAGACATAGTTAAAAATCTTACTTTGGTTTTACTCAAATAAGCACTTTTATCCAATTTCTGCTCTGACTGCAGATTGACATATTGTGAATTTTAAAAAAAGAAATAACTACAGGACAAATTTTATATAGTTGAATTTTATTGCTATATGAGAAACTGCTTGAACAAAATTTTTAGATATATGATTTTGCGTTACAGGGTGAAACAACTGGCAGAAGAGAGTCAAAGTCATTTCTGTATCAAATAGTTGCTAACAAAGATAGTGGGATGGATGTTGATAAATGGGACTATGTAGTTAGGGATGCTCACTACTTGGGTATGAAACACAGATTTGTCTGTACTCTGTAAAATTGTATTTTATACATGCTATGTGTAATAATGAATTATTATAATTTTCAAACTATTATTGTAATAGTAAAAAAATAACAGCATACCTTTTAACTTTTAAAGGATTGCTCTATCTTAGTTTATTACAATCACATTATGATTATGAACTATAATCTAATGTGTATGCAAACAATTGTGACTTTGCAAAGGGATATATGCCTAGAAAACAGCTTTTCAAAATTCCAATTTTGAGAGAGGTAAAATTTTCAGCCATGAAAAAGATTAGCCTAATACGTGACGTGTGAACGCCAGTAACTATGCTGCACGTGCTAACTATAACGCTAGTATTCAAGGTTGCTGAGCGCAACATCAACCAATAACGCTCAAGCAGTTACAGTGCGCTATATAGGTCAGCTTTGGTGCACCCGTAATATTGCACAATCTGACCTAGTTTAGATCGTTCGCAGGCATTCATCCTAAAGAATGCATGTTTTTGCAATGCTTTTTTCTATGTTCACAAGCAAAATATGGCCTAATGTTATCACGTACATGTTATTTAACATGTCAAAAAACTATAGATTGAGATAATTCACATTTGCACTTCTATAAATATACAAATTACGAGCTGAAAGATCACATCTCACAGTCATATTTCTATAGTTATTCATTTGTATAGTCACGTGACCAGCAGGAATGCTGGCGCTGTTACGTCACATTTCCCAGCTCATTTCAAAATCGGCGTTTTGGCTGTTACCAATCTACACCCTCAACTTCAACTAACTTTTTCTACCTTTGGTCAAATGCTTTTTGTCAATGCATGCTTAGAAAAACACAATATTATGTGTGTTTGACCTAAATGGCCATTTATTAGACAAGATAGAGCAATCCTTTAAAACATAAATCTGATCTACTATTGCTAAGGTGTGGACCATGGTTCTCTGTTCTGTGCTGATGAGGGGACAAATCCCGAAACAGCTGCTGTACACAGATTGAGTTTTATATTTATATATAACATGTATATAGATACATATACACATATATATATATATATATATATATATATATATATATATATATATATATATATATATATATATATATATATATATATATAATTCTCTAAATTGTTTTCTCAGGAATAAAAATCAATTTTGAGTATGAAAGGCTACTTCACAACGTCAGGGTGATTGAAGTGAGTGGTAACCAACTTCAAGAACCTATGAAGCCTCACATCTGCTTCAGAGATAAAGAACTCGATTCGGCTTTCAATTTGTTTCAAACAAGATACAACTTGCATAAGCAAGGTACTTTAGTTTGTCTAAGTCTGTCACTATTACTTTTGTTGTATTTACCTTATATTGCTATGTATTTAAATTTGACTGGTGATCAAAGTTTAATTTTTGCTGCAACATCATTCTAAAGTTAAAAAATTGCATTCAAAAGACCTGATGGCAATAGTGATAACTGCAGGCTACGGAATCTTTTATGTTCTGTTTGGGTATAGTTATGTTAGCATAGTATGCTATACATGAACATATACATGTATATATACGTTAATTATGCAATGTTTTTATGTAGTTACGTATACTAATATTATATATGCTTTGTAACATATAAATCATGTGTTATATATGAGCTCATTATATACTATAGCATTTGCCAGTATATATGACTTGTCTAAGAGTATTTATTACTGGTTAGCAAGTTGCTACTTATTTATATTTTATGAGCTTGTGCTGAAGTTTCTATAATGTAGCCTACTAGCTGCTTTACATAGATGCAATACCCAACTATAACATGCATTTTTGAATGACTGCAACTATGACAATCTATGAAATGTAAACTAAAGTTGCATTTATGCCTCTGCTGAAAAAAGTTCCGAGTTTCAGTTAAAAACACTCGCTAGAGTATCCCTTTATAGTCAAACTGAAACTTGGTAAAATTTTATTGATGCAAAAGCTTACTTTTTAAAAGTGAATTGCTATTTGATGCCCTTTGAAAACGTCGTGAATTAGTAAAGTCGAGAGCATAAAAGTGATAATTGAGAAGGCATAGGCGACATAATTATTAATATATAAGTATGTCAGTTATATGTTATTACTTTATATACGTTATTACTCCTTTTGAGTATTATTCTGAACTCAGCCAATTATTAGTTATCACAGTACAAACATGTTTACGAGTGGCTTTTATAATGCAATGCAACTCGGAGAAATTTTAACTCGGCCAAATTAAATTTCTGATTGAAAATCGTGAAGGTATAAATGCAACTTAATACATCAGTTTATTATCTAATGGTTGCTATTTCTCTCAGCATATCAACATCCTGTTGGAACAGCTGTGGACCTCATGATTAAGGATGCAATAGTTGCTGCTGCCCCCCATCTCAGGATTAAGGGAAAAAGTTTACTGGAATGTTTGGATGATATGGAAAGCTACACCCTTCTTACTGATGGTATATTCTATAAGGTAATGGAAAAACCACGTATTTCTCCCATACAATAATAAATATGGTAGAACCAATAATAATTCTCTTTGGTCATTAACTGAGAAAAAAATTGTTTTTATTTACATTTATCTGTTTACAAATGTGCTTTAATTGGTCAATTTTTTGTGTAATTACTGCTTTCTGTTTTTAATATCAACATGATGCATATTATATGTAGGTAATTGAATTGTGTTTTTGTTGTATTTGTGTGGTATTTGGTCAAACTAGAAAATAACAAACATTTTAAGCTTAGCATGCAAACTATATAAAAACATGTTAACAAGTTTAATAATAATATAAATTAAAACAAATTTAATTCATCATAATTGAATGACATCAACAACTGCTTTAAGCAACTTTTAAAATTATTTCTTTCCCAAAACATGATTTTGTAATTCAAAACCATAGATTGAGCAGATTATTAATATTGTTTTATTCACTAGATGTCTGTTTGATAAGTGATTATCAGCAGATTTGTTTTCATTTGTAAATTATTTTAATCAAACTCTGGAATCTGTCAAACAGAAAGTGACTATGGTTGTCAAAGCAGTAAGTAGATTGAACGACTACAACATTATGAAAAGATAACTTCAGGTTAATAGGATAATTTGACAATCAACATAAATTCTGTACATATTATAACATCCCCTCTATAGTTTTAGTGTTACAAAAAGTACACAAAAGAAGCTGCGTGTTTGAGAATAGTAATTGCATTGATTGCACTTTTTACTATAGGCATGGATTATAGTAAACTGCATACAGTCAAAATCTGTGAAGTAGCGTAACATTACTAGAACATCAGCGACGTCAGCCCATATAAAGGGTCCAGTGTCAGTCATTTCATTTGTTTGCTGAGTAATATCATCTAAAGAATGTGGCGCTTAGCCTTCTCTTTGCACATCTCTCATCGATTTACTTTGTCTCCTTTATTTACTGGTAAAAAGGGTGCATTTTAGACATTTTCATCATCATTCTCTCTCATTTTCTTTAAACTGATCATTACTCTTTTTGACTTGATCATGATTAGAAAGTTCAGGGATGGATTGGTACAGCGGACCTAAATTGTCTTCCTATTACAAATTCTAGGTGAGGAGGATTTATAGGCTAATAAAGCCAAATAAGGATCTTTTCTTTTAACACGCATGCTTTTGATGCTCCTTACTCCATGCTTGGCTGCCCCATTAGCTCTGTGATAATATGGACTCCTGGTCACATGAGTAAAACCATGTGTGACAAAAAAATATTTAAATTTTGCACCTGCATATTGTGGGCTGTTGCTTGACAATAGTATTTCAGGTATACCATGTCATAAAAACATAGATTTTAGGTGTGTTATTAGTTTATTCGAAGAAATGTCCGAGTTTTCGAGCAAGGCATTTTCGGGAAACTTTGAATAATAATCAATAACCAGAAGATATACTTGGCTTTTATAAATCAATAAATCAGTGCTAAGATGTTGAAAAAGTTTATCTGGAGTGAGGAAAGAGCACAATGACTGCGTAAATTTAGCTGCAAAATTAGTGTAGCCTTCGACACAACTGCTTTTCATAGTCTCAATAGCCTTTAAAATAGAAGACCATCATGCATGTACTATTTTTAATTCGTCCTTCACATTTTGCAATGTACAAGTGTCCTCAATGCATATCTCCCAATACCTGATGCTTTAAGCAAAGGGTATTATCAATTATTTGCCAAGTGTCAAGAATACTTTGTTCATTGTTAAAAGACCTTTTCTCAAAATAAAACTTCAGGGTGGACAAATACTTCGGCCATCTATTTTTTACAAGCCTAATTATTTTTGACAGTATTTCAATTTTACTTTGTTTGACAGAAAACCGTTTCAACCTGCTATTAGATTTATATAAGTGAATACTTCTATTTATTATAAAAACTCACGAAAGTTTATGGTTGCAAACCCTGTGAGAAACTCTGATAGAAAGGGTTTTTGTTTGAACAGGCTAAGGACTTGTTTAGATGAAGCACAGGAGCAATTATGACTGGATGCTCTTCCTAACATCACCAATGGCCTTTGTCGGGGTTTGAACCTATGACTTTGAGCTCACAAAGCAAACGCTTCAACCCCTAGACCATGGCTGCTTCCACAATACTTTTATATTATATTATGTGAAGTTAAATATCTTATTCTCTTGCTATATTTATCTTGCTTGCTTCGGTAGTGTTATACCTAAAGAGAGCTTCAGCCGCAATATTCTTGGACTCACTTACATGTCTGATGATATACTGAAATTTTTTTAGTCCAGGTTTAAACCTTTGAATTCTTGGTAAGAGTATGTGCAGAAAAAGATTACCAAATAAACTGATGAGTGGGCAATGATCAGTTCCAATAATCATGTTTTTTATACCTAGAATGTTTGGAAAAAACTATCTTTATAAGCCTGACAGACTATTAAGCATTTCCTCTCTGGATTCATAACACTTCTTTATTTCTGCCAAAGGTTGACTTGCTTAGAAATCAAGTGTCTAGGGCTATTCTGTTGAATTTGGTATAGTGTTGCCACCCGACCTGCATGACTAGCATCTGTTCTAATTATGGTATCTCTGTTTATATCATAGACCATTAAACCTGGTACATTTTGAAATACTTTCTTTTCTCTCAAAAAAGTCTTCTGCCTTTGAGACCCTTTTGGATGATGTTCATTTAAATTAAGACCACTAACCATACGATAGCTACTATATGTGTCATCATGTTCCACCATCTCACTACACTGGAAATGAACAGTAAGTAACTCTTAGTAAATGTCTTCAAATTCTTCCCAAAGTTGCTTTAAATGGGTCTGGCTGGCACTGCTGAGTACTCTAACTACCGTTTAGAGGCGAGCCTTCAAAAATGACCGCTCATCTTTCATGTTTATCACCATTCTTTCAGTCTCCATTATAGTTGGTTAACTTCTTTGGACACTGATACTTGAAGTGTACTACTGGAAACAGTTAAGGTGTTTGCTGACTCTAGATACTGGCACTTGATACTGGAACTTTTTACTTGTATCTTCTGTTATAATCTCCAAAGCTTCCAAGTCACTATACAGCATCTAAACTTGCCATCTTGTAACTTTGTTATTCTTCAGCTAGTACTGCATTATTCATCTTCCCCAATATAGAGCACCAATTTCTTAGCAACATCACATTGGATGGTTAGTACTATCCTGGGATAATTGGCACTCCTTCAATTTCTATTTATTGCTGGTATGATGGTTCCTGATACTTGGTACTGCTGGGATTTAGTACTTCTGATGTTTAGTACTGCATGTGCCAAGAATGGCTTATTGAGTTGGATAGCAACAAGCATGGAACAATAACTTTAATCTTTGAATTTATTGTTCATTCTTTGTCTTTTACTCTATATCAAAAAATCAAAAAATAGTTACATGCTGTACGAAATCATATACATAAATAACTTTTAAATATCAAAAAAACTTCAGAATTATAATAGCTCTTACAAACATCAGCTCCTTTGAACCTTTTTCTGGCAAGTGAAACTACTATAACACTCAACGTACAAACTAAAGAGTTTCATGTACCAGCCAAAAAACAAATAAAAAAAGCCAAAAGATAGCTGAGCAAACTGCAAAAGCTAACAGTATAACTTTAGTAAAATATTGGCAAACAGCCAGGATTATTTCTCTGGCACATTGGCTAATACAAGCTGAATGTCAGAAATTACACGAAGAATATAAAAAAAAATCAAGTACATCAAGTTTCTTGATCTATTTCAATGTTTTCCCAAAACCCAACTTCTTTTTTATTTATAACATGTATGTTAAAAAGTAAATGCCCCTATTGACATTCCTGTGAAAGTAGACACTCCTGGTTCAGCATTCAATAGCTAAATTAAACCTTATTTTAGTGTGGGAGTCTTGCTTTTTTACATTATACATGTGCAAGTACTACCAGTCCAAAATCTAATCCCTAGCTATGACCTGTCAACTAAAAAGCCTATATGAGATGAAAATATGAAAGCAGTCAACTTATGATTTAATACTTCAAAAACCGATACAAATTCAACCTGCTGTCAAATAGCAAATATATATACTAGCTTTTTGTTATATTAAATTTGCTAAAAGGATTTTGAGCATTTTTTGAAAATAGGTCTCTCATCTCAACAAAATACATGAATTTTTGCTAACTGCATTGACTGAATAATAACTATTAACTAGGCTAACTTTTATACTAGCAGCTTTTTAGCATATGCACCTCTTTATGTAATTTAATACAATATTTTAAAATTTAGTATAATTCATAAATTTTAGTTTTATAAATATCATATTTATTCTGTATAGGTTGTAAGATATAACATTAGGTTGACGGTGGGTCAGCTCAAATTTATTATCTTGTCTGTTGGTACCAACAGCTGCTACATTTACAAGTTTATTTATTTGAAAATAACAAAAAACTGGGCTATGATGAGAATTGTATATTTTTTTGATAATTTATTAATTATTTGGCACAAAATAGTGTACAGCGTAATTACATGCTTTAGATCTTGTACAGTGAAGAGGAAGATTTGAAAAAAGCTCGAGAAATTTTAGAAAGAATTGAACAGCGGAGGCTGTATAAGCAGGTGGCTGAAGCTGAACTTACTGGTAAATTTATAATGTAATTAATTACCTAGCTAATGTTAGTGCTTTCGCGCTAATTAACAAAATTTTTTCTAAACAATAATTACATGCACCAATTTGACTGTTCACACTACTATTATAAGTATGTGCACAACTTGTCCTAAATATTTAGTAAAAATATGCTTATCTGAAATAAACAATGATTTTTGTGTGTCATATTTCAACATATAAAAGTCATGTAAAGTTGTTTTCGATAGGTTGACGTAGATCTTGCTATCTAACGGAACATAATTAGGTATTATAACTATGTATGTAAAATTTGTTCATATGTTTGAAAAATACATGATTTTTTGGCACTCTATCTATACACACCCTTTAGATGTTATAAGATAGTGTTCATAAAAAATTATACGTTGTTTCACACTTACTATAATTTTAAAAATGGTGAAACATGTCTCACCAAAGTACTATACTATTGCAGATAGCATGCTTTTGACAACATTATTCTTTTAGCATAACCAAATGAAATTCACACTTTTTGATCAGGTCATCAGGATAAAGGAGCTATTACAAAGAAGTTGCAAAAAACTTTGAATTCACACCTCGAAAAAGATACCTTTCTCCTTAAAAAGTCACACAGACACTTTGGCAAAAAAGAATATAATCCTTTGCATTTTATTTGGTGAGTTGATGGCCTGTAACATAATTTATTAAAATCTGAAAAAACCTGTTAAACACTCATTCTTTATTGCATATTTAACGTTTTAAATTTTACATTTACATTATATTTTACATTATATAACGTGTGTGTGTTGCGTGTGTGTGTTGCGTGTGTGTTTCGTGTGTGTGTTGCGTGTGTGTGTTGCGTGTGTGTGTTGCGTGTGTGTGTTGCGTGTGTGTGCTGCGTGTGTGTGCTGCGTGTGTGTGCTGCGTGTGTGTTGTGCGTGTGTGTTGTGCGTGTGTGTTGTGCGTTTGTGTTGTGCGTGTGTGTTGTGCGTTTGTGTTGTGCGTTTGCGTTGTGCGTTTGTGTTGTGCGTTTGTGTTGTGCGTGTGTGTGTGTGTGTGTGTGTTGTGTGTGTTGTGTGTGTTGTGTGTGTTGTGTGTGTGTGTGTGTGTGTGTAATTCTATCTATTAATTTACTAGTTTATCTAATTATAGCTTATAACAGGTAATACCATCTACCATTATGAATACTACCACTGTCGCCGCCACCACCACTTTCCGCGCCAATATAGCTATCACAATCAGCATCATTGTCATACTTGCACATTATACCTATAGTAGAAGTATCTATTTGTATAGATACTGTTTAAAAGCTTCAGTTAAACCGAACATAGATTCTTTATAAGATAGTCTAATTCATTTTAACCGCTTTGTTTAAAATAAGCTACAGGAGATAGCTTCAACTATTATAAAACTTGCTCAATATATAAATTAAAGGCTTTGCCATTCACTCATAGAAAAGTTGAGTGCCATATTTATTCTGTGACAATTTTTATGTTTATCATTTTAAGCCATAAAAACTCATGCTGATTTTTGATAAATAAATAAATACTGAAGTGCTTTTTGGATAAATTTTATGCAAATTTAATAACCTTTGGAGCTCAATACTTGAGATGTGCTAATGAGCTAATACAAATTATACTTTATCTAACGATTAAAACTTAATTTCAAGGTTTTACAGAAAAATGAATCCTTTACAAGCTGAAAAATACTGTGGGGACCAAACCATGCGGGAAAAGTTTCAGGACGAGGTAAATTGGTAAATCTTGTTTCATAGTTTCTTCTGATGATGTTTTGACAGACTAATAAATAAAAGTTCTGCAAATAATCAGTAATAATAAAGGTTAATAAGAGTATGGTCTCAACCAATATCTAAGCAGATAATGAAGTATTGCAGAGTTTATAATAATTCAATAAAGTCATGAAAGAAAAAACTAAAAATTTCCAATTGCATGTTGGAACGGTTGCGTGCAATTATTGAAGCACAAATCAACAACCAAAAATATCAAATTTGAAATGTTTTGACTTGCAAGTTTGTAGCAGGCATTATATAATATCAGAACAACATCACACTCATTTATGTTATTTTTGTTATTTTATAGGTAGTAATTTTTTTTAGTCTATTCATTTTATTTACAGTCTCTTGCGGTGTTTTGCAAAGCTGAGGGCAACATTGATAATCATCGTAAAACTGCTGAAGACAAGATTAAGGATCTTGGCCTTTCTCTTCGTGAGTCACACGCTTAAGTTTTAACAGTTGATTCAGCTAGAAAAAATGGAAAATATTGTAGATTTGTTGATGTACACATTATATACATTTTTTAGATTTTTATATTAGTTTTTTATTAATTGATATCACTATGTTATTTATTAAATGCACCACATACGATAATGTATATGCAGAAATGTTATGTATGTTTACCAAATTGCATAAAATATTTAATATTTTTCATCAATGATTTTTATCAATAAATTTCTTGATTCAAAACTGAAAATTCACTGAAAACAATAAAACAGCTGAATGATTCTGAGTTTTCTCAAAAATACTATGTAAAAGCGAGTTTGTTATTTGATTTGCATACATTTGTATCAGCAGATAAAAACATATTAGCTTTTACTATTTTATTGTATTTATTGGAAAATGCTCAATGTGGAAGCTAAACATAAGTTGGCCCATGAAATAAGATCAGATGTGTTTTAGCAACAGAATTATATAATATATATACTAGGTGTTATCATTCCATGTACTTGTTACGCACATAGCAACAAAGCTCAAACAGTCGTTGGCATGTTATAAGGAATGTTCAACAAAACAAAAATTTTGAGTTACACACACACGCTCGCGCGAGCACACACACATGCACACATACAAATACACATACACATACATACTTGTATACATACACGCATACACGCACGCACACACACCACACACACACACACACACACACACACACACACACACACACACACACACACACACACACACACACACACACACACACACACACACACACACACACACACACACACACACACACACACACACACACACACACACACACACACACACACACACACACACACACACACACATATATATATATATATCTCAATCTGTGGACAGCAGCTGTTTCGGGATTTGTCCCCTCATCAGCACAGAACAGAGTACCATGGCCCACACCTTCGCAATAGTAGAAGGTTATAGGTTTACTAAAGCATATTTAAAAGGTGTGTAAACCCAAGCCAGAGTTATCAAGTGATTCTAGGGGTCACCTAGGAGTCACGAGCATTGCTAAATGCTAGTAGCTTGAGTTTGTGACCATGGTGAGAGTGCTCAATCATTTAATGTCATTGCTGAGCATTTATTGAGAGCATAATATCTCAATCTGTGGACAGCATATGTATCAAAGGGCGACTCTAATGCTGTGATGGGGCGAGCATCACAGATGTTTTCCTATCGGCTTTTCCCGAGCATTCAGAACAAGTGTTCAGAAGACTGGCCTACAAAGCATTGTACGTACTGATTACGAGCACCAAGCAGTTCATCTCTTTTTTTAGTAGCACAATCACAGAAAGGTGACCCAGCCCAGAACAAGTAAAACACTTCGATCCTGTTGCTTTTATATCTTGTCTTATGCTAGCAAAAATAAAACTTGACTTGGTACTTTGGATTGATAGCATGGTCCTTACTTCAATTACAAGTTTGGGTGACTCCAACCTACTAAAACATTCACTGATAATTTCATGCTTATGGCTACATCAGCAGGCAGCCTAGACACAAACGCACACCTAGCAATAAATCTTTGCTTTGCTGTTTCATCAGGCTAATTAATCCCCGTAGGTCAGCTAAATACACAACTTCAGACTTATTTTACATCAAAGTTCTGCCTTTATTGCTCATATAATATGACGAGAAGATATCAATGCTGAAGGCTGTGCTCAACTCACTCATGAGTTTAGCATAGTGTTATGAATTTACATTCACTATAATTAGTGGGTCTACTTATGCAAAGCCACTTCACCAGGTTTCTCACAATTGAATAGACTTTATTATTCACGAATTATACAAGAAAATAAATTACTAACACTAATGCACACGATTACATAATAGAGAGTGAGTTATACACAACTGTACATGATTAGAACTCGATCCACTCTGCCGGCTACGCTGCCTCACAAGCTTCCACTATACATTTGCAGCTCCGCCTCCTACTAATTGCTGGTCACATCCCATTGGTTAACACGGTGGTGCCATCCTAACGACATGATGCTGACTGCATCATGTAACTGTCCGAGATAGAGTTATCTTTTTGATATAAACTAAGCCTAGGGCCACACGGTGCGTATTTTCGCATGCGAAAATTGAAATCAGAAGTAGCAAAGGTGTCCACTGTGCGCGTTGAGAAAACATTTGCACTTGTCGCTCTGCATTTTCAACGCAAGTGCGAATCGTCTCTGTCGTCGTCACCTAATTGGCTGGTAGTTATTTAGCGAGCCCAATTTCGTTATTTTAGTGCTACATTCCAGTAAATTGCGTTTTATTAAAAGCGAGTGCGATTTAAAAATGAATGCTTTATTTATCACGCATCACTGACGCTACAGTGGACACCTTTGCTACTTCTGATTTCAATTTTCGCATGCGAAAATACGCGCCGTGTGGCCCTAGGCTTACTAATTGGAAACACAATACTAAAACTCTTTACAATAGTTTGCTTTTATTCCCGCACTCAGTTGCTGATTGACTTCAAAAGCAGATAGATATCATAAAATCAAATACGAAAGCACAGAAATTAAAAAGACGCAAGCAACAGAGTTAAATGGAGATCACTAATTGACTTGGCTATGCAGAACTCTGTTACCCACAAGGGCTAAAACAAATACGATAAAAAACAATAAGAGGAAAGGAATTACTTTTAACTATATTACAATGAATAAATGGTACTAATGATAAAATTAAACTCTTTGAAAAAAGATCGATTAGATGAACCTAATATTAGATTGTGTGGGCTGTAAGTATGCCGATGCCATTAGCGGCGTAGCAAGATAGAGTGCTTAGATACACAGCAGGGGTCAAGGACTTCTCCTCGTGCTGCGCTGCGAAACAAAAGCCTACTCATAAATAGTGTGACAGTGTTCGACTGAGAACGTTTATATCTATTAGAGAGTTTAGCAAATTCAAGTTTCTAGCCATTGTATTCTGGGCGAATACGGTGATTTGCTGGGCAGATCACGGGTGGAGATTGGGGTGACTAAGGGGTGGTTTGGAGGTCACGGTGACAGCTTGGGGCTGTCGATATAATATTATTCGTATTATAATTATATTCATTATTATAAGTTACTGCTAGTCTCCGTTATTTGTTTTGAGTTTGACTCTCATATTGATTTGCACTTGCAGGTAACAAGTTATTTCGGCAGCATTATCATTATTATTGCTATTATTACTATTATTACTATTATTACTTTATGGTTAGTAACAACGTGATATAATCATAATATTACTGCTGTTTCTTACTACTACTTAAACGTAGTTAGTAAGCTTGTGCATTCTGGTTCTCAGTCAAATAGTTTATTACTCATACTTGTTGACTGTGGAGAACGGAATGTCACGGGAAGGAGAGAAAATTGAAGGCGAGGACTCTCCTGGGGAGAGTTCGGCAGTTGGTGGCGCTTCCGACCTTGGCGGGCCATCATCTGCGGGAACTGGGCTTGCAGCTCCAGTTCTGTTGGATGCGAGGGTTTTGGCTAGCATCCTCAATCAGGCAAAGGGCCCGATTCTGTCAAGAATTTGACAAGCCACGCCCCAGTTTACTGGCGATGGCAGTGTAGATGTCACTGCGTGGATCAGGGAGTTTGAAGGACTCTGCGAGGTGGAACAGATTGCCCCAACGGAAATCCTCATCTACATGTTGGGTGGCAATGCTGCTCGCGTCTACAGCAGGATGCGTGTGGCCGAAGCATTCCAATGGGATGTAGTAAAAGCGGCCTTGGTGGCCGAGTACGCCATGCCTATGCAGGAAGCATGGCGTAGGTTCATTACCTGCCGCACGGAAGACGGGGACACGATTGACGTGTACCTGGACCGCTTGGAGCGGTTCGGTGGGCGAGTCGGCATGACCTGCAATGATCTGAGTTTTCGAGCTCAGTTTTATGAAGGCTTGCCGGCCTCTGTCTATGAGTGGGCAGTAACCCTCGAAAGTGCCTACAAGGCCGACTTTGGGTCAGTTTTGGCACGTGTACGAGAAAGAGTGGTCTCGTGCAGGGCTGTTGCACGCCGTTCTAGATCTGGGCAACAGTCGGGGGAAGTTGCTGCTGCTTCTGGAAGAGCGCAGCAGCAGTCAGGTGCCAGTTCCTGCTATCGGTGTGGTGGTGCACACCGGGTAAAGGATTGCACCGAGAGCAGGCGGGCTTCTTTCAACAAGCGGCCCGTGAGAAACTCTTCTGGGAAGAGAGCTGGATGCTTCCGGTGCGGAGGCATCGACCACTGGGTTCGGGACTGCCCGAAACCGCCTGCAGTAGCTGCCGGGCTGGAAGGTAACTAGCCGGGTTTTCAGGCGGAGGATGCAACTCGGGGCGCCGCATCCTCCAACATGGATATCACAGTTTAGGCGTTAACCGCCGAGGGCCTTGCTCTTTATTGATGAGCGAGGTTCTGAGCGGTGCATGCGTACCGCGGGATAGCTTGGCGCTATCTGGGGCAATTAGTAGGACTACCACAAGTAGCCATATGCCCATCATTCAGGCAGTGCTGAACGGCCGTTGTTTCTCGTGTCTTGTCGACACTGGAAGCGAGCGGACTCTGGTAAGTCCACGGGTGGTTGGTGGGAAACGGCTCAAAGCAGGCCGGCCGTTATTAACGGCTGATGGCAGTGCCTCTCACGTGGAGGGCACTTGCCGAGTTACCGTTGGACTGCAGGGACACTGCTTCAGTGTCTCGGCTCCTGTCATGAGCGAGTTGGAGAACCTTGGCGTTGATTGCCTCATTGGTGGTGATGCCATCGACCATATGGGGGGTGTGACTGTCAGGAGAGGCTCTGACTCGCGAAACCCAGTTGTCTGGGGGAAGCAAAGTTCAGATGGCTGCTGTGACTTTCCTCGTCAGAAAGTTGCCAGCCCAGGCCTGGCCTGTGGGGCTACGACAGCTGTCAATGATAGTCGTAGCAGTGACTTGGGGTCGCTGCGAGTGGAGGATCCCGATTTCGTGGCCAATTTTGACAATGGTCGATGGACCGTCAGTTGGCGGTGGACCGGGGAGTCTCTATCAAACTCCAAACTCGTGTGTCAGAGTAAAGGTGTACTCAGGCGCCTCAGATTCGTGAACGCTACTGCGCAGAGCTGGAGAGCTGGATCTCCAAGGGTTGATTAAAGCGATGGGAGGGCCCAGTTGAAGGGGTTATCCCTTTGCTTGCAGTGTTCCAGCCAACTAAGGACAAGGTGCGGCCAGTCATGGACTACCGAGAGCTGAACAACTACGTGGAATCTCACACTGGCGATGACAAGGTTGCGGTGTGTAGTGAAAAGATTAGAAAGTGGAGACAGTTGAAAGGTAACCTTCGAGTTGTGGATCTGAAGTCAGCCTATCTTCGGATTCACATAGCTAGAGATCTGTGGAAGTACCAGGTCGTTAGACATAAGGGGGTGCACTACGCCCTGACTCGGCTCGGTTTTGGACTGTCATGCGCTCCCAGAATTATGACTTCGATTCTTGGTAAAGTACTGTCGATGGACGACCGGGTTCGTCGGGCAACGGACCACTACATTGATGACGTAGTGGTGCAGGAGTCTGTTGTCGGTGCTGAGGAAGTACGAAAGCATCTAGCCAAGTATGGGCTCGAGACTAAAGAGCCGGAAAGTCTTGATGGAGGTCGACTGTTGGGAATTGCCCTAAAAAGTGACAGTCGCGGAGAACTACGAATGATGAGGGCAACAGCCCTCTCAGAGATCCACTTGAAGCCAAAAAGCCTCACACAGCGTGGCCTCTTCTCCCTATGTGGTCGGTTGATCGGTCACTATCCGGTGGCTGGATGGCTCCGTATGCACTGCAGCTTCCTCAAACGATTAGGATGTGGTGGGGGTTGGGATGCTCCTGTTGGAGATGCTGTCAGCAATCTGGCTGCAGAGTTGCTGAACAGAGCTAAGCGAGAGGACCCTGTGTGGGGGTGCTGGCGAGTGAATCCAGGAGGATCCGTTACAGTGTGGACAGATGCTAGCTCCATAGGGATAGGCGTGGTCCTGGAGGTAGATGGCAATGTTGTAGAGGATGCGTCATGGCTACGGAAGGAGTCCGATCATTCCCATATCAATGTTGCCGAGTTGGAGGCTGTGGCTAGAGGAATCAACCTGGCGGTCACGTGGGGGTTTAAAACCTTCACGCTAGCAATCGACCCGCTCACGGTCGTCAACTGGATGGGTATCACTGTTGACGCTCGTAGTCGCGTGAGAACAAAGAGTGCTGCAGAGATGCTCATAAAGCGTCGTTTGGGTGTAATCCGAGACACGATCACCGAGTTCGACCTTGAAATATCAGTTCGTTTTGTGCCGACGGCAGAAAACAAAGCTGATTGCATGACTAGGGTGGCTAAGCAGTGGCTTGGGAGCCGTGGACTTGGCAGCACCGACATGCAGGTGACTGCAGCACTTTCAACAGGGGAAAGTGTGGAAGATGCCATTTGGGCGGCGCACCTGCCTCATTATTTAGGCGTTGATCGGACGCTTTACCTTGCTCGACAAATTTGTAGAGATCTGTCCAGAGAGCAAGTGAAGCGTGAGTTGGCTGGGTGTGAGACATGCCAGAGGGTCGACCCCGCCTTAAGGTCTGAGAACATTGTCCCGACAGGAAGCTTGTCGGTAGAAGGAAATTGGCAGAGAGTTGCGATTGATGTAACCCACTACGATGGCAGACTGTTTCTGCCGATGGTCGACTGTGGTCCGTCGCGACTGGCCATCTGGCGACGTCTTCAGAGTGAGTCTGCAGAAAAAATTGTTGCTCAATTGCGCAGCGTTGTGGTTGAGCGAGGGCCATGTGAAGAGTTGCTCTTGGACAACTCCATGGCATTCAGGTCAGCATCTGTTGAGGAGTTTGCTGACGAGTGGGGAATATCTCTTCGATTCAGAGCCGCTTACGCCCCGAGCGGCAACGAGATTGTAGAGAGAAACCACCGGACAATCAAAAGGATTGCGGAGAGAGGGGGAATTTCTCCCGAAGAAGCCACATTCTGGTATAATGTGACACCCAGGAAGGACGCAGATGAAGGTTCGGTGCCTTCTAACGTACTCTTTCGATACCCTTGGCGGATACCATTTGATATTAATACCCCAGAAGCTGACGTTTGTGGTGACTGTAACTTCGCCGTTGGCGATGAAGTCTGGCTGAAGCCACCAACACCCTCGTGCACCAGGCAGTGAGCACTCGGTGAGGTCACCGGGGTTGTATCAAGACACACAGTGTGTGTGAATGGGGTACCACGGCATGTCAGAGACGTGCGAAAGCGTCGTCATGGTAGAGAGCTTGCTCAGCATGGTGGAAGGCGCCATCAGGGTGGCCTCGCTGCTCGTGTTGATGATCAGCATATACCCTATGCTGGGCCTCCAGGGGATCTGCCGTTAGTGCTGAGCGAGGAGCATGGCGAGGAGGCCAATGCGGGTCAGTATGCTATTCGGGAAGACCCAGCCCAACCCGATGCCGATGTAAATGGTGTAAGGTGTCCAGAACGCCCCGCCAAACAGGTTGGAGTTGATGCTGAGGAGAGCAAAAATGCAGATGTGCCGCTGCTCCATCATGGACGGCCGCAACGTGTGCGGCGGCGACCTGCGTACTTGGCTGATTATGTTGATTGGCCAGAGGTCGTGGCGTCTCCCTAGTAGCTTTGTAAGAAGCTAAGGGAGATGTGGGCTGTAAGTATGCCGATGCCGTTAGCGGCGTAGCAAGATAGAGTGCTTAGGTACACAGCAGGGGTCAAGGACTTCTCCTCGTGCTGCGCTGCGAAACAAAAGCCTACTCATAAATAGTGTGACAGTGTTCGACTGAGAACGTTTATATCTATTAGTTCAGCAAATTCAAGTTTCTAGCCATTGTATTCTGGGCGAATACGGTGATTTGCTGGGCAGATCACGGGTGGAGATTGGGGTGACTAAGGGGTGGTTTGGAGGTCACGGTGACAGCTTGGGGCTGTCGATATTTTATTATTCGCATTATAATTATTATCATTATTATAAGTTACTGCTAGTCTCCGTTATTTGTTTTGAATTTGACTCTCATATTGATTTGCACTTGCAGGTAACAGATTGTGTTCGTATTTAGTATTTTTAGACTGGCAAAATGTATTTCAAGAAGCTTTTTATGCTCACATATATGTAATTGTTTGAGTGTACTTGGGTATTTTTTAATGCATATTTTAATTTTTTGTCTGTGGGATGGAGATGACAACTTCTTGATTTGACTTTAATGGATTGTCCACTGAACCCCAGTCATATATATTGGCATATATAAAGTGCATTTTACTTTATTAAAAGTTTTATAATTTTCAAAAACTACTCTTTTAGTCAGACAATACGGAAATTATCAGTTTAATCATTTCTATCAGCAAAATGGCATTTGCCACAAATCATTATATGCTCAGCTAATTTCTAGAGAATGCAAATCTTTCTTCAAGTTTTAATGATGAATTACACATTTTATTTCATCCTTGCATTTCATAATTGTAATTGAATTTTGTTTTTATTTTGGTAAGTCAAATAAGCTCAGAATTCAAGCTGCGAAACTAGTATTTTTCAACTTTTAAATTTCAAATTTAAATATTCTGTTTACCATTTGTAAGCTATATGTAGCTATGTGTACATTAGCAAACGTTTTGTATTTTGGTTTTTTTAATTTTTGGAGTAAAAATCTCTTTAGCATGAGCAAAAATGCTAAATTTATTGCAATGAAGCACTATTGTTGAGCAATATTTTCAAAAGCTCAAAACAGGGTGAAAATTCTGTATAAAAATATTAGTGCACTTTTTATGCTATAGGCTACTATGATAGAGTGTGATATAGTATAAAATTGTGTATTATATATTATATGATCATGTGACATACTATAATATTACAGTTTTTCAAAGTTATAAAACAGTGTCATGTAATATAATGTAGTGTGATACAGTATAATAGAGTGTTCAATAATATTTAATACAGCGTAATATGTTATATATCAAAATTTGATATTGTAGTGGAAATTTACAAGAATAGTATAACGTGTCTTTTACCTAGAGTTGTCTTTTCAAATTTTGATATTATTTTATTTAACAGTTACAATTGTGTAAATCGATCCTGTTCAAAAATTGGAATAGATCCTGATGTCGGAATCCGAATGTCACACAGGATAGTTAAGGGCAACCTTTTAGCTGCAACTGCCTTGCTGAGGTTTACATTGTAATCATATAAGAATTCAGTACCAGTAAAATAAAATCTCACCTAATTGTGCTAGAGTCAAAATTTAAAAACTATGTTGTAGATCTTCTTTTTCTCCAGTGTAAGTTTTCTGGAAATTTCAATTTTCATTTTTTTTGCGAAGTTATAGACAAAAAACTGCCGAGTTTTGGCCAATTTTGCCTGAAAAGCTGACTTTTCAGTACCAGTAAAATATCTCAGCAGCAAAGCATGATATCTGAATAAAAATTGCACTGCTGGAATCCTGAGATATTTCTCCAGTGTAAGTTTTTTTCTTTTTTCAATAACTCTGCTAGATTGCTCATAAATTGGTGATTTATACACTGAAAATGCCATATTTTCTCATAAGAAACTAGCAGCGCGCAGCGCTTCACGCTTCACTGAGCACGTAGGGATGAGAAGATATTGGCGCCTACATAATAACTACAGGCTAGCTAGCTGGCAGGCTATAATGAATAGCTTGCTTTGTACTTTGTTTATGTAGCACCAATAATGGAATGTTGATAGATAACGCAGCCCTAACGAAGGTTGCTGCTTATTGGTTGTAGTTTAATCTTAGGCTAAACAATTACAAGTAGGCAACACGCATGCCACCCGCAGAGCAATATTATTCAAGAACCCGAACTACATTTTGAGAGAAATTTATGATATTCTTAGTGAGGATGCCCTTAACTATCCTGTGCAGAATAGATTCCGATGTCAGGGGCTGATGTCAGAATATATTCCGACATCGGTAAACGCAACAAAATGTCAGAAAGCCCGACTTTTGGACAGGATCGGTAGAAGTTGCTAGACGGGCTTTGCCTCTGTAAATGAAAAGGCAAGATCACCGAGTAGAATCAGTCTACCACTGAAGCTCACAGGATACATACCTACTTATACACGCTACTTTTGATACAGTAAATATTTATTTTCTCAAGACTACAATTTTACCTTGTTTTTTTTATACTGGAGTTATGCTCCCCACTCAATTTCCTTCAACCCACACAACTACTACATTGGTGGCAGCAGTGTGATTCAAAATAGTTAAGTGGCCCTACATAAAGAAATAGCAAAACAAGATGACTGAAGGGGAGAGAGGACCAGCACTTCAAAAGCCAGCAGGACCAGCCCTCATTTTGGAGAACTTGGTGACAGCTCTCCAAGAAGTCAGTGGGGTGAGGCAAGTGCCTTTTGGTGACAGGTACCGCCTCAAGCCTCCGACTCTCAGAGGGGACAGTGGTGTTGAGCAGTTCATCTGCAAGTTTGAGGATGTGGCCACCATCGCTAAATGGCCAGCACCGTTGCGCGTCCTCAAACTCTGAGGCTGTCTGACAGGCCAGGAGCTTTGCTCTCGGGCCCAATGGAGCACACATCATTAGAACTTTTCAAACTCGACTTGGAATAACAGCCTGAGAGCCAAAGGACAAGCTCCAAGGGCTACGGAGAGACTGGAGAATGACCTTGCAAGACCATGCCAACACTATTGAGAGGCTGGCCCAGATTGCGTTCAGTCGCATGAAGAAATAGGAAAGGAGGAGCCCGGCGTGTGAGGTGTTTTTCCAAACCATTAACAACCCAGGGCTGCAGCGCTATTGGTTGGCAGCAAAGATCCACACCACCAAGGAAGCAGTAGAGATGGGCAGGGCCTACTGCCAAGTAGATGGGCCCCATTGGCCAGAATTCACTGCCAACCAAGTGATAGAAGAGGAGAAAGAGACCACCTGGTCCCTTGCTCCTCAAAAAGCGGCAGCTACCACTAAATCACCGGAGCCCACGCAGCTCACCATATTGATGGGCATGATGAAGGGCATGCAGGCTGCGGTGACGGAGCTACAACTTGATCAGGTCGATAGAGGGGCTCCCCGATCCCGGGATGACCCTGTCCGTCATCACACTTCACCTGTTGGAGTTGTGGTGCATCAGGACATGTGAAGAGACACTGCCCTATTGGAGGACGAGTGTCTTTAAACACCCGAGACTCATGATAATTTCCGCTAACCGTGAGCCCAAAGCCAGTTTGATTTGAAGGGGAGGCACAGTTTGATTAGGGTCATCTTTCTGCTGAATCAGTAATTTTATTGCTCCATTATAATTATATATGAAATAGTGCCCAACTCATAATTCGACTAATTTTGAGGCTAAACTCAAAATAAAAAACCATCTTGTAAATATTTTTCTGCTCTATTAGAGGCTTTTTTAAAATCTTTATATACTTAAATCATTGCATTTTTATGCTTCAAAAACAGTCAAAAATTGCTCATTTTTGCATAAAAAAACATGGTCTCAATGCCCCACAAATAATTCAATTCCTAATCAACTTATTTTTGCAAAAATTGAAATATAGAGTTATAAGATATTTGTCTATGAGAGGCCATTTCAAGTTTTTGCATAACCTTAACAGGATTGGTGTAAACATGTAATTTATACACTGTTTTTTTTAAATTTCACTTCTCACTTAGTCTGCATGCTTGGCTGAACACGGTAGAGCTGCGCTGCTAGGCTAGCCATCATAATGCTTGCCGGGAGCTCACGCGACGTGCGATTCATGTTGTTTGCGCGCTAAATCAAAGGGTTAAAGTTTATCTCTGCACTAAACTAATTACATAGTATATGAGACCAGTTATTAGATAGTAGCGCAGTGGTTGGAATCTCGATAGTTGCAATATTGTTGTACTGCCTATAGGCGTGAAGCTGTACAACGTGTAATCTACTCTGAATTTAGATTTTAGTTGTATTTATATGAAGACATTTTTAAAGCCTGCGTACATTTCTTGCTTTGACCTGTTTCTTTCTAGTGCAAAGCAGTTTAGTGATACAGCCTGCATGATAACCAAAACATTTTATGATGCTAGTGAGAGGTAATGGCCACTAAATTTTATACTTTTTGTGTGTGATTTCAAAGCAAATTTGTTGTTCTGTAGAGTGATCTAAATTATACTAATAATATAATATTTGTAACCAAACTTACTGTATGATATAATAATGAGGTGATGCTGAGGCTTGCCACGACCACATACTTGCTCTATAGATTGTTGTGATGGCTGTAATGCGCAGCCCTAGCTAATGTGATGGTTTGTTGGCAATTGTTCAACCTCATGCTAAATTATGACGAGTAGGCAATACGAATGCAGCCTACAGAGCAATAGCAGCACGGAACTGAGACTAGATCATGAGATGATATTTTGCTGGGGATGACCTTAACTAAACTGTGAGTCCAGAAGATACCCAGGAGAACATCCATGAAGCCTGCTAATACAAAGTGGCAGACACATCGGAGTCGGAGGTCGAGAAACCTATCCAAACTTTCTGCCCGACCATTTGGTACACGGATGGAGTCTCATGACGCAGGGTGGCAGGCACTCCCGAGATCTCGGAGACCACAAGGTCTACTCAATCCTGTGGCCTGACCACTCGGGAACTGGTTTGCGGGGTTGCCCAAAGAGGTTATGGAAGAAAATTCAGCTTACTCGCAAAAGTTTCCTAAGCTATTTTCCGAATAACCTCGAAAACCCCCAAGGTTGTAAAGACAAAGAGGAGGCCCACCGTAAGAACTCAAGTAGTGTCTCGTCCAGAGACCGACTGCTCCAGGAGCACTCAGCCGTACAGAAGCAGCTACTTCCTGCCTGGAAAAAATTTGGGTAAAACTGCCACATTACTACTAGATACTGGGTGCACTATCAACCTGCTGAACCGACGTCTCTTTGACACTCTTGGCACCCGGAAGCGGGCGAGCCTTGAGCTGTACAAAGGTACACATGGTACATTGGCGGACAAATCATGTAGTCCTTTCTACAGCATTCTTACACTACTTAAACGCGTGAGTGATCAAGTGATTCACAAGATGTTTATAATCAGCTAGCTGAAGGAAGATGCCATTCTAGGGATGCCATTTCTAAAGAAACACCAGTGTCACATAAATTTTTAGAAGTTGGTGGTGGTAATGGCTGAGAAGGAACTTGTCTGTGTTGACAAGTTTGGTAGGCACTTGGTGGGCAGAGTCCAGGTAGTGGGGGACTGCATGGATGATGAAGATGGATATCCCAGGCAACTCTCTGCTGCAGAGTCAACTGCAAGAAGATCACAGGTCTAGGAGTGGTGGAGTGGGAGTGCTTGAATCGGCTTGACTGTCGAAGATAACTTATCGTGCAGTGCATCAACCCCATTCACAGAACTTGTCAAATTATCGGCTGGAGCGCTGGTGGGGAAGTACCACTCTATTTAAGAAACTGATGTGGGGCTGGCACTGGAAACAGTGGCCGACACCCAGGAAACTCCTCCCCCTGTGTCAGTCGAGGCACTGTTCCAGAGCCCTTGACTGACCTGTATGGCAGAGCGTGTAGCAACTGTAAGAGTAGTACTGAACGCCAGGAACGTGCTCAACTAAATCATAGATGACAGTGATGTCTTTAGTTGCGGAGACAGAAATATAAGACTAACCAGGGTTATCTCTCATGAGATACCCTTGGCAGCCGGCACTGTTCTCATCAGACAGCCAAGGTGATGTCTGAGCTTAGAAAAAAAGAGGTAAGCTGACAAGTACAGGATTTTTTTGACTGGGACCTGATTGGGCTTGACCACGGCACATGGAGGTCTTCAGTAGTCCAGGTCAAGAAAAATGATGGTAGTTGGAGGTTCTGCGTAAACTACCGCAAGCTCAACAGTGTAACCATTCAGGATGCTTACCCTCTCTCTTGGATAGATGAGTCTCTGGATGCCCTCGCAGGAAACCAGTATTTTAGTATTTTGGAGCTGTTTAGCGAGTACTGGCAAGTAACCTTCAGTCCAGATGCTCAGGACAAAACAGCATTCATCACACACAACTCTGGAAATGGAAAGTATTGCCATTCGGGCTTACATCTGCCTCGGTTTTGTTTGTTTAATGTACATTAAACAAATAAAACCGCAACTTAATAAACAAAATTACGCCATACCACTAAAGCTATACCAATAAGCTCTAAACCACTCAACTCACGCACACCTTTTACTAATCTATGTTGCTTTTATATTCAGATGTCTATATTTTGTCAACTCTAATTTATTTTTTATGCAAAGAAATCAGTATAAATTTTGACTCGTATAATATAAAAAACAAGATTATCTACCTCAGTTTAAATGATTTACAATAACTGCCACTCTCTATTCTTTGTGTCATGCATAGTGTTGAACGTAACGTAATAACCTTTAAATTTCGATCATTCTTTGCTACTCTGAAGATGGGCACAGTGGTGCCCGAAATTTAAGTATAATTACTTTGCCTAATAAAGTAATAAAACGACAATGTTTCTCGCGTATATTCATCCATATATATATATATATATATATATATATATATATATATATATATATATATATATATTATTATATATTAGTAAATTATTGAAACTTAGGGAGATAATCTTATTTTATATATTACGCAGGTCAAAAATTATACTGATTTTTTTGCATAAAAAATAAATTAGAGTTGACAAAAAAATAAAATAGATATCCAAATATAAAAACAGCAAGAATTAGTGAAACTATGTGAGAGTCACAGTCCTGACTTCCACCGATCTGGAAGTACGCCTTTCCTCTGGTCAGAGCAGCCTCAATAGTGTTGACCCCAGCTGCCAAGAGTTATTGAGCGATTGCAGGAAGGTATCGAATGTGATGGCCTGGCGTGACTCCAGGTCTACGTTACCGTAGGCTACCTGGACTAGCTGCTCCACTTTGTTGGCGTGATCCTGTAGTGAAACCCTAGGATCTCGTCGGAGTCCTTGCAGGCGGGCTCTCGCGTCCCGGACGGTAAGTCCGAAGCGGCCGCATAGAGCCTCGGTGATGTGGTCCCTACTCGGGCCTACCGCATAGGGTTTGGCCCGACCTGTCAGGCAGGACCGTAGTTGCAGTAATTCTACCTGGGCCGGCCACTGGGAGGCCACGGCCACTTCGTGGAATTCTTGTAGAAATTGTTCTACATCTCCTTCACCGTCGAAGACTGGCGCTTTAAGGAGAAACCTGTCACCAGGTGGAGCCTGTGCAGCTGCCCTGTCTTCCCAGAGAGTCCGAATCAGTGTCTCTAGTGTGAAGCGTCCCCCTGCTGGTTCATCATCTGGCCCGAGCTCTAGAGCTGGCCTCAATGGATCCATTGTTGTCTCTCCCCGTAGGGGAGCATCAGCTTAGTCTGTACCAGACGATAATATCCCACCGCTGCCACCAGTGTAATAATTTTATGCGTGGAATGTTATAATTCGCTGCATGTAATTATTGGTGTGGGTTATTAGCTGTTGGAACACAGTGACTCTTTGTCAGAGTATTTAGAACACAGCGACTCTTTGTGGGGGGGGGGGTATTTATGCACAAATAAATAAGAAGTTTGATACTCACTATCCCTTTATTTCACTCCAAAATACACACATCCAAAAATAGAAAGTTAGGGAGGACAACTCTTTACATCGTGTGGAAAACTACTAGTAACTGTTAATCAAGGTATAAGGTAATTAATTAAGTATATAAGTGTCCTGGATTGGTAGCTCCGAGTTGTGTCTTCTTCTGCTGCTGGCTGTAGACTGAACTCACTGATGTGAGGGCTTCCTTTTATATGTTGGGAAGTAGTTAAACTAGAAGGTTCCATGCGAATTCGAGAGAGTTCGCTCGAAACGCTCGAATCGCAGGGGATTCGCAGGGTCATAACAAAGGGTTCGCTCGAATCGAGCGAACTTCGAGGAGAAATCCCGGTCATCCTTATTATGTAAGTAGTCCTGGGAGTAGCCAGGAACGATAGCTAATCCAGTCAGGGCAATAATAATATGTAGCTGGGAATAATAGCTAATCCCATCATGACCATCATGACACTTAGCTGTTAAAGGGACTATGGCTATGTAAATGATATATTTAAGAAAACACGCATTCCATGGGAATGAAGGTAATAATAGTAAGGAAATACAAGCAACAGTTACAATATACACAATTTTACCACAGTATCAAGTATTATACTATTTTTTGTTTTAAATTCATCAACTAAATGTTTTGTCAGCTGTGTTAATTAATGTTAGGTTAACAAAATGTTTTTATGGTTATAGGTTACAGTTTGAGTTTGAGTTCAAGTTCAAGTTTGAATTTGAGTTTTGTGAGAAATATACTGTTGGCAATGGACAAAAAGTAGAGTTGTGGCTTGCTTCTGTGTCATCTATTTATTCACCCTTCATTAAGTGAATCACAATACATAGGCATCTGTGCCAAACAGCACCTGTGCTGACACAACAACTGAGCGCTCGAGGCTATAAAGTTGCCTTTTACCAATGAGTGTGACTGGCAGAATACATATAATTCATTATCAAACAACAAGTATTAAATGTTAATAGCTATTCGATCAAGATGAAAAAGTTTCCATTATGTGCGTTTGAAGCAGTATTTCCTTTAACTATCTACTGGAAATGAGCCATCAGCTAATCAAAACAGGTTAAACTTTATTTTATACTAAGATAATGACAACCTAATTAATAGAATTGGTAAAAAAGCAACTTTTTAAAACGGGGAGCTAACTCTGACTTTGTTTTGTTTTAATGTTTAGGGTTGTGAAAATATTTTGTTGGTCAGAATAAACTAGAAACTGGTGTGACTTATAAAAACACTGTAGAGTGTCTACAGGCTAAAAATTACCATTCTAGATGGTACAGCAAAATTTGGTTGCTTAGAGAATATCAGGTACATCCGAAAAAACACAACATCACGCAATAGGCTCCGCCCACCTATCAGTATAGTATGTTGGCTTTGCAGTGATATATAGCAACAAGGGTTAGTTTTCATGTGCTCCACCCGCCCATTTTTGCATGTTGGCCCAGGCCACTATATAAACCTGTCACGAATGACTCTACTAAACAGTAAATTACACACTGTTTACATATAATGTAACATTCACACGCACATCAAGTTTTGTTTGTACTTTTCAAACAAACAAATTGACAGCAGAAACATTAACATAAAAGTTAGCTGCTATAGTGACATTGCATAATGTAAAAATATGTCATGCCAAATGAAGTAGCTACTATACTGTGTTTGCAGGCAATAAAGTGCAACTATGAAGATCAGTAGGGATATATGTCAAAATGTCAAATTTATACATGACTTTGTTAATTTCCTTGCAAGACACTAGATGGCATGAGCAGCTGAGGTGAACCAATTCAGAAAACTATTCCTTGAAACATTTATTTATGAGAAATAATAAACAAGCCTTGTATAAGTTTGGCCAGTTATGGAGCTATTTTAGGTGTAGTTATGCTAAATACCCATTTGCAGCTGCACTTGCTATGTGGACTTAGTATTTTGGAATAGTTTGACAGCTTAAACTATAAACATTTTATAAGATATATATATATACATATACCTGTCATAGAGATAGCTTTTTTCACAGTTGATTGAGGAAAAGTTTATTTCTGTTAACAAAAAGGAAACATCATTAAGATAACATCTTAGTTTTTGCATGTTGAGGAAGTTTCATAGGAACCATCCTAATATTATATTTGTTGCTTTTAGCAAACCGCCATCATTGACTGTTGTATCAAACAACAAACGGTATTTTCAAAACAGTAGACAAGTAGCTTTTAACTTGCTGTAGCATATAAGACACTTAGTACAAAAGTATAATTACCAATGAACACTCAATTCAATTAAATGTTCATTTATGTATCCCATATTGGATCTGCTACCAGGTTTCGCTGAACCAGTCGACACAAGTTTTCAGAAAATCTAAACATATGACCGCTACAAATCTATTTTAGCAAAAAAGTAGTAAATAACTAATAACTCTTTAGAAAGTTTTACATTCATTTGACAATTTATTCATGTCATATGCAAAACATAAGTATATATATGGATGATTTTCTCTACGTAATGTACACACTTGTTGAATATTAAATAATTGAATGTTTTTATGTATATCAAATTCGTTAACGTTGATGTTTGTAGACTAGTGATAATGTCTTCTTTCTCACATCTTATAATAGATTTCCTTTAACCTGAGTTCATACTCAACCCTTTATCACATAGTCTTATCTGATTGGTTTGACTGTATACATGCTACTATATAAAAATACAGGCATCCTGTTGAGCATTTAGTTTAAGCTTACAACTACATCAGTGCAAGATTACAAAGGTAAGATTGTCTACTGCTACTACGTAACTAAAAATCTTGTGTGATAATAATGCTACACCAGCAATAATGTTTACTATACTAATTTGTTATTTTCTAGTTCATGACACTTCTTATAACATTTACACTAAGTCTTTGCACTATGTATATAAGTCAGATCAAATCATTTCAGCATATATGTTGATAATATGCAAAGTAATTATATAGCATTAGCATGTGGTTCTAGTTAACTTTTGTGTGAAATTTGTGCATTCTTATCAGACAAGAAGAATTGCAGAAGTAGCTATTTAGTTATAAAATAATATACATGTAACTGTCTATCATAAAACTGAATTTGCACAAATTTCTGATGGTGATTGCTTTTATGCAACTTCTCTTTGAAAGCAATTTTTTATTTTTTAACCAACATATGCAAAAATTGAGCTTTGTTTAATAACTGTCACAGCTTAACTTAAATTTTTTTTTGTGATAATGTAAAGCAAAACCACAAGAAAATTCACCAATATTAACTAGAGAAAAAGTTGGAATTTTGCTTAATCTATTAAAAATAAGAAAATAAAGAGTTAAGTTTTTTTTGACAACAATTCAATGCCTTACTGCAACATATATTAAACGTATACTATATCAGTCAAAACCAAACCTATATAATTATGAATTTTAGTGCAATGACCGCATAATATGATGTACAGAGTTTTTTTCTCAATTTTATAATTTGAAGATGCTGTTACTTTTTCAATTGAACTATGCTTTCAAGACAGCTTGATAACTTCAAACAAATAGCATATGATGACATTCAATTAATAACATACATTATTTACATGAAGTCTTATTTGACCATTTATAACCACATTTTGTTGTTACATCACCGCATTTTTATATTTCATCTAAGAGCTCAACCTAATACATAAGAAAATTTTGCGATATAAGACATGCACTGTTAGATATCATTGGATTCTTTACATTAGGCTGAATGTATTGCAATGAAACACTGTTGAGCTAAAACTTTAAAAAGATCAAAACAAAACTATACGTTCTTTGTAAAAAAAATTGGGAATATTTCATGCTATACTATAATATAGAATGATATAGTGCAGCTTTGTGTTTTTTATTATATAGGATTGTGTGACATGCTATATTACAGTTTTCAAACTTGTAATACAGTGTAGTATATTATGTAGTGCAGTTTGGTATAGTATGATAACTAATAAGTAGAATAATTTTTTAGTATTTTTAATAGTAGTTAATGATTTATAGCTTTTACTTTGATAAACATGGAAGACCGAAATAAGCTACTTTGTTTTTAGAAAATATTCATGTTCTAGTTTCAATAGCCCCTGCAGTGTGCCTAATAAAAATATTTAGTTAATGCATGAGATTAGTAAAACATAATGAAATCACCAGTTAGTAATTAAAAAGCAATTCTATGACTTCGTTGACTCTAGAATAGCTGTTATCTTGCCTCAATACAAGCATAGATCTTATGTAACCATGAGCTACCAAAACGATTAACTATTTTGCATTTCCCACTGTCTGTTCAGATCAAAAGATTAAAAAAATAAGCTTGATGAATCTGTCAGACAACTAGCTTTTGACCATGAAATTCAATCACCACCATAAAAGTTAATTTAATAATGTCTACAAATTACACCCTGACGGTTAAATCAAAGCTAAAAATCAGCTACATGCTGCAATAATTTGCCAAAATATCTTTTTCATTTCCATAGTGTGTCTTTTTAACTTTGAGTAGAACATTTCTTAAATTCATGTTTTTCTTTGAGTAAAAAGTCACTGAGACAAGGTACTTTATTTAGAAAACAAAAGCAGTATACACACATTCCAGTTAAACTATTTTTAGTATGGCTAATAAAAAGATTTAGTTAATGCATGAGAATAGTATAACATAACTGAGATCACCAGTTAGTAATTAAAAAGCAACTCTATGACTTCATTAATTCTGGATTAGCTGTTACTTTGCCTCAATGCAAGAATAAATCTTATGTAACTGAGCAGCTAAAAAGCTTAACTATTTTGCATTCTCTAATGTCTGTTTAAGTGAATAGATTAGGTATAAAATTTAATATACTAAGAACTAATGATTTATCAAACTTTTAAGGCCAAGATTATTGTGAAAATAAATATAGGATGTAAGAAATGATTAATTTTTATTAGACTACACTCTATGAGTTTAATCAAAGATAGAAAGCAGCTAGCTACATACTGCAATAGCAACATGTCATTCTGTTGCCTCATTTTCATCTTCTCTTTCAAACTATGCTGATTAAGAATTTTGGGAAACTATTTTTCAGTTAAAATAGAAAAGCCTGAAAAATTAGAGTAGGAGTCCGGGGTGCATGGGTCATATAGGGGTACAAAAGACAGGTCAAATTGTAAAAGAACTGATTGACTTTAATAAAAAAGAGATAACATAATTATTCAGCCATTGTCTTTTTAACACTTGCAGAACCTTGAACAAAACTGTTTTTATCTACCATTTGTAACTTATTTTTAGATGTCATTCAAGCTTTATTTTGACATAGTATGTACTATGTACTATGTACTATTTACTATGTAAATAGCACCATGTGATGAAATATATCTTAAGATAATAGTATAATATAGTTTATCAAGGTTGATGTTATGTTTACATATATAGCGCTATATTTTCAAATACATTCTTAAGTGTGTGAATTGGTCAACTACTATTGCCTTACATTTGTTAGAGTGTTGTTGATGCTTCAGCTATTACAAAACTTCCCCTATCTCTTATTTATCAACAACACAAGATAATGGTTATCCTTTGTTTGTTCTTCATCTGTTACTATCACTGTGAGGCAGCTGATACAACTTGTCAAGCTAGTTTTAAACTGTCACTAATAATTTTTTTGAGTGTGTTGATGTTCATAGGTCATCACAAAAAGTCTTATCTAATACTTGAGTTATCAACAGTCATGCAGCAGTTAGAGATAATGTTTATCTGTTATGATGTTCTATATAAGTTACTATTGCTATCATATGAGGAAGCTGATGAAGGTGTTAAACATGCTATTGTAACACTGCTATAGGAGGAAATGCTAGAAGGAAATGCTAAATCGAATATGTATGCTACGTATATGTATATGTTTTATTCAGTCTATGTTAGAATTTAAAAAGCTGCTCTAACAAAACTTAAACACATGCTATTTTCTAACCATCATTTTTATAAATGTACTCTTAAGAGTATCAAGTCTCATAAAAGTATATATATTATATACAATCTGCTATATTACTTGTAATATTTTTTATGATTATAGCTGTTTTACTTAGTTTTACGTTTGCACTGCACAGCAAACCCATAACTTATATTTTTAATAAAATAATGAGATCCTATGCTGTAAATAATATAAATGCGTATATAAAACATAATATACTCATCTTATTTTAGGTGATGCTATAATAGGTCTAAAAATATTAAAGTACCTATAGTACTACTTGTGTTACACAGTTGACAGATGTAGACTGTGATGATATAGATGGACACATAGTTAAACACTATAATAAAAACTATTTGAACATTTTGGTTACAAATATTAAAGAAGGAGTAGATAAAAATTTGTTTGCCCAACGTCATGCACATAAGTTTGGTAGCCCTCAAACTTGTATATTTTACTGACTTGAGTCGTGTCACCAGTATTTTAGTAGTTTTATAAAATTATAGTATTTCTATTTTTGCGATGGAATGGTTTAACATTGATTGTATTTATTCTTCAATAAAGTCGGTTCAGCATGGCGAATAGTGATATTAATCAGAATGCAGTGACAAGTGTTTTGCATCAGTGCAAAGATGAGACAAAAGAAAATACCAACATTTTAAAGCCAACACTAGATGATCCCCTGCAAAAGGAACAGGTAACAACTTACTTGAAGTAGAATTATCATGTATATGCATGCAACTGTACGCTATATAGTACACCAATTATTTTTGAAGCCAATAAACAATGCAGAAAATCTATAGAAAATATAATTTGTTGCCAAATTACAACTTTTTAGCTCTTTTAAAATTGAATGCAATGCCTCTCATCACGCATTATGTCGTCACATGAATTAGGCAAACACACAAACATGTGCTGCGGTAAATTTTGTTTCATAGAAATCTTAAATGGCCGCATTGTTGGTTAGTCAATTAAATTTTGTAGAAATGCTTTTACAATAGAACCAACAGCAGTGTTGGCATCTACGTTGTTCTAATTTTTTTAAGTAATCCAAAGCAAAGGTTTCAAAAGTTTTATTTGCCAAGTTGTTATTCTATAAATAACAAAATGTTCAACACATAAACAAATGTTAATGATTCAGTACGCTCACTCATAGTTTAGATCTATTTGATTTCATCTAATGTACAAAAAAACACTCTTGCTTAAACAACTTTGCAGGTGCAGTTGTTTTTAAATTTCTTTGGTCATGTACGGTTCGCATCCAAATTGAACTAGCCGTGTACTAAAATCCCTATAACTGTTATTGTGTAAAATAGCAACAGTGTAATTACTATTTAGCTGATGCACTGAAACTGATAATGTTGATTTATTGATAATATTATTTTGCCTAATAAAATTAGTATACATTGCAAAGAAACTTGTGTGAGTTTTATATTGCAGTGCTTTAGAAATCTAGAGATAAAGCTCACTGCAGGCTCTACCCAAAAACCATTTTGGAACCAATATGCATAGCTAGGCCTAAATATTTGGGTAGCTACAGTAGTTTTGGTGCGCGTGTATGTCAATTTTCAATTGAGTGCAAGCCTACTGCAGGGCTTGGGTGACTACTAGTTGAACGAAGCTTGACATTATAGTTGCTAGACTTTAACTTACAGTAGGAGCAATTAAACTTAATTTTTATTCTTTGCATTGCGCCATTGAACTATTAACATCATCTTGACCAGTACATTAAAGAGAATTTGCAAGTAAAGCTCTTATCTCTGTCAAGCCGAAAGAACTTCACTGTGTGCATCATATCTATTTATACAATTTTAGTATCACATGTATTTACAGGAATATAAGTTGTTCAATGACCCTATTCATGGTTGTATAGAGGTGCACAAAACAGCACTGATCATCGTCAACTCGCCACAATTTCAACGATTGAGGAATATAAAGCAGGTTGGTTACTTGCAATTGCTGTGTTGAATTTAAAATGAAAACCTTACTGTCATGGCATTTGGCAAATATAGGCCTATATAACGCTGCTTGTTCAAACAAATGAATCTATTACAAAAGAAAATCATTTTCGCTGTAAAATATAATTTAACTACTGTTCTACCTCTGGAAACTTTTCTTTGAGTGTATTTTGTAAAATGAAATAAATTTAATACCAGTAGGCTAAATTGAAAGCTGCTTAATTCAGGCATCTTTGGTGAGATGTATATTATTAGCCGTGCTTCACCAAGTTGAGTCAATGATTTCATACAAGTCTACTTTGGTGTATTTGTAATTATAATAGTTTTTTTGTGGTTTATAACTTACTTTATTTAGCAAAAACTAAACACTGACTGACTAAAGCTGCCAACATTGAGAAAACAGCACTATTAAATAACCACAGTAGAAATGTTTGACTGTCATTAAATTACTACAATACAATGAAAAAATTATGGAATAAGATAAGGTAATAACAATTTAGTCTTAAAGTATTACACAACTGCTGCTTTCATAATAAAGCTGAAAACAGCACATTTTCCTCTGCTCTTAAGATCACAGCTCTAACATATCTGCCAATCATTTGGGTGGTCTCTTCTCCCTTGATGAAAAGGAGGCCACCCAAATGTTTTTTGTGATTAAACTCATCAACAATATCACTCTCAGCATCATAGAAACTATTGTCATTGTAAGCATCCTTTTCAATCATTTGCATAAACTGCTGGTGTTACATCTGAAGGCCCATTGCTCCGAAGGTTCATTAGTTCGAAAATAATTGTCTAGTACGCATGCACAGACACACACTAACTGAAACAAGTTGCTATTCAAAATTCCGCGCATCTGCGTTGTTTTTCTCTGAAGAAATAATTCTCAAAAATACCTGCAACTCATACTCTAATATAAGCTAATTGAGTGATTGTACCAAGTCTTCTTTTAATTAACATTTTTTAATTTACTTTTGACTTTTTAATGTTTTCAAGAATTGACTTGACCCAACCATAAACACTTGCAAAATTTGTGACTTAAAGCTCTATTATTTTGAATCTCCATTTCAATGCTAAATCAAGTCCTTTTGCAGCAGTTCTTAACTCTGCCACATAAATATGCGAAACACCATTATCACGGGTCAGCTAAGTTTCTATCCTTAGCAATTTTACCTTCAATTTCAACACAGGAACCTATGGCCAAACTGTTTGAGTCACACTAGGCAGTACAAACTTTGCTTGAACTAACCTTCCAAACACCTCTCACAATGTCATGAACATATGCCCCCTGCCCATGCGCACTTCACCTATCATCTGTTTTGCCTGAGCTGGAGTTGGGTAATTATACCTTCCACGATACATGATTTGCTGGCCTCTAAACAAAGCTGTATGCAGTTCTTAGCTATCATTCAACAAGACAATGACAAACCAGCGTGTTACACGCAAAGAGCAACTTACATTCATTCGGAGTATCTGTCAAAGTAACAGGATTCCATCTTTTTTTCACACAAATAGGTCTGCTGTGCATCTTGTTCACTCAACCCCCCACATGTGACTATTTTCTAAGTTCTCTGGTTTTTTGTGACTAAGCCATTTTACTCCAAAAGCTGATTTACTTGCACCACTTTCTCATTAATTCATCTGTCATCAACATCCCCACTAACAATTTACATTGATATGACGTTGTATACACGTTGGAAAAAACGTTTATTAAATGTTTAAATGTCAACACATTTTTGTACTATATACAACGTTTGAAACAAACGTTTATCGCAAAACGTTTTACCAACCTTTCATAAACGTTGCGTTGCATAACGTTGTGTAGATGTTTTACATACAACGTTGGTGAAAGGTTGCGATCCAACATTGCGTAAACGTTTAAATTTAAATGTATCTCTTTGTCTCGCACAACGTTTAGGCAACAACGTTTTCTGCAAACTATTTTACCAACGTTTCATAAACAAGTCATACAAACGTTGCCATAACATTGCTTCGGCAACGTTTTTATAATGTTGCAAAGCAAGCGTTATCTAGATGTTCAAATGTAGACGTTATTTAGCTTTTTTATCTAAAACGTTCTATAAACAACTTTTCATAAATGTTATTATAATGTTGTATAAACTCTATGCAGCATTGCAAATTTAGGTTATTATAATTATTTGGCAAGGTTTACATAACCATTGCTATATTAAAGTATATATAGCAGTATAATATATACAAGTGGAAGTTTTATATTGTGTATTGATAACTTTATTGTTTAAAAGTGAAGAGCAATAATTACAAAAAAAAATGTTACTAAAAAAACACGTGCAACCTAATATAAAGACGTATTTGGCAATTTAAATGAGCTAAAATAAATTACATATAAAAAATGTGGCTCAATAAGTAGATAAATAAATTCATATTGGAGCTAATGCAAAAATTATAGATAGCAACAGGTCATAAGAAATACGCAAAATATTTAAGCAGCCAAAAAAGTAAAGCTGATTTACAAATGTTGATTCAAAACATAGCTATTTAGTAAAGTCAACAAAGAAAACATTTCTGTATATAAGCAAGTAAACGGAATAATACAAATTATCATTTTAGAACGCTAATCCCTTTATATCCAAAGCTGAACATTAGCAATGAGCTTTATTTACTTTTTGGAGATTTAAAGTTATTTTAGCTTTCTAATTATTAAGCTTCATCCAAAATTGTGGTCCAGCTGAATGTTACAGAATAGGCTTCCGAAGACTGTGAATTCAGTCTGCTCATTCTTTTCTCCAAAATATATATTTAAAGCTTCAAGGTCTTGCTGCTCTTTACAGTAAGATGGTAACCACCTACAAAGCAACAAGAATACTGACTAGAAACAAAAAAACATTCAATGTAAATGTATATAAACTGTGGTAAAATGAAGTCGTGTTTAAGAATATGTTGTGAAAATGGATGGTCAAATTCAAATTTTTGTTTATTTTTCTATAAAGATGACAAAAAAATTTGATATATTCCTAAATGGGTAGGCAACTTCGACCTTATGTGCATTTCACTATAAAATGACAAACAAGGGTGATCAAAAATAGGTGACAACTTCAAGTTTATGTAAGTTTTGCTATAAAGATCGCAAACAAGACAGTTCTTAAAATGGGCAGGCAAATTCAATTTTACTTAGATTTTATTATAAAAATGACTAACAAGAACGTTGGAAAATGGGTGGACAACTTCAATTTTATGTACATTTCACCATAAAATAATATGACAAACAAGAAAGTTGGTAATTGACTGGCCAACTTCAATTGTATTTACATTTCACTATAAACAACTAGCACAAAAGTTAAATGGGTGGGCAACTTCAATTTCATGTACATTTTACTATGAAAATGACTAACAGAACATTGAAAAATGAATGGACAACTTCAAGTTTATGAACATTTTGCCATTAATATGACAAACAATAAAATTAGGAAATGGGTGGGCAACTTCAAGATTATGTACATCTCACCATAAAATAATATGACAAACAAGAAAGTTGGTAATTGACTGGCCAACTTCAATTGTATTTACATTTCACTATAAACAACTAGCACAAAAGTTAAATGGGTGGGCAACTTCAATTTCATGTACATTTTACTATGAAAATGACTAACAGAACATTGAAAAATGAATGGACAACTTCAAGTTTATGAACATTTTGCCATTAATATGACAAACAATAAAATTAGGAAATGGGTGGGCAACTTCAAGATTATGTACATCTCACCATAAAATAATATGACAAACAAGAAAGTTGGTAATTGACTGTCCAACTTCAATTGTATTTACATTTCACTATAAACAACTAGCAAAAAAATTTAAATGGGTGGGCAACTTCAATTTCATGTACATTTTACTATGAAAATGACTAACAGAACATTGGAAAATGGGTGAGCAACTTCAAGTTTATGAACATTTTGCCATAGATGACCAGCAATAAAAGTAGAAATGAGTGGACAACTTCAATTTTATGTATATTTCACTATAAAGATGGCAAGCAAGACTGTTTAGATATTGGTGGGTATTTTTAATTATTTTACATTTCACTATAAATATAAAAAAGATTGTTCAGAGATTGGTGGGTACTTTTAATTTAATATAAATTTTGTGTACATTTAACTATAAAAATTACTAACAATAGTGTTTGGAATTGGGTGTGCAAGCTTGACTTTATGCTAGTTTTACTAAAAAGATGACTAACAAAACAGTTGGAACATAGGTAGGCAACTTCACCTACATTTTGCTATAATGATTATTAAAATAATGTCTGATCATAGGTGGGCGACCTCACCTTCATACATACTGTTCTATAAAGATGACTAATAATTGGAAACTTGTGAAAATAGGTGGGCAACTTCTAATCCATGCACATTTTACTATAAAAATGACCAACAAGAAAATGGGGAAATGGGTAAGCAACTTCCAGTTCAATTCCAATAACTTACTTTAAACTGCTAAATATTACACTTTTCAAAGAATTATTGATATAATGACCTAACTTTGTAAATAATATTATCAGTGCATAACTTATTTATTTTTATTTACAAACTAAAACTTTAAACTTTTTGAAAAGTTTGGTCAATATTATAAGGCAAGAGGTGATGTATTAAATACTACTTTCAAACATTACAAGCTTCAAATAATCAGAGTTGTGCTCACCAACCTATCAATAAGTTCACATAGTGGCACCTGTGCATTCCCTCATATACAGTGTGTAAATTACAGATAACTTCATTGGTATGACTATAAATTTACCTAAATAGCCAAGTACATGGAAATAGCTAAACTCCTATCATTCAATGAAAGCAAGGTATAGATTGGTTCTTCTTGATGCACAGCCTGGGTAATTTTCTTATCAAGTAATCACAGGTGTGAGAATGGCTCAAGGGAAATTATTATTTTTAGCCTACAAATAATAAAATATGCACAGATTAAACTAATAATTAAAATAGATTTTAACAAACTAGTTTCTGGCAAAAAAGGAATATTTTTGAAAAAACCAAAATGGTATAGGTTGAAGGAGTTAGGTGCAAAATGCATAACTATGTTCATGAAAACATTAATTATGCATGTGTACAGTATTCAAGCTATAAAATTTCAATATTATATAAACTACTTGCTTGGAGCAAAATCAGCGACTTGGATTAATTTGAGGAATAAAATTTATGGAGATGATTAAACAACTTCAATTTGATGTAGGTTATACTGTCATTTTAATTAACCTTCTTTAAATTTTATCAGTGACTTTGGCTCCAAGTCGCAAATTTAATATTTCAGTAATTAAAGAATAAATAGCAATTATACACACAGAGTTAAATAAATTGTGCCAAATTCATATTCAAGTTTTTTCTCTAAAATTATCTAGTAACTATTAATTTGTTCACAACTATGCTGATTGCATGTGTTAATCACTGTGTCGTGACATTCATGCATGAACGGATATAATCTACACGCACATACTGCTTGTTTTATACTAAACACAATATGAGGTATAGTCTGAATTATTCTAGAAAAAATTAGCAGTGATTTGGAGTTATTTATCCAATAAAGCTTTATAAAGTGGGTACGAAACTTTTAATTTATGTATGATCTACTAACCACTATGCCATAACTTGATGATTTTTGTTCAATTAAACAGAATTGCATTGTCAAAGAAAAGGTGCAACCTGCATATCTAGATAAAAGCATGAAAAATTGCCTTTAGTATGTATGTTCAAACAATGAATTAGTATACATAATATTTGATTAAATCAAAGACTATAACAAATTTGTTATTTAAGGCGATTTTAAAGAGTAAGTAGGCAACCTAAATTTATTGTAAATTTTACTGTAATGATGACCAGCACAAATGTTGTGAAGAAGGTAGGAAACTTCAATTCAAAATAGGTAACCATGCACTCTGTCTAATGAAACTGGCACAGGCTAAAAGGGCATAGGTAATAACTAATAATGGCACAAGTAATTTAATGGAAAAATGAAATATTGCAGTCATTAAGTACCTTGATGATCAATTTAAACATGTAAAATTTTCAATCAACTCAAAAATTATGTTACAATAATCTATGAGAAAAAAGCAAAGTACTATTTTTCAATAGTTGCCTTTAAAATTTAAAAGACTGTATTCATAATGATTATTTATAGATTGCAAGCAATCTAAGCATTGTACCTAGCTTCACCAACATTACAATAATATGGTTGGGAGTTGTGCTTACCATTTAATCAAACATGGTGGAACTTGTGCATTTCACAAGTTTACAGTATGTGCATAATTGGTACAATTACAAATTACCTTCTTAGCCAAATTATACTTGGAAATTGCTGAAATCCTATCTTTTCGCCCATGCAGTTCTAGTTGATGCCGGGCCTAGATATTTTTTATTCGCTTCAAGTAGTCACAGGTGTGATAATAGCCTGAAGAAAATTCATACTTGTTTGCCTGCAAATAATATACACATTTAATAGACTGCAACAAACGTTTTATTGAACAAAAAGCAACAATCTTTTAAAAAGACTCTGTACTTAAATATAGTTGCTTATGGAAGAGATTCAAGATGCTTGTACAATCATAAAATTGATAAAAATGATCACCATGTGCATTGTATTTCTGCTACGTTTATTCCACGTCATATAAAATACTTGCATAATGAATAGAATTAGCACTTTATAGTGTTTACTTAGCATCCTTCTTTCCAACTTCAGAGTCAGATTGCTTTTCCATATTAGAGTAATCAATATAACCAAAGTAGTGAAAAGGATTATCTGAAAAGAAAAATTTGTGAACTTACAAATATGAAATAATAAGATAATAATATAATATATTGATATTAACATAGACTATAAATTTTAATTAAAACGAATTTTTTTCTGATTAAAAAACAAATTTTGCAAATAAGTTGCTTTTAAAAATTAATGTAGGAATATATACATTAGATTAGCAATAACTTGACATTATGATTACATTTATTTAAGACATAAGTTTACAAACATTTTCAATTTATCATCTATAATACAATTATTATTTTTAATATTATTATAAACTCTAAAGTTTAAAAGTTTAAAATTAAATTCAACATGGGAGATGCGAGACCTCTAGCTTTAAATTAAAAACTACTGAGACAATGAAATTAAATATATCTATAGTTCTCTTGGTCTAACTTTAAGTTACACCTCTTATAGTAGTACTAGTAGTACTAGGATGATAAATTAAAATTAACGTTTAACTTATAACTATAGTCTCACTGATCATAGTGTTAGTTAAAAGATAAACTTGAGTATATATAATATTAATTTTTCATTATTATTATAATTTTCTATTAAGTTGCGTCTGATAACTTATTACATTTGTAAGTGATACCAAATATTATATGTTTAGTGGTCTAACCTGTATTTTGGCGAATCTCCATGTTTTTCAGATCTTTAAATAAACCCCTGTGGAAGGGCAGTTCGAAAGTCTTTCCACAACCAGCTATTAAAGAAAGTGTATTATTAGCTTGCATTAAAAGCCAACAATGCTCTGTATAGCCTGAAATAATGGCTTGTTGTATGTAATCCTTTCAGTAAAAGCTATTCCTTTTATGCAAAATTTGCTTTATTTGTGCACCTTAAGTAACTTCTTACGAGTACCTACACCATGCATTGAAATAATTTCTTTGTTCAAATACCCATTGTACACTTAGCTTATAATTTATAGTCAGTATACAGATTATACACTGTATACGCTAACGTTTAAGCTATGAGCAAGTTTCAGAATATGGTATCATATTTTCAGGATAGAATAAGTGCATGGCGCAAATTCATGGTTATGTGCTGGTTATTTGGAGAAGTTTAGAAGAAATGTTGCCAATTAAAAATATGTTTAACTTTAATATTGCAAATTACCAGATGCCTAAAGTTTTGAAATTTTAGTATTTTGCATCAAACTTAGGCAAAAATTTTATGCTCTAACAAAATAACCACATATACCCCACTCTAACATTGCAAACACAGATGTTACCAAGTTGATACATGAATTGTGCCAGCAGCTTGAACCAAAATATAATATTAATATTATTTGATGGGTGTACATAAATTATGTTGATAACTAAACAATTTTTTAAAAATTGGCTCAAAACTGTCGGTTTTACACAATTTTTTAAGTACACACAGTATGTGAATCACACCAATAGTGAGTCAAACTGATTTAATAGACTAATTATTCCAATTTGTTGGCAATTTTTGAGATAAAGTTGAAATGTAATTTTTAATGATTGGCTTGTTTATAAAGTCACAATTTATTTCAATGATGTCAAAATATACAACTTTATTTCATTATCTCACCGTATAAAATTCCAAAATTTCTATTGAAATCTGCATGCATCTAAAAATAGCTGAGTAACTGATTCTACTAGGGCATTATTTAAATTTACTTATTTGAATTTATGTCTTAATCCTTCCCAGATCACAGATACATGTATTATGTCTTTTTAAACTTTTTTATTCACAGGTTAATTGAGCGAGTACGCCCAGTAAATGTACAAACGATACCGCCTATGTTAAAGTTTTAGCTTTAGACCAAGTTACTCCAAGATTTATATAAGCAATGTTAAAAATGCACCTCAGTAGTTTATAGATCACTATAGACAATAAATCTGAATAAATGAAAAGCTACAAAGCCAGCTAATAACTTTTAATTCAATACCAGAATACTAAAATTAGCAGTACATTTTGCATTGTTTTTATAACTTAAAAAAGTTAGCTATTTGGCGGCCTTGTGACAATGCAGCCTTGTAGAATAAAGCGCAATGACTCTGAAAAGTTAAAAGGTTAAATGAATCATACGTAAATTTGCTAATAATTGAAAGAAATAATGTCTGGACTGTTATTATGAACTATATAGCATTTAATGGGTTCAATAACAGGGTTGATTTGGAGACTTTATAACACCAACATTTATAAAAGTACTCTTTGATCATTAGACCAGTCTTAATACATCAATGGATCTTTTGAAAGATTCTTCATTAAATAATATATTTGTAATTTACCGGTATATGTTGTACAACTAAAATAATGGAAATTCATTTAAAATTGTGTTTGGCAAAATATACTGTACTTCGATTAGGTTAGCATATGATTATCACATACAATAGATACCTTTTCATGTACGGCTCACAAATAGAATGCTATATAACAATGCTAGCTAAAAAAACTATGATTTATCAACTTTTATTCAGTTGTAAAGTTAGTTAGTTTTGAAATTTTTATCCCAACAACTGTTCATAACTCATTGCTCAACTTGTTGCGCCTAAAGTCATTCCTGAATGAACTACTTGCATTCAAGGCTGGAGTAACTATTAAAGCTGCTTGACTAATGGGTTTTTAAGGTGCTTTAGTCAGGTCTGGGATTTGGAGTTATATAACTATATATTATAACTATTTATACGTCAACCTAAAAGATTGTCTTTATTTAGAATAGGGTGCTGTCCAGAATTAATAAATAGAGAGTGCAGATTGTCTTCAAAGTCCAGGTCTAAAGTTAAACATAAATATAAATAGCTAATTGCTATATTTATATTTTTGCCACTATAAATTGGTTATCTACAAGCTGCTTAGCTGCCTCACTAGAAATTGTTATATATAGTAGCTTAAATATTTTAGCCAAAGCCAGTAGTCTTGGAAAGTAAAGCATATAAAGTATATACCCAGTGGTCAAAATATGCATGTGTAATCATCTGGTATAGTATTATTAAACAGGGCAACTTAGTCTAAACTTTGCTCTTTTGTTTTACTGGAACTAACAACAGCTATAAGTTACTGCCGCTGAACTGAAACTATAGTTCGATAGTTACTGCTATATATTTATCTCAATCCTAAGTAAATAAGTCTTATAAATATTATGCTTTGATGCATTATTTCCATGTAATCTTAAAATTTAAGTAGGCTGTTACAATATTATTATGTAATAGTCCTTCATTTTAATTAGCATTACACTCCTTGTTTACTACTCAACGATAAACATATACCGTGCTCCTGCAAACATTTGGTTGTATAAAATACATAAGCAGAGCATTAATATGGCCTACGTAGCTGAGTGATGTTTTTGTAGTTTATTAGTTTACCTCAGTTGGAAGCAATGGGACTAATTTGAAATAATGACCACTAAACACCAATCTGTCACATAATGAGACAAGACATTTTTTTCTACTACTGAATTTTAGTGCATATATATATATATATCTTCTTTTAGCCAATCACTTGCAATGATTTCAGGTAAAAATGGCACAGGTAAAAATGGCACAGGTGATAATAGCACAGGTGATAATGGCACAAATGGAAAATTAGGTAAAAATAACAAACTGATGTAAAATTTTCTCAAACCCCAAGTCCAAACCACCCACCTGAAACTCAAGCTGCCAACCTTGGAATTCAACCCCAAACTCAAACCTCTATTCCAAACTCCGACCCCAAACCCTAATTTTGAAAGTGTACCATTATTTGGTGATTAATCAATATTTGGAAGGCCCATTGCTTCGAAGGTGCATTAGTCCTAAAATTAGTAGAGATAGTATTATATCGCTGAGAATATCATAAATTTCACTCACAATCTTGCTATATTATTGCTAGCTGTAGGTGGCATGCGTGTGACCTACTTGTAATTTTTTTAGCCTGAGATTACTTTACGATGCTGCTTCAATCAGGGCTACATAATATATCAACATTCTATTGTGGCTGTCTCATAAACTAAGTACACAGCAAGCTATTCACTAGCCTGTCAGCTAGCAAGCTTGTAATTACTAATCTATGAATTAGTATCTCCTCATCTCTTCATCTGAGTATTTTAGTATTTTTATTTCACAGTTCATATAAAAATGACAGCTATGGGCAATGAACTCAAAATAGCCAGTTCAATGGCTATAGGGACTGCAATTCTATTCTAGCTAATGTCAGTCAGCTTATATAGGCCTTTCATATGCTTACTATTAACTGAAAAACTAAAGTAAAAATATTAAAGCCAAGCAAACATTTTGGGTCTGCTGGACTGTATTTATGATAAGCTTGATAAAAGTTTACCTCATAGTTTATAAAAAATGGTTTGCATTTTATTTTGGCGCCAAAAAATTATTGGTATTCAATGAAATAGTAAATTTTTGGCTTGGCAATTAATTATTTGATATCACATTTAATCTCTAAAAGTATTCCTAATATCAGTAAATGCAAGCATTTAAGACAAAAAAAGATTAACATCTTGGACGCTACTTAAAATTAAATAACCAAAGCTGCACGCACACCATACCCCAAACAAAACAACTCTACAAGATGTGTAGATAACGGATAAGGGCAAAATTATTAGCATATAAGATTTCAGGCTTGCTAAATGAAGCCTCACCTAACCTAAAATTTAAAAACTATGTTGCATATCTTCCTGTTGCTCAGAGCAACTTTTTGAAATGTTCAATAAATAATTTTAATTCTAATAATAATTCTACTAATTTTCGGACCAATGCATTTTAGGAGCAATGCACCTTCAGAATATTGCACCGGCCCCCCATTATTGCTTGTGCCATTATTACCAAGTTTTGCCATCTTTAACCTGGGTACCAACTTGAAATACATGCTGCTTTGTTATTACAGCATGAATGAAATATTTATTTGGAATTTTGATAATGATGATGTTAAATTCATAAACTTATGTGTTGAATTTACAATCTTAAAGTAAGCTATTCTAGCAAGCTAACCCACCAACCCCATTCTTGCATGCTTTTAAGGGTTATAGTTGATAGTATATGAGCTTGTTTAAATAAAGATGCTACCTAGGCTGTTATTAGGAATTATTTGCAGCTTTACACTATTTACCAAACTTGCACTTTAATGTAGCTATAAAAACTATTCTGAAAAATGTTTTGTACATTAGGAAGCATAGATAAAAAATTACCATGTGAAGATTATTTTGCTAAAACTCAGTGCTATCCCAGCCAATAAAATTTTAACTTAAAGTAGTATACTTGTGAACTGCCTTAGCCTCTAATACTTAATTGTAGTATAGCGTTTACTGGCTAATTGTATTTTCTATTTCTAATAATAAAGGGTACAACAAACGATTATACCAATAATTTTTACTAAAGACTGCATGTAAAACTTTCAGCTCACCTTGCCATCTATTCTTAATTACAGTTTGAAATACATCTTGCTGGTCTAAGACCTAGGTTCTTGCATTGAAACATAGACTTTATTCAAACTGGTAAGACTAAATTAATTAGTACCAACACTGCAGGTAACGGTGGGTAGTTGGGGGTTTGGAAATATTTAGCATCACTGTTACATCTTACCTACTCTTTCATTTGTCATTATTACCTTACCATTATTAATTGTGCCAATATTGCTCATGCATGTACCTGTGCCATTTCTGTCAGACACCCTATCTGTTACATGGAGTTGTCACAGGGGGCTTTCCTAAACATTGTAGATACAATTTATTATAGCGAAGAACAAAACTTAGAATATTTCACTCAGAATTTGTGTTACTAATTCTAAATAATAGCTCAACTATAAACAAACCCATTATATGCCAGCTAACTATTTCATTAGTTTCATACCAAGTTCCAAAATGTTATATAATCACCCAAATGCTAAATTTAATAACTCATTGTTGCTATAATAACAAGGACAGAATGTATTGTGTGTTGTACCAGCAACAGCTGCAGCTATAAGCAGCCCAGTAAGCCTTGAGGAATATTTTCAAACGCATAATTTTCAACAGCGCGGCCACGATTAAATTTTAAAGTATTAATAAATTCTATGCTCAATATATGCAAAATTTGCTACAAATATTTTTAGAAACATGCAACACGAAACTTGAACTTGAAAAAATTTATTTAAGTTATTATGGTGAGATATACCAGCGGTGTCATTCTACTTAGACGGTTTTCACTTATACCATATTTGTAAATTTTAGCGTAATATATGTATTTTATACTATTATTTAGCACATAATAGAAAGCAAGAAGCCACCAGCAAGCCATTTACAATAACAATGCTTCTATAAGAAGCCATCTTGCACAAACCTTAAACCTAAAGGTAAAAGAGAGACAAGATATAATAAGAAAAAGTTGCAATATAGCAGTACGTGATATACCACGAAATGCATTTGTGCATTTTATTATGTTATTCTGAATAAAATAAACTGTAGCTAAACTAGTATTGAGTCAAAGCAAATAGCTGGCTTGGTAGCTTGTTTCATGTTTAGCAGTAAATGCAACAGTTATATTTGCATATTACTGTATATATTGTACTAAAATAAAAAAATAGTCCAAGTGGTATGAAACCTCACCAGCACTACAATACTCTAGTCTAAGATGATATCATGTTTCCTCATGATTGTACATTGCTGGTTATAGGAACAAAATGATTTTATGTTGTGGTATGCAAATCTTATGTACATATTTTCTTTAGTCTTTATAGAATACATTACTGTTTATTCTGCTAAATAAATAAATATTAATAAGTCGTATGCACAGTCTGCATTGCATCTCATTTAGCTTATTGTTAAACTCTGACCAAAGTAAAACTACGAAACCAGAGTAACGTTAGTCCAAATGACATGAAACTGAATATTAATATAAATCTTGGCTACAATTCTGACGTTTCCAGCTATTCAGCACTGAATAATTGTACTCTCATTATATGTTAAAACTAAATATATGCAGTAGATTCAAACTTCATGATAAGGCTAAACATTTTAAAGCTAATAAGGCATGAGTATTTCAAATTTATATGCACACTATACTACCACTTTATCCTATACTAAAATACCTGTAATTTCAACTGCAGTATAACTTAGTTTAAGTTGTTTAAATTAAATTATTTCTGTGTGTTTTCCAGGTATCATCTTATTTAGACGCTTCCCACATAGATGCTGTGTACGTGGGAAGCTTCTATTTATATATTTTATAAATATTTATAGATTTTAGAGTAATATATGTATTTTATGCTATTATTTAGCACACAATAGAAAGTAAAGAAGCTACCAGCAAGCCTTTTTACAGTAACAATGTTTCTATAAGAAGCCATCTTGCACAAACCTTAAACTTAAAGGTAAAAGATAGACAAAATATAATAAGAAAAAGTTGCAATATAGCAGTACGCGATATACCATGAAATGCATTCGTGCATTTTACTCTGTTATTCTGATTAAAATAAACTGTAGCTAAACTAGTATTGAGTTAAAACAAATAGCTGGCTTGGTAGTTTATTTAATGTTCAGCAGTAAATGCAGCAGCTATATTTGTATATTGTTATATATATTAGACCAAAATAAAAAATTGACTAACTGGGATGAAACCGTTTTCCATGCTCAGTGCATCTATATGATGGGTTTGTTCTAACCGCTATTGTTCAAATTTTATCTATCAGTTAGTGAAAATATAGGCAATGTGAGATAAATTCACTAGTTTATGTAAAAACTGATTTATTGAGAAAATTTGATGTAATATATTTTTATTTGTAAAACCTAAAAGTAAAATGTACAATGGATAAATGTCATTCATGTATATTAACTTTGTGTATGGTAAGTTACAGACCAGTATTTGCCTATCACCCATCTGGGGTACATGATACAGGTGTTGTTATTAAAGCACTGCAAACAAAGGCATTCTTTCTTGAAATTAGTAGTTGGCTGGTGAAAGTAAACATAAGCATTTGTAGCTTTCATGAACCCAAAACCCATCTTTCTAAGAGTGTTATTTACTTCTAAAGTTGTTTGTCCCTGTATAGGCAAACACTCCCATTGAAGATTTGTAATGTTGCTCTGAGAAAAAAGGATGTCAAAGGAAATATTACTTCACAAGCTTCAACTACTATAGTATAAAGAATCAGAATAAGCACTTCATAAAAATTTTAACTTACGAGTTGCAAAGTGTTTTTATTTAAAAAAACATAACACTTCATACTTCATAAATTGATAATATATTTCTTTGGGGTTTTTTAGAAAATATGCCAAGAGACATAAAAATATATTGCAAATGCTAGTGCTGACCATCCTTGTTTAGAAACCTAAAACTTTTAGTCAACCAAACAAATTTAATCAAAATGTAGAAATCACTTTTCACATCATAAATGACGTATTTCTTGCTTTAAATTTGTAGTCTAAGATTATTTTCACAAAAGCTCTTTAGATGTTTTACACGTTTCACAGGAAAATGTCAATTATAAGGTGGCTATGCTCTAATAACAGTTCTGACCATCTGTAAAAGCTGTGCTTGTTTCCAATACAATAGTTAGTTCATTGAAATATAACTGGAGAGGCAACAACTGAAGCTATTAAAATATTTCATTTTGTAGCTTGTTCTATTTATCCTACAGTTTAGAAATAAAGTACTTGGTTCCCACCATTTAGCATTGTACTCTTTAAATAGTTCAGGGTACAACTGTCAAAGCATTTTAGCTGGTACACAAAATATTTCAATAAAATACTTTGTAACAGTTTTATTCTATTGAATATTGACTAGTCACCCTTAAAGCAAATTATAGCCTATCCACGTTGCCAGCCAATAGGTTCCACGCTAATGTACTAGAAATAGAACTTATCAGCAAAATATTAATAAATAACTATTAAATTTGGGCTTCCAGTTGCTCAGATAAATTGAAATTACAATTGTCAATCAACATAAAACTAATATATAGTAGCTAGTCTTTTAAAGTGGCCTACAGCAAGAAGTAGTTATTTTTACCGGTCTATGACAAAACATAGGAAATATCTATTCTGTCAAATAGTATCTGAGTAGTTGTAAAATTTGTTTGAAATACTGGTATTATGCACAGCATATTATAAATATAATCAAAGTATGCCAGCAAATGAGACTTATAGTTTACTCTGTTACTACTGAACACTGTAGTAGTATTTACACTGCACTATTGCTATAAGTAGCTCAGTTAGATATGTAAGCTAGTATAATATATCTATTAACTTCAGTATAGTTATCCATATTTATTGTCTCATGCAAAAACTTTTTATGAAGTTTAATACTTCTAGTGTAATAGAATATAGTAATGATGTCACTTAGCTCTGGTCCATTTAGAGCTATAGATGATTATATACTAGATTTATCCCCTTTTCATTGGTAGGAAAGCTTCTAATCTTTATTCTGGTGCATGCGCTTTCAACACTGAATAGAAATTTATTGTCTTCTGGTGTTTATAAGGAAAACTCATGTCTAGTTGCAGACTATTTTCAATTTGGTACCTTTATAATGTATATAGCTATATAGCTATATAACTGTAGATTGATTGCTAAATAGCTGATATGCTATAATAGCTATAATAGCTAATTATCTAAGTATCCGGAATAATAGTTCACATTTCACAGAATTGCTCATGGCAAAAACAGTAATATGTTAATAATAAACATTATTTTTAATGAATACCTATTAACACATTATTTTTCAATCAACAAGAAGTAGAGAATATGCAAAATTATTAAATGCAATTAAATTAAATCAAATTAAAATCAATGCAGATCACAGAAATTTATTCATGTACTGGATATAACAAACAATTGATCCAACTTTATTTAACTATGATATATTTTAATATTATTCAAATAAATATAGAATAAATATTATTGTACAAAAATAAACAAATAGTGTCCAAGTAAGATAGATTCAAGTAGGAAATTTAGCTTAGCATCTATAATAAATGGGAACCATCTATATTTGCGATGACAGAATATATTAATCGATAATATTTATAATTTACAAAAGTTACAACTAAAAGTCCAAAAGGTTCTAAAGCAGTAGAATCTCAGGGTGTCTTCAATGTTTTGAGAAGTAATATTTTGGAGTATATTGAAATTACATGTTCTTCAGAGTTTATAGGCCAATAATATTGTTAAAAATAAACATGTTTTGAAGTTAAGATAAAATATTATTATAAAGGTTAAAATTGAGAGCATAAAAAGATTATAGACACTATAATGTGTTTTTGGTGAGTTTTGATTTTATATGTCGGCAAACCTGTTTGGATCTTGTTTGAGGGATACAATTTTGATTGACTTTATACAACTGGCAAAAAGTTCAGGATGAGTTTGCATTACAGATGAAGGGCTGGCACATGTTTTGGAGGATATAAATTTTATTCATTCAGAGTTTAAAAGAAAAGCAGTGCACTGGTGTATTCTGCAGTGCAGATGTATAGAGTTTAAAAAACCTGCATTGCAAAATTCGAATATAAATATGCAATTTATACTACAAGTTTGTAAATTCTAAACCAGCTCACATATTTCCTGTGTAAATGCAGCAAATGAAAGGATACCTCTTAAAAGATTGTATTATTTTAATTGGTTTAACATCCTATATTGCATTGCTTGAAACACCTAGGTTATATAATAAGTCTGATAAAAACATATAAATCTGGCTCCCTACAGCTTTACCAAGGATATCAACGATGCAAGTGCTCTTAGCCTATCTATATAACTATAGCCAAAATAATTTATCTAACTAGAGAGGATATCAGAAATTTGCAACAATATGGACATTGCATCTTGGTTTATAATGAAGAAGTTCCAGATTTAGGATATTATATTTATATTGCTAACAAAAGAATTGCTTTGAATAAACTGTAAGATTTAATCTTCAAAATAGCAAGGTATAGTGCAAGGTAGTTAAATGATCATCGATTTTGTATAAAATAATAAACAAGTTGAAGTATGACTGTTGGTTAAATAAAATAGATGTAGATAGTCATATTTTACAACTGATGGCCTAATTCTTGATGCCGCCTAACATAGCTTTATATATCAATTGATTCCAGTTAACGCTGCTTTATAATTTTGAAAGAAAATCTCATGTTGAGTAGGAAAGGCATTTGCATGCTTTTAATAGGTTAATTTCTAGTTTATTTGTTGACTAAAAGTTACCATAAGAAAAAAGCTGGCTATAATTATGCCTAGTATCTATTATGTACATAGTTGCATTTAAAAAAAAATTTGTTTATTTTTTAAAAATTTCTCAAGTGGCAGCATTGGACTTGAATTGATATATGAAAACAACTTAGTTTCCCACAATAAATTTCAAAATGGAGTTGTTTTTAATTTTATTTACACCAAAACAGGCAAAAATGCACACATGCACGAACCATGTGCACACATGCACACGTAAAAACCTAATTATAATTTAATAAGGAGTTATATTTCCAATATACATTATCCTAGTTGCATTGGAAGGCAAAATTGAAGGAAAATATTTCACAGTAACGCCTTATGTTACACTTCGACTTAATTAAATTTCAGACATATAACATTCAAGTTCATTACAATATTTTATTTACAGAATTCTGGTGCAATTTCAATTTTGAATATTAAGATTCAACAAAACCTAACCTGGACGAATTTTCAAAAGACATATTTTCAGTAACAGACAACTCTTAAAAACTTCATCCAATCAAGCGAATTTTTACTTAAGATAGATTGCTCAATACTACTCCGGTAACTAACGCATAATTTAACATCAGCGTTATTTTTTAAAGTGCAGCAAGCACATTTTGTAAATTATTAAACGTTTTGTTTTAATCACTATATATAGCTGTCAAGCAAGAAGCTATTAGATAGCTTTTGACGCTAGCTTTTATGCAACCCACTATAATTAAATTCATGATCACCCAATAAACTTGTTATTTAGTTTTTTCATAACTACACTGTTTATGTTTTTTTAGCCTAAGTTTTCCTACTCAACAGGTCAAATTTCTTCATTATATTGTCATCAATTATCAATAAAAATAACTTGCCATAACCAGTAAAAAGTTGCCCTTCAATTTCAATCTTTTATTAGGAAACACTTTAGATATCTTCTTCTTTGTTCTAATAAATTATTGTTTATAATTACAAAAGTTCTTGCTTTACATACAACTTTATATAACACTATAAAATAATTATAAGCAGAGTTGTAGAAATAGAGAGAGTCCGCAACTCCAACTACAAAACTAAATATTTGAGTTGTGTAAAAATAGATTATACAACGTTTATAATATACATTGATAAAACATTTTTTTAAAACATTTTAGTAACCTTACTGAGAAACTGTTTTAGTAACGTTGTTTTATAACATTAACTTTATATTGGAGAAAAAACGTTGCATTGAAATGTTGAAGTAACGTTTTATTGATGTTTTTTGAAAACCTTTTTGAAAAAAGGTTTATACAACATTTCAAAATACATTCATGCAACCATTTTATCAAACATTTGAACAACATTGGTATCAATCGTTTCTTTAACGTTGGGTTAAAACGTTATGTTTATGTTTGCAGAACAACGTTGTTTGAAATGTTCTATGAATGTTGTATAAATGTTTAGTAAAACAATTTAGTTAAAACATTTATAAAACATTTTGAAAAAACATTGATCTAACCTTTTTATCAAACATTCTATTAACCTTGGTAAAAATCATTTATTGAACGTTGAATTAAAACATTGTGGTTACGTTTGAAAGAAACGTTGTATTGAAATGTTGTATAAACGTTGTATTAATGTTTTATTGAAACAGTTTGTGCAAAACGTTAATAGAATGTTTTGAAAACAACATTAATACAACCTTTTTTTCAAACACTTGATAAACCTTTGAAAAACACATTTATTAAACGTTGGGTTATAACGTTAATTTCATGTTTACAACAAACGTTGCTTTGAAACATTCTACCAACGTTTAATGGATGTTTTGTTACAACGTTTGAGTCAAACATTTAATGAACGTTGTGATATACATTTATACAACAACTTTTCTCAACATTTGGTAAATGTTTGACCAAAATGTTGACTTTAAACATTTATCAAACATTACCATAACGTTAAACGGAAATGTTTGATTCTAATGTTGTGAACAAAACCTTCTGACAACACATCCGAAGGTTGTATAAACGTTTCTTGTTAGTTGGGATAGTGTACTAGAACATGGTAAACTGCCCAAGACAGGATTTTTTGTGTAACACCTAACCCAAACCTTATCTGTGTCATCACACAAAATTGTCTTTTATATTTGCCATAAGAGGTATAACCCCTGTAACAGGGTCATGTTTCATCTCATTGTGTAACCCATTGGTGATCATTTACCCGACTCTGCCTTATATTCTTTGAGATGATCAAACAGCACAGCATTCTGCGAACAACAATTACTTCACAAAGGTTTTTTGCTTTGCCACTTCTATTCTATAATCTATACGCCATCATCAAACACCCTGTATGAGATGTTTTAGCAGAAGCACACAGCCATGCACTCTAGTAAACTTTACTTTCTTTGCCAATAGTAAGGCTACTTAACTTCCTAATGATATCAAATCTCAAGTGGCATCTACACGACACACAATCATTAAGGCAATCAAACAGTGAGCTCCCAACTTCTCAGAAACATGTCAACTTGTCTTGAAGTTTTCCCTCCACAGTCAGTTGTCTCCCAATTCAGCATTGTTACAATATGCCGTAGCTCTTGCAGCCTTTTTCAACGTCTTTGCACAATTTTCATTTAATAATGTCTGCTAGCAGCCGGAATCAACACACACTATCAATTTTTAAAATATTTCGAACCATTTATGTAGATAACTTGGAACACCTCATTAGTTACTGCTGCCCTAGAGAAACATTTGGTGCTGATGATTCCCGTTGAATTTTTTCCTAACCATAATTTCTGGTCAGACAGTCCCTATCTAGGTAGTTTGCCTCATCACAGGTATAACATCATTTAATATTTCTATTCTGAGGCTTTCTGATTTTGTCTTATTTGCTTGTCCAGTTATTACACAAATGAAACAATCCAACTTTAGTCCCAAATATTGAAGACTAGCTGAACAAGTAAAATCATGGTTTCTAATTGAAAACAATTTTTATACTTGAGTGATGGAACTTACTAAGATATGAAACTGCTCAACATCAGCCATAGGTTTCTTTTGGATTATTACGTCAAATGGTAAGCCTGTCATAAAGGCACAGTTCAGTAATGGATTATAAGCAGAGTCTCCCTTCATGTGAGCTACCAACCCTTGCAAATCTGCTAAGTAAACATCAACTGGTTCACTCTTTTGCAATATACCCTAGTTAACAACTGTTCATCAACAAAGAAACAGTTCACTCTAAATGTGCGCAATGGTGCTGCCTTCAACCTAATGTGATTGCTCTTTTTTTGCTTCAATCAATTGCTTGTCCACAGCAAAAGCAGGCTCACCAAGAAACAAAAGCAACATTGCATGTAGTTCACTCACTTTCTGTAGAGATGCTACCAGTTCTAATTTCTCAAGCCAATCAGCAAAATCTCCTGTGCTCAATGATTAGGCAATGAAATCTTTGCTTTGACAGAGTTTTAATATTAGCAAATAAAATATCCTTACATGAAGAGGAAAAGATAACAAGATAGTTACAGTAAAGTATTGTTTCAAACAAAATTCCTACAGAGCTATTTAGCTTCAATAGAACGTAGTAATAAAAGAAGATAACTCTAATTTAGAATGTTAATCATAATCTCTTGCATCATAGTCTTTTGTATGAGGATTGTCTACATCAACATCCTGATGATTTATCCTCACACTTGTTGATAATATCAAAAAGTTTTACTAATTGAGCCGTGTGCTCTATATGAAGGCCAAAGCAGCTTGTACCTGAAATAATTTTCTCATAACATTACATTGTTTAAAACAGCTTTAATGTTAGATATAATAATTTCATTTAGAATAAAAGTTGCATGTCAGTAAATGTTTATTTGAACTTGCCTTCTTTCTAACTTTCTAAAATTGAAAATTTTAATTTTAATGCAGTGAATCAATTTTTGAAGTTGCGCATTGAAAGATTACAGTAGCTTTGTTTGGAAACTTTTTTTACTGTACTCCAAACCCTAATTTTACCTTGTCCTATGGAGTTCCACTGGCCCCTTACTACTCTGTCAATACCTGGGTTCACCAGCCTTTCAACTCTCTAAGAGTACTACTACAGCATACTCAGAACCGAAATAGCTTCTAAAATTGAACCTCAGACCTTTAACTTGAAAGCCAGTGTGCTACCATTATACTATGGGGGTTACTGGGAAATATCAACACCAAAATTACAAAGAAGCTACAATCTAAACATTTATTAAGAAAGTGGATTAGAACTTCCCAGCTGTCATTTGAGTTAAGCTGTAAGAAGTTAAAATAGATGACCAAAATTGATGTTTTACTTTACAGTTTTAGCATTGAGTTCAAAATGAATTTAAAACTAGTAGAGTATTGCACCACAGTGAACATTGCTGTGACAAATATATGCTATGAATTCTGGCATAAGGTTTTAGAAAAGTCTAGCTATAATACGAGCTTTCATAATTCTTTAACTAAAACCAAAGGTTGCACCTAGATGCTTTTATCACTTTTTAGTTTATAATAATGCCAAAAACATATATTAAAATAAGTGTTGTATCTATTTTCTTTTCGATTTTTTCGTAGCTACCTTTTAATCTACTACAGGGAAAATGAGTTTTATTACTGTTTGTTTAGCAAAGCTACTGTGCTTGTTTTGATACTTGTACTAAAAGTCTGCTAACACTATTAATGTGACTAACTAACTAAAATAGCTGAAGTAAAATCTGAAAGTTTGAAATGTTTATATGTTATTTTATTTGAAAAAGTCAATCAATTGAACAGGATGAAATAATTACATATTTTTTCTTATTTTCAAAATATGTTGCAGTTGGGAACATTGCACTATGTGTACCCAGGAGCAAATGGTACAAGGTTTGATCATAGCTTGGGAGTCTATCATTTAGCTGGTAAAGTAGTAAAGTTTTTAAAAGAGCACCAACCTCACCTGAATATTAGCGAAGAAGACTGCCTGTGTGTAGAGGTTTGTTATGGGAATAATTAACTCAGTATTAGGAGTTGCATAAATATTTTGACTATAAATCAAATACAGCTTTATAGTTTGATACCCATGTGTATATTTATCAGAAAATTTTTAAAACTGATTAAAAATAACTGGAGAATGCAGCATTAAAGATTTTGAATTTTAAACATTGAATGCGTGTTGAGTGGGAGACGGATGACATATTATATTGTTATTGAATAAGAAAATTGTATTTTGCAAAACGCTTTTATTAGATGTAAGAGAAATAACAGAATGACCAAATACTTGTGACATTGCAGCCAACGTTACTGAGTATTATTAGAAACTTTCTTGATAGTTAGCTGTAAAAAGGTGATAACTAACAAATCTTATTGGTGCTTTTACTCAAATACAAGTAATTATTGCAAGTGTTTTTAAAAGCAAATGAATAATTATTAACATATTTTTACTGTTACCATTGAATGTTTTAAATATGTTTGAGATATAACAGTTTGAAATCCAGGTACATAGGTAGCTGATATTACAAAGCAGTTAGATCAAATTGCAGCTAATTTTGTTTAACGTTTTTCAGTTGGCAGGTTTATGCCATGATCTTGGGCACGGTCCTTTCTCAAACTTTTTTGAGAAGTTATTAGTACCAGCTTTGAATCCTAACAATGGCAGAAGATGGAAACATGCACACACTTCACTTCAAATATTGGATCTGATATACGAACAGACGAACATAAGTGACATGGTTTCTGAGAAAGACTGGGAGTTCGTAAAATCTTTGATAGCAGTTGACAAAACATTTGTAAGGAAAACTAATATTTACTCATTTCATGAGCTATACAATACATACATACATACATACATACATACATACATACATACACACGTACACGCGTACACGCGTACACGCGTACACGCGTACACGCGTACACGCATACACGCATACATACATTCATACATATACACATACTCAACTGTCAATCTTTTATAAAATTTCCTATTTACGATAAGATAGAAAACTCAGCAGGCATTGCAGATTACGCTGGTGAAATTGATTTGCAATTTGTGTGTATTGTATTTCTGTTTTCACCATTGTGGTTATAAGGTTGAGTGTCATTATTACCCCATTTCTGCTGACTATTTTGTTGTCCTGGGGCTATATTTATATAGGAATGGTTACATATAAAGCAAACTATGAAACTCATATGCTATGCCAATATAAAAACAACAAACTATTATTGGCCATCAACATGCAACATAATTAATACTGTTATCCATTTTCAAAAACTTGTTGTATTTAAAAATTAGTCCTTTGTGAATAGATAAA